>CAJGYO010000017.1:24368940-24863512 GCA_904845875.1 Miscanthus lutarioriparius
GTTGATATGTGACTTGGGTAGGTCTCGACGACATGCTCAGGACAGAGGTGGTAGAGAGTCATGGCCTAGAGAAGGAGCTTAGCGAGGTGAAGGACACCCTCTAGAAGGAGAGCGATGAACATGACAACCTATGTGTCACCGTCTAGCTGGTCTGCGATGAGCTCAAGCTAGCCCCGGAGCAGGAGACAAGCTCGCTCACGGATCACGGACCGGGCATGTGATATGGCAAGGGGCGTGCTTCGCTTTGGTGTTCAACGATCATTCACAATCGCCCGTTCTCATTACGAGAACATCGATCTAGCGACGATGAGCCAAGGTTTCACGCCCGTCTATACCAACGCCGAGTTGGACAACATAGAGAAGGAAGGGCCTCTGGCGTATGACCTTTCTGCCAAAATAGAAGATGAAATCATCCCCGAGGGGTTAGTTTAGTTAGATAGGTTAGGCAGCGCATTTGTAATAAGCGGACAAGTTCCAACCCTTTTGTTTCGTTTAAACAAGCTTGTTCTTTTATTTCGGTTGAACAAATTTGTTCTTTCTCCATTTTTATGTGTAAAAAGGGTTAATGCATTCTGACCCTTCCTATTGTTAAGACTTTAGAGCTCGAGGTGTGGGTGAAAAACTCTGATCACGCTGGTAAGCAAGAGTGACGTAGTCACTGGGGCGTAGGTTTCTTGCAGTCCAACCAGTTTTACTCAACGTTCATTTCCGCAAACCTTGCCTCTAGGTTTTTAACGTGAGAAAGGGTCAGGCATAGTGATTGTTTCAAAATGGATATATATATCCTTATCATCCCCTGAGTGAGGCCCGACCCCTTGCCGTTGCTGGAGTCAGGTTTTGTTGCTGGGGTCAGGTTTCAGAAAAGTTATTCTTAGTTTTTGTTCCTACCCATCCCTAGGATCCGAGCCATCATCCTGCGACCATGCATTCGGTCTCCTTGCGAGTCCAACTTCCCTTAAGCCCCTGCGTGTGTTGTAGGGGTCCGGTCGAGGGGTCAGTTCGTCTTTGTGATCGTCATCCCTCAAGCGTTTTTTTATAAAATAGAGGGACTGAGTCGTGCCACATTTTTCCTTGATGGACAAAACATGGTGCTCGGTGAGCTATTAACGGGCTAGTCCGAGTGGGGCCCGCTTCTCATTCATGGGGGTCCGACATAGGTCAACTGGTGACCAACTCCAGATTCTCAATGGCCAATCCATATAGTTCTCGGGTCTGTTCGACAAGTCCTAAGGGCTCTTTGCCTTCTTCGAGGAAAAACCATGGACTGGGAACCAACCAAGCCTTGAACATAGGTCGAGATGCCCGTGGCACTCGTGTGCCTAGGTACTAGCCACTAGTGGACCCATCCCATTCCACCCCTCACTCTAAGGGTGATATGGAGCGGCTGTGAACCCATCGGAGGGCTAACCTTCGAACTCCTAGGCCTGAATGGGCCGTAGGAGCGTTTTCAGCTCTGTATCCCTCCTTACCCATGACGGTTCTTATGCCTATCTACACCGACGCTGAGCTAGATGACATCGAGAAGGAGGTGGACCCTCTAGCATAGGACTTACCTGCCGAGATAGAGGATGAGATCATCCCCCCGATAAATTAGTTAGGTAAATAAGCCAGGCGGTGAACTTATAATAAGTGGACAAGCTCTTAAATTTCATTATGGCCAAACAAATTTTTAGCTCTTCTCCCCTTTTTGTATAAAAAGGTTAATGCGTTCTAACCCTTTCCATCGTTAAGGTTGTAAAGCTCGGGGTGCGGGTGAAAAAACTCTGATCACGCTGGTGAGCAAAAATGCCGTAGCCACTGGGGCATAGGTTTATTGCGGTCCAACCAGTTTTACTCAGTGTTTGTTTCTATAACCCTTGCTTCTAGATCTTAACATGAGAAAGGGTCGGGCATAGAGAATGTCTACCGGACAGATATACTCTTTAATGCGTTCTGACTCTTCGTAGTTAATGGCTCAAAAGCTCGAGGTATGGGCAAAAAACTCTGATCACGCTGGTGAGCAAAAATGCCATAGCCATTGGGGCATAGGTTTCTTACGGTTTGACCAGTTTTACTCAGTGTTTGTTTCCACAACCCTTGCTTCTAGATCTTAACGTGAGAAAGGGTCGGGCATAGAGAATGTCTACTGGATAGATATGCTCTTATCAGCCCTTGAGTGAGGCCCAACCCCTTGCTGTTACTGGGGGTCGGGTGTCACTAAAGATCAAGGAGTCGATAGCAAAACCAATAAGAAAAAGCATGCGTAGATTAAGGGTAAAAGCCATGTAGTTGTTCGATGTTCCAGGCGTTGACGAAGACTTTGCTGTCGATGGTCTTGAGCTCATAGGTGCCTGGTCGGAGCACCTCCACGATAATGTATTGTCCCTCCCATGGTGGAGAGAGTTTGTGGCAGTTCTTGTTGCTCTGGATGAGGCGGAGCACCAGGTCCGCGACGTTGAAGGTCTGACCCCGCACTCGATGGTTGTGGTACCGGCGCAACGCTTGCTGGTACTTGCATGAGTAGAGGAGGGCAATGTCGTGCGCTTCATCTAGCTGGTCTATGGCATCCTCGAGGGACACCTTGGCTCCCTGTTCGTCATACGCCCTGACCCTTGGTGCTCCATAATCGAGGTCGGTCAGGAGGATAGCCTCGGAACCGTAGACCATAAAGAATGGTGTGTAGCCGGTGGCCCGGCTAGGTGTCGTCCTCAGGCTCTAGAGCACCGTGGGAAGCTCTGTGACCCATTGTCTACCAAACTTGTTCAACCGATTGAAGATCCTAGGCTTGAGGCCTTGTAGGACCATGCCGTACATGCGCTCGACCTGCCCGTTCATGCGGGGGTACGCCATGGTGGCCCAATCGACACGGATGTGATATTCATCGTAGAATCGGAGGAATTTTTTCCCGATGAACTGCTTATCGTTGTCTGTAATAATTGTGGTAGAACCACCCAAAATAACGCACTTATGGAGGCGCTCATCTTCCACCAAACACTAGGCACCCCAAAAGCAAGCTATAGCGGGCGGGTTCTGTTGGGCACACCCTAAGGGAGAGCCCAAAAGGTCCACATTTTTCCCCAAGGATCCAATAATGAGAACGAGTTATAATACTTAATTCATTTCATACATCCAGAGTCCTCAAAAAATATATTATTACAGTACCAAAGTCAGAGTATGGAATATTAAACAGCGGAATGATAATAAACATCTATCGATAATGAATAAGGATCCATCTATGCCCACCAGAAGAATCCTGCACACAATGGCAACGTCTCAAGCAGTACCTGCAACAGGGGTAAATAAACCCTGAGTACACAATGTACTCGCAAGACTTATCCGACTAGTGGGAATACTTTCCTGACTCCAATGGATATGATAAGCTTTATGGTTTGCTGGGTTTCTTTTTGCAGAAAGCAATACTAACAGTAAATCCTTATTTAAGTTATTATTAGCAGTCATGATTAATTCATCATCTAGCCATTCTATGTAAGCACTTGTTCTACTTTCAAGCAAGGGTTGAGCAATCAGTTCCATTTCTTCACCTTTCATCTTTCAGTTCTTACTACGGTGCTAGACCGTAGACAAGCCCTACCGGATCGTCCGGTGATTCACGAATCAATGCCCCTAGCTAGGTACCCCAAAAACACACGCCCCGCTTATACCCCAGGCACAAGCAGGACCAACCCATCACTCTCCTATCACGGGGTATAGGACCTCGTCCAAACTTGGACTCCAAGCCCCTGCTCCTAAGTCCCGAACTAGTGCGGTGCAAGGACCTGCACCATCCCTGCCTCTAATCAGTCGGTCTGGAAAGAGCCGGAACCCACGACAAGAGAGCAACAAGTCTTCCCTGCGCCCATACCCAAGTATGTGCTAGCGATAATAAATCTATGACTTGCCTAGAGCCTAATGCAACGGCCGGTCCTTAATCGACACGGACAGGGAAAAAGTGTAACTAAGCTATGCCCTGTTGGCTATAGGACACAACCTCTTACACCCACTAATACCCAAACCATATCCCTACCCAGTCACCATTTTTCCTTTCCACCATTTTATCATGAGTGATCATAATTACCACCTATTTGTGAGTAACGACAGGTTACTCACGCTACCAAAATCCTAAGCATAGCAGCTACTCGCCCTATACTAGTAAGACTCATAGGTAGATATATTTATGCATGTAGTTTCCATATAATACCTGTAACGTAAATACACATCATATATATATTCACTGATCATTCAAAAATAGGGGTTATGCACCGGGGCTTGCCTTAGGTAGGCGGTGTGTCAACAAAGTTAGCGACGAATGGCTCTAGGGCTCCCTCCTGTACGAGAACCTCCTCCTCGTACTCATCAATAATCTCCTCATAGTCCTATTCATCCATAGGCACGAACTCTACCAACTCGTGATCTACATGCATGAAATGATGATGCAATACTTAGTAATATGGCAACAGCAACTCTTAAAATAAAAATACATCTATCAAGCTACTAAGCGAGTTTTACCGACTAAGGTGCTAAGTTACCTACTGTTACCACTAACAAGTATGAAACATGGCATGTACTACCTTAGCAACTAAAGGCATTCTTACTCTTAATACTGATTTACTCTACATATGATAAAACAAGGAGTACTAGCTATTCTATTTATCAACCTACTCTAGGGCTACAAAAATTACAATAAGCACATAATAATCTAATGAGCTTACTGTAAAAATTTCATGGCTAAATCTATCACCAAATTGCCATAAAAATTCATACAAATATTAAGCTAGATAATACTAAGCTTTCTAAAGTGATTTTATGAGTCTATCATTACCACAGCTAACTGTAAACTAACTACACCACAGATAGATAATATTTTTGTGAACCTAACAAATTTTGTTTCACTATTTTTAGACATCTATATAATTTACTATAGTTTTTCAAAGTTCAGCTTAAAACTAAATTGAATAAATATTTATTACCTTACTGGAAAATAGAAAACCTAAATCTACTGTGCGGCCTAAAGCGCGAGCGGCTCAGCCCACTCTGGCGCAGTGCGCATGTGCACACAACGCACTAGTGCGGCCCAACGCAGCTCGGCCCATGAAGGGAAGACCCACGCATGCACCGATGTTTATGCAAAAGAGCCCTCAGCTTTCAATCAAATGGACCCACAGTCCTTTCTACTATTTCCCTCTCTCACTGACGCTCTCACTAACCCCCCCCCCCGGCTTGCTTTGAATTCACGTTTCAAAGTCTATGACCGGAACTTAACAGAGGTTGCGGCCCCTTTGGCCTAACACCGGCGAGCACGGACCTCCTCGGCCTCAACCATCCTCCCTAGCACTCTACGAGCGAAACGCAATCGATCGAGGTATCAAACACTAAAAATGGTGCAGCGCATAGATGTGGCCATGCGACGCAGTGGGGTCTGGCCACGGCAACACCGGTGCCGGTGAAATCACCTAGCCCAACGCCTCTACCGCCACCCTTTATCCATCTACAGACTACGGGCAACAAGATAGAAGCCCTATTTGAACCGCTACTACACCCAACCGTGCTGGCCATGGGAACAGCATCCAATCCAGCTCGCCAGCGGCAGCGAACGTGTCCCGGGCTACCTAGACCCCAACCGGTTCAACCACCTACCCTAGGAGCAAGAGGGCCTCACCAAAGACGTGCAGGGCAGACTGGACCCAGTCGTGAGGCTTGGCATGGTAGTTGACCACAGGCGCGGGAGTGCACCGGTTCATAGCAAGCGTGGCGACGGCGTCCCCGATGACCTGCTGCTCCACCGGTGAAACTGCTACACGGGCGAGGCAACCAAGTCAACATGATGCAAAAGCACCACTCAATTGAAACAACGGAGCACAGAGCGACGCCCTGGCCGAGCACCCACCTCGATGGCCATGGCGGACCGCCATGAGGAAAATGCCCCGCATTACCTCACTGGAGGATGGAAGCTCACCGGGACGACTCCAATCGCGGCCTAACTAACAAGGCTAGTTGGGTGCATGGTTAATTAGAAGGAGGTGGGCTATGCAAGGCCAATTAGATGGATGGCTCAGCTCGGTCCTATGGTGACCGGCGGTGGGAGAAAACTCAATTTGAAGACAGACGGCGTACGGCAGCAGCAGTGGCAAGCTTGGCGTGAAGCTAGACTCCAAATCAACCTCCAGACATGCGCAATTACAAGGAAGGGGCTAGCTCTGGGGTTTGGCCTTGGCATGGCATGGCTCGGCCGGCCGACATGATGGGGAGCGTGGCGTGGCGTAGTCACTAAATGGGGAAGGACGGCAGCGCGATGGGTGATGGCTCCACATGCACGTACGAGACCAGCACCATGACATGCAACCATAGCAGCTTGACTCGCAAGACGATGGTAGCTTAGCCCTGCGCGCCTAGGTGGTTGGCGCCGGTCTGGGGAGGTAGCAGCGTGGCGTCGCATCAGGCGCGGATGTGATGGCGAAGGTAGGCGGGACAAACCCACGCGCGTGCAGCCGTGAAGGGTCAGCAATAGTAGTGACCATGCGAGCGGCGGTTGGAGCGCAGCGCGACCGAGGATCCAGCTCGACGCGACGGCGATGGCGAGCAGAGTGGCTTAGGCGGATGCGATGGCGGGTAGAGCGTCTAGGCTCGCTGGGCCCTAGCGTGCCCGTGTGCGCGCGAGTCACGTGCCAGGGTGCGGCAATGGTGGTGCGGCCTGGGCGGCGATGCGCGTTTGCTTGCGGCAACGCCGGCCAAGTCATGATGACCGCGGCCAAACACTGCAACCATTCGGAAACATGTCTTGCACGCTTTTTAAAGTGTCCCAAAAACCCATCTCAATGCTTCAATTGCTAAACCAACTATTTAACACTCGAGATGGCATGTTAGGCCACTAAAACAAACCCTAAGACCATACCACTACCGAACCCGATTCTCCTATAAAAATTCCCAAACTTAGCCTCGTCACACTGTTTTCTAACTTAAGAAATTTGACTAAGCCTTGATTGGTTTCGCGTCGAATTTGATTTCCAAGCTATTCGATCCACTAGCTAGCGAATCCCATTCTCGACCGCAAGTATTTCATCGTCACATACAAAGTTTGTACTACAAACTTTACTAAAGTTTCATATAGGCATTCTATAGCATTCTTGTTCAATAAAAATTCATTTGGAACCCTAAGTGACATAACACGACATGAAATATAACATTCGTTTCACGTTTTACACCCTATATTACACACATTTACACACAAGTATGATGCTCATGTAGTATTTTAGAAAAAGACTGTACAGTGTAACACCGAGGGTGTTACAATAATGGAGTTTAGGACTCCAAAGCGATGGATGATATCAAGGAAGAACAACACGGCTTGCTCGGACTTGATCGTGGAGATCGGTCGAGCCTTTATCCACTTTGTAAACTTGTCTATGGCGATAAGCAAGTGTTTGTGGCCCCCAGGTGCCCTCTTGAGAGGTCCGACCAGATCGAGCCCCTAGACCACGAACGGCCACGTGATGGGGATCGTTTGGAGTGCTTGGGTAGGTAGGTGGGTCTACCGAGTGTAGTATTGACACCCTTCATAGGTGCGCACAATCTGTTCAGCGTCGGCTACTATGGTCGGCCAGTAGAAGCCTTGTCGGAATGCGTTTCTGACTACGGTCCTAGGTGCGACATGGTGCCCGCAGACCCCCACTGTGGATATCACTCAGTAACTGCTTCCCTTGTTCGATGGGGATGCAGCGCTGTAGGATCCTGATGTGGCTCACGGAGGAGGTAGTCGAGGTAAGGCGTCCTCTAGTCAGCCAGAGGGTTAGGCTCTGTCGCTAGATCTTCATCAAGCTCCATGACTTCGAGCTTAGACGGAGCCACCGGCTGGTTAGCTCCCGAGCCCAGGGTAGGTAGCCCATCACCGGTCTATTCTGGCTCCTCGTAGCAGACCAAGGGCTTGTACTGATCGCTGGCAGAGACGCCCGTCGGCACTGGCTCTCGGCCAGACACCATTTTTGCTAGCGTGTCGGCTGCCTTGTTGAGACTCCTCAGGATGTGATTGAGCTCTAGACCATCGAACTTGTCCTCCAACTGGTGGACTTCTCGACAATACGTAGCCATCTTGGCATTGTGGCAGCTTGATTCCTTCATAACTTGGTCGATGACCAGCTGGGAGTTGCCCAGACGTCAAGCCGTCGGATACCCAACTCGATGGTGATGCATTGGCTATTGATGAGTGCCTCGTACTCGACCACATTGTTGGAGGAGGGGAAATGGATGTGAACCATGTACCTCATGCGTACCCCAAGGAGCGAAACAAAGACTAGCCCCACGTTGGCGCCTTTCTTCATCAGCAATCCATCGAAGTACATCATCCAGTACTGATGAGTACAGGCCCGATCTTCCGAGAGGTAGCCGGTAAGTTTGATTTGTGGAGATCTCGACGTTGGCGATCCAGCTTCAAATCAGACGCGATTCGAACCTTGCAACCGTTACACCACTGCTCCGTTGGTTATCAACCAAGCACAACTTGATTGACATCGCCAAGAAGGCTTTTCCTGCAAGCGAATCGAAGAGCACAAGCAAGAAGGTAAAACACGCAATCTGAAATTGCAAATATGAATGACGCGAATATCAATAGAGGATTCAAGAACTCGGTTCCAAAGGACTAATCGACACAGTGGAGGAGATCAAGAACGGGGGCCCTGGATCACTGTAAAAGGATTTGTCACCACAATTACAATGAATGATTTAGTTTCTCGATGGAAAACTAAACTCTAAACAAACCCAATTGTGTAGCAGCGGTGGTGGCTGTGTTTATAGTCTAAGACTCGACCTAGGGTTGGGGACGGCCAGGGGTTGGGCGCCCACAACTTGGGCTTAAGGCCCGACAAGATACATGGCCAAGTTGGCCCAAATAGGTGACACAGCACCTTGTCGTGGTCACACAGAATGATCCATGGACCTTCTGGAGCTAGGACCAGATCCAAAACGACGGCGTCGTCGTCCCCTTTCCACCGCATCCAAGAACGGCCCGTTTCGATGTGGTATGAGAAAGTTATGACCAAAATAGTGACGACGTGTCTGCTGAATCTGAGGGCGACGTGGCAGCTGAGTTGGGAACGAATTGCAACTTGGGGAAGACCATGGCGTCGGTGTGTCCAGCGTGGCGATGTCCTCATCAAGTACTCTTAGTCGACGACTACTGGTGGCATTTGGATCTCGGTCCACTCTGCAATGAAATCAGCCAGCACTTGGGACTTGATGGCCGTCTGAGGGGCATATGAAATGCCTTGACCCATCAGCTCGAGTGCCCACTTTGTGATTCTTCCTGTGGCATCCTGATTTTGGATGACCTCGCCAAGAGGGAAGGACGTCATGACCATCACCGGATGCGACTCGAAGTAGTGACACAACTTCCTCTTAGCGATAAGGACAGCGTATAGGAGTTTCTAGATTTGGGGGTAGCGAGTCTTGGAATTGAACAAGACCTTGCTAATGAAGTACATGGGACGCTGCACTTTGAGGGCGTGTCCCTCTTCTTCTCGCTCTACCACTAGGGTGGCGCTGACCACTTGTGTGGTGGCCATAATGTAGAGCAGAAGTGGTTCCCCATCGATTAGGGGGACCAAGATCGGGGCCTTCGTCAAGAGCTGCTTGAGTTTGTCAAGTGCCTCCTAGGCCTCGGACGTCCATTCGAAGCGGTCGGCCTTCTTTAGAAGCCGATAGAGGGGGAGACCTCATTCACCGAGGTGTGAGATAAAGCGGCTGAGCATGGCGAGGCACCCTGTAACTCGTTGTAGCCCCTTTATGTTCTAAATCGGGCCCATCCTCGTGATGGCCGAGATCTTCTCTGGGTTGGTTTCGATGCTCCGCTTGGAGATGATAAAACCCAGCAGCATACCCTTGGGACCCCAAAAACATACTTCTCTGGGTTGAGTTTGATACCGTTTGCTCGGAGTTTCACGAAGGTCTGCTCTAGTTCGGCTATGACCTGGTCAGTCGATTTGGATTTGACCACGATGTCATCGACGTAGGCCTCGATGGTCTGCCCGATGAGATCCCCAAAACACTTGAGCATGCAGCGTTGGTACATAGCCCTCACGTTCTTTAGGCCGAACGGCATTGTGATGTAGCAAAACAATCTAAATGGGGTGATGAAAGACATCGCAAGCTGGTCGGACTCTTTCATCGTGATTTGATGGTACCCGGAGTACGCATTAAGGAAGCAAAGGGTTTCACACCCTGAGGTCGAGTCAACTACTTGGTCTATGCATAGCAAAGGAAATGGATCCTTTGGACACGCTTTGTTGAGACCCATGTAGTCAACACACATTCTCTATTTCTCACTCTTTTTTCATACAAGAATGGGATTGGCTAACCACTCAGGGTGGTATACTTCCTTGATGAACCCAGCCGCTAAAAGCTTCACAATCTCCTCATCGATGGCCCTGTGTTTCTCCTCATTGAAGCGACGTAGGCGCTGCTTCACTGGCTTGGAGCATGGCATGATCTTCAAGGCATGCTCGGCGACTTCTCTTGGAATGCCCGGCATGTTCGAAGTTGTCCACGCAAAGATGTCTCTGTTGGCGTAGAGGAAGTCGGCGAGCGCACTTTCCTATTTGGAGGAAAGCGTGGTGCCGATGGGCACCACTTTGCCCTCGGAGCCGCTGGGGTCTATGAGGACCTCCTTGGCGCCCTCTATAGGCTCGAAAGACTCGGGCAACCTCTTGGGGTCGGGCGCTTCTTCGATGACCTCCCCCCTAATGGCCGCAAGTTCTTTGGAGGCGACAATTGTCGTGGCATGTTCGTAGCACTCGACCTCGCACTCATAGGCGCGCTGGAAGGAGGTGCCGATGGTGACGACCCCGCATGGACCTGGCATCTTCAACTTCAGATAGGAGTACTTGGGAATGGCCATGAACTTAGCGTAGCATGGATGTCCTAGGATGGCGTGGTAGGTCTCGTGGAACCCAACCACCTCGAAGGTAAGGGTCTCCGTCCTATAATTGGTCGGATTCCCGAAGGTGATGGGAAGATTGATCTGCCCAAGTGGCATGGCCTGCTTTCCAGGCACGATGCCATGGAAAGGCACCCCGATCAGTCAGATGCACGATCGGTCGATGCCCATGGCGTCGAGCGTTTCAGCATACATGATGTTGAGGCCGCTGCCTCCATCCATCAGCACCATGGTGAGCCGCATCATGCCGATGATTGGGTCAACCACAAGTGGGTATCTTCCCGGTTGTGGGACGCTTTCTGGATGGTCGGTTCAATCTAAGGTTATGGCGGACTCCAACCATCGGAGGAAGGAAGGCGCGTTCGGCTCGGCCATATAGACCTCGCGGTGCACAAGCTTCTGGCGATGCTTGGAGTCATAGGTCGCCGACCCTCCAAAGATCATGAGGCAGCCATCCAGTGTCGGAAATCCACTGTCCTTCCCCTCGGCATCGTCTGTGGCCGGCTTGGGCTCCTTCCTATGCTCCCCTTGTTGGAGCCTCCAAACAAGAACTGCTTCATAAGGACGCAGTCCTTGTATAGGTACTTAACGGGGAAAGCATGGTTCAAGCATGGCCTTTCGAGCAGCTTCTCAAAGTGGTCTGAGGTACCCTTGATGGGCTTCTGAACCCCCTTATGGTCGATAGTGCCATGAGCGAGCCCTCACACCGCTGCTTGTTCTTCTTCTTGTTAGGGCGGTTGGAGGCGGCTTCGTCGGTGTTCTTGTCTCGCTTTGCCTTGCCCTTGGGGCGATCAAAAATCGCCCTGACCGCCTACTCGTCCGAGGCATGGCTGGTGGCGATGTCGAGGAGCTCCTTGGTGGTTCACGGGCCCCTACGTTCAAGTTTGTGAACCAGGGACTCGCAAGTGGTCCTAGACAGGAAAGCTGCTATGATGTCGGCGTCGGCGACGTTGGGCAGCTCATTGCACTACCGGGAGAAGCACTGGATGTACCCACAAAGAGTTTTCCCAGACTTCTGTTAGTAGTTTTTGAGATCCCATGGGTTCCTAGGACGCACATATGTGCCCTGAAAGTGTCCCACGAAGATCTCTTTTAAGTCCGCCCAACTTTGGATTCGGTTGGGCGGAAGGTGTTCCAACCACGTCCATGCCGAATCGGCTAGGAACAATGGAAGGTTGCGGATAATGAAATTGTCACTATCCGCTCCACCGGCTTGGCAAGCAAGCCAATCATCCTTGAGCCACAGTTCAGGGTTTGTTTCCATGGAGTATTTTGGGATGTTGGTCGGCGGTCAGTACCACGGTGAGAAGACGGCGTTGAGGATGTGTCGGCCA
This sequence comes from Miscanthus lutarioriparius, assembly GCA_904845875.1. Lineage (NCBI taxonomy): Eukaryota > Viridiplantae > Streptophyta > Magnoliopsida > Poales > Poaceae > Miscanthus > Miscanthus lutarioriparius. The sequence continues at coordinate 24,381,175 of CAJGYO010000017.1, forward strand.
AAGGTCTGAGGTCTCGGCAAGTTGGGGCTTGGGCATCGGTCCTCGCCACGGCTAGCCTACTCCTTCTCATCACCGTGGGCACACCGGCGGACATCCAAGGTGTTGCGCGCGTCACAGTGGAGGCTGAGACGCTCATACACTGGGGCCGCGTTGTGCAGCCTATCGCCTTGCTGTGCCTGGTGGACAAACATGTCCCTGTCGGGTCACTCTAAGGGTATGCGTTGGCTGGCGTCGAGCTCGCGTCATTGGGACAGCGAGCTCTCGGCCTACTGCGCCACCGCACGCTCGAGTAGCATGCGAATCTCACGATGGGCCCGACGATCTTCGGGTGTCGTGGGCTCCGGAAGCCCCCGGAGGAAGGACACTGCGACAGCGATGTTCTGGCTTGCTCGGGTGAAGTGTGGGAGGGCTTTATCGTCCTCGATGATCCTCTGGTTCATGTCACGGGCCACGGCGCGCGCGCACCCACCGTCTCCATGGCACTCGATCTCTCGCTCGAGCCCGGTGTGTTCCTACTTGAGATGGAGTCGTGCTTCTTCGAGCTCTTGGTGCCGCGCCCTCAGCTGCTCTACCCGTAGGCAAGGTGGGGCCCCCACATCCCCCTTGACCTCGTTGTCGAGGTCGTCTATTGGGGTAGCCCCTCCCTCGTGGATGCTTTCGATGTATCCCTCGGGGGTACCTGCCATAAAACATTCTCGTGAAGGGTGATGGTTCCCCCTGCTGGAGTCAGAGTCGGAGGGCGACTCCGATTCTCCCACGAGAAGGTCATGGAAAGATTCCGTGATGTATTCGATCATCCCCACGAACTCGTCGTTCGTAGGGGATGGGGGCATGTGCTGCGCCACAAGGTGGCTAACGGTCTCTGCGGCATTGCGTAGACCAAACGGGAGCGCTGTCGGGGCGCTCTGGATGAGGTATTCCGAGGAGAGCGGCTCTCCTCCAGCAAGTTGCGTCATGATGTTGGCGAACGAGAAGGTAAGGCAGCGCAGGTCCTCTCAGGACGGTCAGGGTCCCAGGAAGGCGTTGAGCTGGCACTCTAGCCTCCCGTAATCGAAGCCGAGGAGCTGGTCGCTCCTAGGGCCACGGACCTTCGGTGCGTGCAACTGTAGCTCCTCAAGCGTCTCAGCGATCGTGTCGAGGCCAGCGGAGTGGAGAGGCTAGACGGCGGCGGGAACCTACGCCAACTCTCCCTCCGTCGTAATGATGAAGTCTAGGTTCTGGAGCGCACGTGCATGCCCGGGACCCAGCTGATGCCGTGACTAGCCATCCGAGGCCTGATGTGGACATCGAGACGCGTAAAAAGCACCTACCTGGCGCGCCAACTGTCGGTGTTTTCGGACCACCGACGAGTAAATTTGTATTTGCGCGTCTGGCTCGGATGGTGTGCTCGGAGGACACAAGGGTTTATACTGGTTCAGGTAGAACATCCCTACGTCTAGTTCGTTCCTGCTCGTGTTACCGACACTTGGTTTGTAGTAGGTGTTACAAACAGACGAGAGAGGGAGAGGATCCCAAGTCTCTGGTGGAAGGAGTGAATCGGGTGCTGAGAGCTCGCTTGCTGCTCAGCCATATGTTCGTGTCATGCTCTTTTGTTATGATCTCCCCTTTCATGGGGCGCCTTGCTTCCCCTTTTATAGACGTAGGGAAAGCGTAGGTTACAGAGGAGGAAAAGAGAAGAACGAGAGAGAGAGAGAAGAAGGCTTCCAAGGTTGCCGGGTCCTTCTTCTCCTTCATGTGAGTACCGCCGATCCTATAGATGTCAACAGGGACGGCTCCATGTTGTGGCCCTGTTCATCACTAGCGCCATGCGCAGGTGTCATCTACCGGTCATGGCGTTCCACTCCGTCCCGGCTGACGTCGTGGTGAACTGACGCGTCTGTCAGCGTCCATACGAGGATTAGGCAGAACAACACCAGCACGCCCGACACTGTTCTTGATGTGAATCCCTAGGTATGGCCCGTCATGGCCACGGGTTATATCGAGGCATGCCAGCCTCTTTCCTGGCGTCAGAGTTTTGACCCGGGCCCATACGCTTGGACCTAGAGTGGTTGGCGGCGGTATGGGTCCCCGTCGGACGAGACGGAACCCGCGTCCTCGAGGTCGGGCGAGACGAAGCCCGCGACCTTGGGCGAGATGGAACCCGCGTCCTTGGGATCGGGCGAGACGGAGCCCGTGGCCTTAAGGTCGGGCGAGACGGAGCCTGCGTCCTTAGGTCGGGCGAGACGGAGCCCGTACCCAAGGGGTCGGGCGAGACGGAGCCCGCGGCCTTGGGGTCGGGCGAGACCTTTTAATACGTCTCGAGCCATCCGGGGGAGTCAGCGTGGGCGCTAACTTTCTTACTTTGGGTATCCCTAATATCGATACCCGACACTACGCTTCATGGCCAACCCATCATGGTGAATACATGTTCTTTGTAGCCCAGCATGCCCGCACGACGTAGCAGCCTAGCAGCGGATGCACGCTAGTGGCCCTACGCGCTAGCCCGCGGCGCCCCACCTGTACACGAACTCGTCGGCGGTGACGGTCGGTCCCCCTACCCGTGCACTCATCGACGGAGATGGAGAAGAGTACAGAGATAGGGGGGAGAGAGTACGTGGAGTGCGACGAGTGGGCCTCATGTGTCAGCAAGTGTGAGAGGATAGGAGATAGGGGTAATTTCGTGTGTGTACAAAATGGTATATCAAGTACCAGAAAAATTATAATTGCAAAATCACTATTAGATGAATAGTAGTGCATCTTATAAACATCGAATTTATAAAAAGACATAGATCTAATTAACTTTTTCTATGCAAATGTGCAACATCTTTCTCTTTTTCTTTGCGATTCTGTGCAACATCTTTCTCCATCGTTGCCAAAAGAAGGGGAAAAAAACTGAATCTCAGATCCCAACGATCTAGCAAGTCGGACGGCTCCTGCTGTCCTGCATAGTGGATCCTCCCTCCTTCCCCCGTTTATGCCCCCACCCCCACCTTCCCCAGCACACTGCACACCTCCCCTTCCGCCTCCTCAGCTATGGCGGCGCCGAGCTGGATCCGGCTCCGGCAGCCGCGTGCAACCCTCCTCATCCTGCTGCTCCTCGCCCTCACCATCTCCCTCTCCTTTGCCGCCAACTTCGAGGGCTTCGACTCCGACGACCTTCCCTCCGCGGCCGGTGGCCTCGATGCTGACGATGACGAGGAGGGGCTGGACGGCGTCGACCTCCCGCCCCCTCCGCCCATCTCCCTCTCCACCTCCGCGCCTTCACCTCCCGTCACGACGACATCCGCGCCGAACCCTAACCCCGCTACGCCTGCGACTCGGGACCCCACCCCGGCGCTCGACCTCTGGGACGAGGACGAGTTCGAGGGCATCCCCGTGCCCGAAGCGATCCCCTCCGACGACTCCGCCACGCCGGCCGAGGCCGACCCGTCAGATCCCTCCGCGGAGGCAGCGGCCGAGGCGGCGCCGGCCGCGAAGAGGACCCCGGCTGAGCTCCTCCGCGCGTTCTCCGTCGAGATCGCGTGCGTCAGCTTCCTGATCTGCTTCGTGCTCAACTACTTCACTGGGAAGCGGCAAAACGAGAACATCGCGCTGGCCTGGGCCACCAAGTTCGCCACCAGGGACTCCATCTTCGACAAGAACTTCAGCCTTCTTGGCACAGGCGACGGCAAGGACACGCCACTCCTGCTCAAGGAGGGGCAGGACGTGTTCAAGTTCTATGCCAGCGGGAGACGCTTCTGCCAGGGCATGCTCGCCACCATGGAGATGCGTGCACGGCATGACCTGCTGTCAAAGTTCGTCGAGCTGGTCTTCCCTAGGAAGGACACCATCACGTTCGAGGTGGTCATGAACGAAGAGGCCATGGACCATGTGGTTCTGGCCGTGGCCAGGAAGAAGGCGGGCAAGACGATGCAGAAAGAGGAGAGGGATCTGCAAAGGTTTGCCAACGTTCTCACTTCGGCACCTGCTGGAAGGAAGTGGGTGTCGGATGAGCTTGCTGTGGTAGCCGAGTCTAAGGAGGTTGCTGGGGATATGATCACTGAGGCTGTGCTTGATCAGGTGAGAGCGAACTAGTACAGAATTTTGGTTTTGTGGATTCACTAAAGTAAATGCTTCATTTGGATAAGATTATTAACTTAATGCTTGCACTAAGTTGCTGCTTCAATATTTAATGAACTTTATAAAGGCGGATCTTAACTGCTGAATTTTTAAAAATATAATTCAGAAGGAGAACTACTGAAATTTGTGTGGTTTGAGGTAGGCTCACATTTTTATGAACTTATGCTGTTAAAAGCTGACATTAGAGAACAGAGAAGTATGCTTGATTGCTTGTATTCAATCTAAAGTTTTTTTGCATTTTGAATTGCAAACTGAGCTCAGCTTGTTGCTTTGATGGAAAGCTTATCAACAGTAGTTCCTACTGTCCATGGGATAAGTTATTTTGTTATTGTTCTTTATAGGTAGTATTTTGTTAATAGTAGGCAATGGGATACCATGAAGTTATGAAATGGATAGCCTTTTTAAATTATGGAATTGTATAAATGCAGATGTGCAGTAGCATGTTGGTAGATTTTAACTACCTTTTATTGAATTTGAAACATGTCATGTTTCTCTCCTGAATTTCTTCAGTCTTAGAGATTTATTTTTGTCTTCGTTTTTTTTCTTGCTCTGCCACCTTTTGGACATTGATGAAAGCCTGGTTTGAACAAGGAAAGAACGTACTGGGACATTTGCTGTTGCTTCCATAATCAAGTTCATTCATGCTAGAGATTTTTAACGATTGAAGTAGCTTCACTTTCTTAGGGCGTGTTTGGATGCAGCCCTGGCCTAGGAGCACCGGCCAGGCAAGCGCATCCGACCCCAGGCACTCGAAATCGAACACCTGGGAGCGATGCCTGGCTCAGGCAGCTTTCCCACGCTGCCATTCAAACAGGCCCTTATATAATATATAAAGCAGTTTTGAGATCAGTGGTATTGCCTGTGAGATGATTGGATTTGGGCAAGGTCCAATTTAGGTTATCGTGACATCTATCGTTAGCTAGATTAGATCTGCAGTGCTTATTGTAAAACAGTAAGTATGTCTGATAAGATAAGGCCAATGTCTGTTTCTAAACATTATGAATCATTTACTGGCACTTTCATCTTGATCTTTTGGGTTAGGACTTAAATGGGAGTAACTAGGACCAAAAGAAAGCTATTCAGTTGGACTTGGACACTGTCTTAAGACCAAGGACCTAAGCTTAAGCTAGGTTGAATGGATCAATATGCCAATGCGACTGACTTAGTTTATCTTGTATATAGTGTGCCTTACCCTGCTTCTAATGGTTCTTTCATCTCCAGGTTCTTGGTGAGAAGGCATTTGAGAAATTTGGAAAGTGGTTCATCTCGCTTCATCTTTCAGACCAGTTGGCAGGATCCTACAAGAAGGTCCTTACATTCAAGTTTGTATTGCCAGATGCAAGCAACATGTCAGAGATGACAAGATTGGTTGCTCTTGTGCCATACTACATTGATTTGGTTGGGCGTTATAAGCTCAGCTCTCATGTGAGTATCCATTTTTTCTCTTCGTAGAGCTCATCATGATGTTCCAATTATATGTCTAAAGTTTTCTATGTTGTTTGTAGGCTCGCTCAAAAACTGATGGAGCTAGAACAAAGGCCGCTCAGGAGGCTTTCAGGGAACTGCAGAGTGCCAGGCAGGAGGCCCTGCAAAGGAAAAAGTCTGAAAAGAAGAAACTCATGGAGGAGGCAGATGCCAAACTAAGCGCTGAGGCACTCCGGAAGAAAGAGGAAAAGGAAAGGGCTCGGCAAATGAAGAAGTCTGGGCCCAAAGTGAAGATGCTCCGCTCTTAATAACGTCAAGATTCAAGAATCTACCATAGCTTGGCTTTTGCTATTCACGTGTTGATAGCATATAGTTCAGTTTCTGCTAGACTCATTTATATTCCAATTTTGGGCCACCATGGTTTCCCCTTGTGAGAATGAGCAAAAAAGATGGAGGAGAAAAGAATCCTCACTAGCGTTTCGGCTTTTCTTGGATGTGTGCCAGAAATATCTGTAGCCTAATTCGCCCACGCAACTTCTTCGAAAAATTGGTTATGCAGGAGCTGTGTTGTATGAGAAATAGAACTTACATGATCCACTGTGCAGAATGGTGATAGAACTATGATATGAAATTCTATGCTCGGATTACATGCTTTCATGTTTTAGCAACTTTGCTGATCAGCATCCATTACAGCTATTTGTAATGTGTTTGGTTTCTTTTTCTTCTCCTGTTGGGACTTTGGAAGTACAGTGGATGCTCTAGCCTTTCCGATATCTGTTATCGTCTGTGTGAAGTGCTGGACTGAAGTTTGATGGTGCTGTTCAATTGTGTGTTTTAGATGGCTAGAATTTTGTGACACGTGCTAGAATTGTCTCCGAGGAGAAATCCCACCTGATCCTTGGGTGAGTTTAAACGGAGGGATTTGGATGCTCTGAAGTCTGAATTTCCTATAAGATTCCAAGGTGATAAGTACTAAAGAGAAATCAATTGTTCAGACTTGGATCAACTTTACAGGGATTCGTATAAAAAGGATATTCAAAGGAGATGAACTTCCCCTAATTTTCCTATCCAATTGGAAAAATGGAGACGAGCCGACCAAACCAAACCATCCCGTTTTTTAAGCATCTCTAAGAGTTTGTTAAATTTTACTTACAAATCTTGTGATTTGATAACTCCCAAAATTATATATCAAGTAAAAAAACAATCCATCTCCAAGAGTTTGCCATTTTTGACTTGGTAAAATAAAAAAACCCGTTAACAAAACGAAGAGCCTCGCTAAGCGAACAAAGAGCCCCGCTAAACGAACGAAGAGCCCCTGATGCCAAGCCGTATACGCGCGCGTATATTTGCGCGCGCGGAGAGAAGATTTACCAAGTTGCTATTGATGCTAAGTTGTTTTGTCAAACTATTGGAGGCTATTTTTTCTTATTTTATCAAAATTATATGAATGCTAAGTTGGGATAGTAAACTTGGAGATGCTGTGACACCAACCCAGCAGGCGCAGCCAGGACAGGACAGCAGCCAGCAGCCCAGCACGCAGCACCAGTCCCCGGCGGCGACCACCACCTACCACACCCCACACCTTCCCCTTCCGGCCTTCCCAAGCGGAGCAGTATAACCCAGTAGCCCAACAACCTCGCAGAACCGCGCCACCAGCCAACGAGCAAGAGCCGCAGCCGGAGCTCCAATGGCATCCTTCTCCTCCATCTCTGCCCCCTCCTCCTCCACCTCCACCCCGTCCTTCAACCTCCCCACAAAAGCCTCCCCTGGCACTGGTTCCGTGTCATTCCCCAGGTGAGCGCCTGACCTGCAGCAATCTGCCAACCTTCCTTTCCCGCGTCGTCGGCGTCCGTCGGTAAAGGCTGCTCCTGCTCATGTCTTTGATTCGCAGGGCCAGAGAATCGCAGAAGTCCAGGGCCAGGATGGTGACAGTGCGGGCGGAAGCGATTGACACGACCATCAGCCCGCGGGTGAGCGCGCTCAGGCCGTCCAAGACCATGGCCATCACCGACCAGGCCACGGCGCTGCGACAGGCCGGCGTGCCAGTCATCGGACTCGCCGCCGGCGAGCCCGACTTCGACACGCCGGCTGTGATCGCCGAGGTGAGAATTGAGAGCGGCCTTCTTAATTGGTTCGTTTGCGCAGGGAAGGGACCAGGGGGAGAGAGAGAGAGAAAACAGGAACGGCTGTCTGATTAGTTTGGATCTTGGTGCAATGTGTATCCTCCTGGTGTTAGGTGAAAGTGCTAGCCAGCTTAATTGCAAATACCTTCACGATGAATTTGTTTTGCCGAATTATGTAACAGTATTTTCGTTTGGATCATAGCAACTCTGAATCTCAGGCCAGAGCTCAGTGCCTCAGAGCAATGTATTTTGTTGACATTAGTAGCAGTTGTAGGAAGGTAGGTTGAATATCTTTCTTTGTTGCTTGGGTCCAGGCTGGGATGAATGCCATCAGAGATGGGGCTACAAGATACACGCCTAATGCCGGAACTCTGGAGCTGAGGAAGGCTATCTGCAAAAAGCTTGAGGGTGTGTGCGGATGGATTCCTCGTTCCCTGATTTGTCAGATCGGTTAAGAAATTTAACGACTAATGTTGGCTTTTGATATGCAGAGGAGAATGGTCTATCATACACCGCCGATCAGGTGCTAGTAAGCAATGGAGCCAAGCAGTGCATTACACAAGCAGTGCTTGCTGTCTGCTCACCTGGTGATGAAGTAAAGCTCTCAGCTCTCTAACTAGTTCTTTAGGAGGAATTTTCTTAAATATCACTCCATGTCAATCGTTTAGGTATCCATGATAAGAGCAGCATATGCTCATCTGTTGCAGATAATTAATTATTATTTGGACGCATCCTTACTCTTGATACTGCAAATTCTACAACCTAGCTAATTGCTTTGATTTAGGAATGTTCAAAATTCTTAGGGTCCTTGCTTTGTATCTGGTTTCCCCTAGTGCAGAAGAAGTTATTCCCATAATTTGAGAATTCTGCCAATTCCATGTTCTATGCTGTGAATATATATATAGCTTAGGCTGAATCATACAAACCCTGTAAGAATTGTGTCCACATACTGTTATTATCTGTCTACTTGAAATTTAGGAGGAATGATCTTACATAATAACATTAATATTTGAAATGTCCATAAAAGGAGCGGCACTGGGTCCTTCTGTCTTGATGTACTTTAGGGAGGAGGTTGTGGAAGGTAATCTTTAGGAGCCTAGGTGATTGCTTTATTCTTCTTAGTTTAATTGCACGTATGTATATTCTTAATCCGGATGAAACAAAGCTGTTATAATTCTGTGGCGCTTATTGTTCTGGAACATTCTGCATTGTGTTCTCCAAAAATAATGAATTGCTATCTTATCGTAGGTTTTGATACCTGCTCCATATTGGGTCAGCTACCCTGAGATGGCTAGACTAGCTGGTGCAACGCCAGTTATTCTCCCTACAAGCATATCAGACAATTTCCTCCTAAGGCCAGAGTCACTTGCCTCAGTGATCAATGAAAATTCAAGGATCTTGATTCTCTGTTCTCCATCTAATCCAACAGGGTCGGTGTATCCTAAGGAGTTGCTTGAGGAGATTGCTGCTATAGTCCGAAAGCATCCTAGGCTCCTAGTTGGCACTATGATCTTATTATATTCAATTCAATTATTTTAGAGTTGGTACCCTGCATCAAAACTCCACCTTGATTAATGATGTACCATGTTATTATTGTTTCCTTTCCAGGTTTTATCTGATGAGATCTATGAGCATATTATCTATCAACCTGCTAAACACACAAGCTTTGCTTCATTGCCTGGAATGTGGGAAAGAACGTTAACTGTGAATGGATTTTCTAAGGTAGTTAGCTGGCTGTTATTTTTAATTCTTTTTTGTGGGTGAATCTAAAGGGTTGTAAGGGTCCGTCTGTAATAGCACATAGGGCCTGAATTTTTCAGAAAATAATTAAATGGCATATGGAACTTGAATACTTGATAAATGAAGAAGCAGATTTCATTGTTCATTGCATTATGCTATATTCAAGACCATATGCATGTCCAACTAATATTTTGAGTATCTAAATGATCTATATTCTTATAGACCATATGCATGCCCAACTAATATTTTGAATATCTAAATGATCTATATTCTTATAGGCTTTTGCTATGACTGGCTGGAGACTCGGATACTTAGCTGCCCCTAAACATTTCGTCGCGGCCTGTGGAAAGATCCAAAGCCAGGTGGGTACTCGTTAAAAATGATATGCAGTGAAATATTAGCTGATTTTATTCTTACTCTCTTTCTCCTCACACTTACAATTGCAGGCTATAACCAATTTTTGGTTGTTTTTGTTCCTTTCTTTGTGACGATGCTAATCTTATAAAATGAAGGATCATTTCACCAAAGAACCTTATTTCCTTATTGTGTTTACATACTGACTTTCAGCATGAGAATATAATTATTTTTATGTTTAGTTCACCAATACATTGACATACTAACATCATATTGCCAACCATCTATATTAATTAAAAGGACTGCAACCTCTATGATGCACCTCTCATTGTGAGTGCTGTGTCATTATGACATAATCTTGGGATTTTGTAGAAACTGACTTGAAATTCTTGAGTTCGTTATCACACTGAGCCCTGATGCTAGTGCCCTGTTTACTTCAGTACACCTCTGGGGCCAGTAGTATATCACAGAAGGCAGGGCTTGCAGCTTTGAACCTAGGTTTTGCTGGTGGTGAAGCAGTATCAACCATGGTCAAAGCATTCCAGGAGCGTCGTGATTACCTTGTAAGAAGCTTTAGGGAGCTGCCAGGAGTAAAGATATCGGAACCTCAGGTATGTTTACAGTACTTATTCAGAATATATAACATGCACCAGGAGAGTATCTAAGCTCTCAAATTTACAGGGAGCCTTCTATTTATTTATCGACTTCAGCTCGTACTATGGGTCTGAGGTGGAAGGTTTTGGTACCATCAAGGACTCTGAGTCCCTCTGTTTGTTCCTGTTGGAAAAGGCACAGGTAAGAAGTTCAATTTTGGGAACACCAGTATAAGATACAAGAACATTACAGTGCTTATTGTTGATTGCACTATAGGTTGCACTTGTCCCTGGGGATGCATTTGGCGATGACAAGGGTGTTCGTATTTCATACGCTGCAGCTATGTCGACACTGCAAACTGCCATGGGAAAGATAAAAGAAGCGATGGCTCTGCTCAAGCCCCCTGTTGCCGTTTAACAAAACCAACTTATCGCTAATCAGTTGTGGACTAAAGGCTTCTCATTTTTTGGGAAAAGTGTTTCTACTATCATTTGGCTTTGGTTTGTATCTGAAGATTTGGAATTTATACTTGCTATAATATAAATGAACTCTGCAATGGGTTTTTTTTACCTGCAAGAATAGAAATGGAAAACATATCTTTATTTTGACAACTTGAATCGTGAATGTTTCATAATATTTGTAGTGTTTTTACTTGTTTAGATAGTTCTCAAACTTACATGAAGTGATAAGTAACTTCTCATGTACAAGTGCGTCCATTTATGTAGTCTCTTATGGAAAACACATGGAAGAACCGAAGAACCCATGACATGACACATGTTCTGTGAAACAAATTGTAATTTAGGAACAGGTTTTGGAAAAAAAAAATTCCCCCGTATACACAAGTTGACAAGTACACCGGCAAAAAAAAGGGCAACAAGTTTTATCAAGTATTGCCATGCGCGTAATGCACATCAAGATTCAAGATTTGAATCGAGAACTCCAGGTGAACAAAATTGTATTGCCACGGCTCAACATCAATCCCGGGAAAGAGAGGGTTAGTGGAGATGCAGAGTGCCAGTGTGTAAAGCTGTGATAAGACAGAAGATGTACGCCCCGTTTGTGTTTCTATGATCAAATGCGGGAGAAGATCCCATGGTATATCTCCATTTCAACCATTCAGGAAGTCCAGCTCAGAAGCTTTGTTTCTGCCTTCATTTGTGCTGAGTAACCATAGAGGGTTACAGTTACAGCAGATAATACGGACTCAACATGTCAAAGCCTGATTGCCTGACAAAATGTAGACTTATCGGATGTCTCCGAAGAGACAGACAAAATGTAGACCTAGAAAGAGATCAAGCGCAATACACCAAACATCACTTCAGTTTTCTATACAAGATCGAGGTCGGAAATTGGATTCATTCATAATATACATAAAGGTACATGGCAACTTATACATGTTTGAAAATAGGAAAAGACACTCAGAACATTTATCCTAGCTACACAGGTACACGATCATATAGAACGGCAACAATAGAAATATTGCTCCTGAAAGGTACCATCCCTCTCGAGGGTTTTCTCATCAAGTGATTAAGTATTGATATATAGTAACATGGACTTTCAGGCGTCTACTATGAAAAATTTTACATCAAATGAAGGAATCTCCTCCCTGATAAGTAGAGCACAAGTCCAGCTGACAACTGTTGAAGGCTACTCTAATTTGCAACAATTACTTCGTCAAAGTTCCAATCTCTAACAAGGTCCCTGGACACAGCACGGCTGCGTTGAAGCCGAGGAGTGCCCTCTGTACCAACTTGACCACTCACCATGGGAGGAAAGGGGGTCACTTTTGATGTCCCAACACTAGCAGAAGTTGCAGCTGGTGTCACTCTTCGAGCTAAGCAGGCAACAGCAGCTCCACATCGGCTTTCCTCCTCTGAACTTGACACTGAGTAGCTTCTAAGGGAGTGCGAGGGGCTGCTCATGCCATGGCATACAAGACAAGCAAGACTCATGGTGGTTGTCTGGTTGAAACCCCACTGACTGCTACTGCAATGAATTAAACAATAATTTAACATTTTATCAGAACGTATAGGAAATTCCATGCTGCCGAGGCATATAGAAAAATGGTGTTGATGTGGCACCAAAGTAATAATAAATACTCCCTCCGTCCCTAAATAACTATAGTTTTTTTGTTTCCGTGCCATAAGTTTGATTAGATTTATAAAAAATACGTACAACATTTGCATCTCCAAATAAATTTACTATAAAAATAGATTCAACGATCTATCCAATGATATTAATTTTGTACCATAAATATTAATATTTTTTTATATAAAATTAGTCAAAGTTATTTCTCGGAAGCCAAAAACGATAGTTATTTAGGGACGGAGAGAGTAGATCCCAATACAGCTTTCTGACCGAATTTAAATAATCATAATCTCACACTGCATAGAGTAAACAAACTTCTACCAGCATTGCTGATTCATTCAGTAATAACTGGCGGCAACAAACATATGGCATGAGCTTTGCCCCTTTTTTCTCATTTGTTTAGAATAAAATGGAAAGTCAATAATAACTACCATGCCGCATAGAATCATCAATGCCCAACAACCCAATGCATCTGCTGAATCGTGGGGAAAATGGTGGTCCAAATCAGTCATTCATAGCTGTGCAGGTTGCAAAATTTGATTGGCAATCACTAAGATTTATGTTCAGGGCTCAAATTTGCACTACACAAAAGCACATTTAACACAATACTTTATGCATCTGTGAACCAAATATAAAGGAAACGGCATGCATAAAGCATGTACAGTATGTCAGTATGTACATGTTGGTAAATAGTAATGACAAGGGCTAAATCTTCTTATCAACATTATTCTTCAGTGTTCAGGATTATACAACCAAGCAGCATGTATTACTACAAAAAAACATGTGAGGCTAATTTAAGGGAACAACAGATCTAGTCTGTGCATTCTGGCAATGACAACGGCATCCATAAAGCATGTACAGTATGTACATGTTGGTAAAAATAGTAATTTAAGGGAATAACAGTATGTACAGCATAAAGCATGTACAGCATGTACAGTATGTACATGTCTCAGAGCATCTCCAGCAGTCCCCCAATCCCACCCCTCATCCCCATAAAACTGTCATATTAAGAGAGATATGTCACTTTTTCTTCTCCAGCAGTCCCCCAATAACTCCCCTTTTTTTCGTGGCCACCAAAAAACACCCCTTCTCCCCTCAAAGAGGGGGAGTTGCATCTCCCCCAATAAGCTGGGGCACACTCCAACCGTCACTCTCCTCCCTCCTCCCTCTCGCCTCTCTCTCTCTGCCATGGCGTCGAGCATAACAGTCAGGCTCCGCTGCCGCGGCCATGGCCGCCGCCGGCCAAGCCCGTGCCAGCTCCACGGCGACCTCCACTGCATGTCACGACCTCCACGGCGACCTCCACTGGATCCCACGACCTCCACGGCAACTTCCTATGGATCGCACGACCTCCACTAGCGGCAGTGGCAGAGGAGGGTCGAAAGAGGAGGTCCCGGACGCCGGCAGAGGAGGAGGCGATGCAGGTCGCGGATTGCGGCGGAGGAGGCGTCGAACCGCGCCGGGATGCAGGTCGCGATGCGGGAAGATGAACCAAGGGGAGGGGAAAGGAAAGAAAAATAAATAAATAAATTGGAACTGACAAGTGAGTCCCATATTTTGGGGGAGATTATTGGTGATCTGCTGTAGCATCTCCCCATGGTTTATGAGGGGTCGCATAGGCGACAAGGCGTGCTGCGGGTGCTGGGTCACCACGACCTCAAGGCGTATGGCATCCGCCTTATACTGGGCAGACACCTATAGGACTGCGGCAGACGCCAGACATGAATCTGTGCGGGGGACAGGGGAAGTCGAGCGGTAGGCACCAAATTGACCGTGGGTAAGAAAATTGGGTTGGAATCGAGCGCGCTACAAGGGAAAAGGGCGGGACTGACCGCATATGTGCTCTTTGAGCGGGAAATCGGCCGCTTGGAGCCCGCACAACTTCACGGAGAGGGGGAAAGGAAAAGAGAAGGCGGCTGGCGGAACTAGAGCTCTTGGCCGCAATAGACGCGGCAGCCCTGCATCTCTGCTTGGGTGCTACTTGAGCTCTTTGCGGCAGCAGAGGCGACGGCCTGCATCTTCGCTTGGGTGCTCCTCTATTGAAGTCCGCCTCCCCGAGTCCCTGCCACTGCTGGCCGTCCGCACCTGCCGCCGCTACCGTCGGCCATCCGTAGTACACCTGTCCGCCCGCTTCGAGTGTCCGTCACCGTCCGTAGGTCCGCCCGCTTCGAGTCGCCATCGTCGTCCGCAGGTCCATCCGCACCGCACCTGTCCGTCAGCTCGAGTCTGCCTGCACCTGTACGCCCCCTACCTCCTCTCGTGTTTTGGCTCACCAAATCTCCCAGCTATCTGCCGATTTTCATATCTGTTTGCTCTGCCTTTGCTCATACCGGTGGGTGTACTCTGCTCTGAATACAGTGGGCGTACCCAGTGCAGAGAGCTCCCGCTCTATGCGGGGTCTGGGGAAGGGTGTCAGTGGCAAGCCTTACCCTCGCCTGTGCAATGCGAGGAGACCGCGACTCGAACCCGGGACCTTCCGGTCACAGGCGGTAAGACTCTACCGCTTGCACCAGGCCCGCCCTTCCTGCTCTGAATACAGTGTGCTGCTTTTTATATTATATTATTGGCCTATCACATAGCCACATACGGAGTAGACTAAGCCTGCTTGTGCTTGGGTTGTTATTTTCTTTGACCATTACATAACAGAAAGCACAAGGATCTTTCTTTGATTAGTATAATATCTGTTTGGGTTCTTTCTTTAATCTTTACACTTTTACAGAACACAAAGTAAAAGTTTTTTTTTCCTTTGATTAGTATAATACTTACTGATTAGTAGTACTCTCTTAGCTGTACTAGTATGTACTGTCCTCAAGAATTGGGAATAAACAAGGTATGTATGTGCTGCACTAGTATCCATAATTCTAGCTTATACAACCGCTTTCATGGCGCCTAAAATGTGCATATGGCGTCGCCTAGGCGTCCGCCTATAGGCGTTGTGAGGGGGGTAGGGCGCCGCGTATCGCCACAATGCCTCAAAAACCATGCATCTCCCCCAATAATCCAAAAAATAATAATATTGGGCTACCCCAATACTGTTTTATTGGGGGAGTTGTATTGGGGGACTGCTGGAGATGCTCTGACAAGGGCTAAATCTTCTTATCGACGTTACTCTTCAGTATTCAGATTTATACAACCAAGAAACATGTATTACTACAAAATAACATTTGAGGCTAATTTAAGGGAATAACATATCTACTCTGCATTCTGGCAATGACAAGGGCTGAACCCCTGGAGTGTCTTTCCCACACCCAGTGAACGAAGGCATGTATGACAATGGATATGTTTAGGAAACAACTTTTTTGATCAACAAGAAAAAAGGCAGCAAAGCCTAAGCATTACAATTTTGAGGAAAGGGGAAGTTCCCCTGCCAGATCAGAAGCAAGTACCAACTTCTCATTTCTCAATCCTAGTGGCGGACCCAGTATAGGACATGGATGTACACATATAAAAACCCAATATTTTTCGCAAACTCTTAAGTTATCATGCATGTAGTCAGATCCGAACACAAATAGCCCATCTCCAACAGATTACTCAAATCATCCCCAATACCGGGAAAAAAAACAGCAGGTAACTGAGAGGTCTCCAACAGATCAACCATTCAGCTCATTCATTTCACCCCCAATACCTAAATTTTTAACTTAGGTAAATACTCAAACTCAGCCCCCTCCCTCAAATAAAGGGAATGCATCCCCTCACCTATAGCGAGTCTCCACCTATAGCCCCCTCTACCTCAAATGGAGGGATGCATCCCCTCCCCTATCCGGCGGTTGGTTGTGGCGGGAGGACATCTCCGGCGGCGAATCGGGGAGGCGAGCTCGCCCACCGCACAGCCGCGACCCGCCGGAGCCCCCCCATGTGACGTAAGAGAGAGGATGGGGGAAGAGGAGCACCTGTGACGAGCTGGAGGGTGGCTTGGGCGGATCTGGGCGGCGAGCTCCTCGCCGGCGACCTCGCCTGCAGACGCTCGCCGGGGAGAACGCGATGCGGCGGACGATTTGGTTGACGTGGACCACCGACGTGTGCGTCGCGCGGGGCTTGCGGTGGCTACCGCGGAGGAAGGGACGGCGCGGGCGGGAAAAGAGGAGGGTAGGAGGTGGAACGCCGTCCTGCTCGGGCCAAGAAGAGGGGGAGAGCTGGAGATGGGGGAGAGGAAGAGATCGGGGAAGCCCGAGGAGGGAAGGTAGGAGAAGAAGAGGAGAAAAGGACAAAAATAATGAAAAATAATTTAGCCATTGACTTGTGGGCTTATCAGAAAATTTTAATTTAGAACCTTTTTGAAACGCCGAAATTTTATAGGAATCAAATTATTTTCTTTTACAGAAAAAACGCATGGAAAAAATCCCTTGGTCTAAATAGAGCTTTAGCATGCTTTGATAAGGAAGTAGAGATGGAATGGGACACTGATCCTCGATTACTGTTGTGAATTTCCTTATTATCAGGGGACGGAATTATAGTGCCGGAAGAAATGGTTCCATTCCTTATGAGAATACAAAGAATCTCCTTCAAAGTCTAAATGGTACTTTAGTACATCCTTTTTCAGTTATTAATCAATTTAGAGCAAAGTCTAGATGGTACTTTTAGTACATCCCTTCAAAGTCTAAATGGTACTTTAGTACTTTAGAACATCCCTTCAAAGTCAATTTAGAATCACCTTCAAAGTCTAAATGGTACTTTAGTACATTCCTTTAATACATCCCTTCAAAGTCTAAATGGTACTTTAATACTTTAGAGCAAAGTGTAATTGTCGCCACACTTGATCTAGCTACAGCGACATCGACGCTTACTAATTCGTAGTAGAGACTTTGTTCTACAGCGCCGGAAGATCATGTCTTTGATTTGAAAAATTTGTCGCTCCGTCCCTAAATACAGGTACTTCTAACAATTTCAGGACTAATTATGCAACGAGGTGAAAGTCCATCATGCCCCTCATTAAACGTCTAGGAGCACTCTTGATTGACTTACTTGTCTGCTGGCTATTAAGGTGTAGCAATCAAACTATTATAAGTAGAGAGGAAGGTGAGATAGCCTCACACACAACTCAAAGCCCCACATATGGGAGTAACCAACTACCCTCTCCATGGGGCTCGTGTTTTCTATTTTCATATGCCATTAGAATTGAGTACTTTTTTTTTGTTCTTCTCTCGCCTCTATGTTAGCCCGCTCTTTCTTCTACATATTGTTTGATACACCTTTAGGTTTAGTCTAATACCATAAATGAATCGTGTTAATGAGATTATACAGATGATAACAGAGTTAACACCATACCAATAAGGAGCCGAGAGGTAAGGTGGGCCAGCACATACATGAACATGAGTAACATTGTAAAATGTGGGTAATTTAGGAACACATATATGAGTAATTTGATTATTTTTTATAACGACAAAGGTAAGTATAATTGTTTTCTTTTGCGAAAGACATAAGTAATTTAGATAAATATTAATAATTATGAATTTGCTTTTGATTATTATTCTTAATAATGGTAAATATGGGTAATTCATATATAAAATTAATTTAAGGTTCCTTCATATTATTTTTTCATTATTTACATAGATTTGTAATTTAGATGAAGATTTAAGAGGGTTACTTTAGATTATTTTCTACAGTGACAGAGGTGCATGTGCATGATTCAAATATAACTCAGCGGTTACTTCAAACTATTTTTCATATTGTTAGACATGAATAGTTTCAAGATAATGAAATATATCCAATAGCTATTATTATCAGTGATGATTGAGTCTATCAAATTGGTGACCGGGTGTTTTTTATCGTTTTTACTAATTGTTAGGATTGATCGCTTATTCTAACCTGCCTCAAAATATTAATATGGAGGCTTTAGGAGTACAGTAATACTAAGATTAGGACTAGAGGGCTACGAGTGCATGGCCAAAGAGATGTTGTGCTCGGTCATTCTTGTCCTGCCTGCACAAAGAAAACCACCAAGCGGATGACATCAACTGGTCTTCAACCGCTCACTTGTAGTAGCGGACCTTGAGCGAAATAATCTTGAAGGGTGCCAGGGCCAGCAACTCAGGCTGTTTGGTTTGCTGGATCAGGTGGTTCCAGTCAGCATGGTTCCGGACGAAGCGTCCCCTTGCTTTTCTGGCGGACGAGCCGAGTCCGAGAAATGAACTAAAAAAGGATCACTTGGTGCTGCATGCGACGGCTCCATGCTTCAATCCAAACAAATTGCCAGGTTCGGATATAGGATCGGATGGCTCCGGAGCCAGCTCGTGATCCAATCCAAACACGCCATCAAGGTCCAGGGATGAATTGGAGGGGCCACTAACTATGCACAAATGATATTAGCCATGGTTTAGTATATGGCGATTAAGAATTTTTGAGACGTTAGGGGGGTATGGCCCAGTTTGGTATGGCCTATGCTCCGCCCCTAATCGCTTGTCATGCTTGTCATTTGCCACTTGCAGTGTCATGGATCTACTAATTTCTTTGGCGCAACAAGTTCAGTGTAGAGGTCAGGCATGTATTGTGCGTGTAAGCTTATAATATATACTTTCTCCATATTTTTAATAAGACACACATGTATATCAAGGTTCAAATCTAAAATCTTTGATCAATAATGTAGTTAATTATTTTTAACTATTATTATAATATAAATTTGATACAGTTTGATTTATAATCAAATGTACTACTACTATCTAATTATCATAAGCTTATAATTAAAACAATATAATATAAAATAAATAAATGGTCAAAGTGTAATTTAGAAAACTATGTCATATCAAGCTACACATTATAAAAAAAGAAAGATAGACCGTACTTCCTTAGTCCTAGAATAATCGTACATCACATTTTGCTTCTAGTTTTCCACCTCTTTATTTATGGGTGGGCTCATTACGGCACTATAGCTCTAGGTTACTTAATAGAATACCAAAGTTTGGTGATATCAGGAATGGGCCAAATGGGGCTCATTATTAGTTATTTAGTTATGATCCAATTATCAGATGGTAATTTAGTACAGTAGTAAGTATATCAATCAACGGAGCCAGAATGCTAAGATTCGTGCGAGAAAGATGACCGATGGTCGTGATTTTAGTTCGAGAGAATTCCTTATTTAACATCGGAAAAAATGAGTCGTTCCTTTTTTGTCCCTGAAATTTTCTTGGTTCCTTATTTGACACTCACTTGAATTTTCATCCCTAATATGACACCGCAGTCAAATCCATCAGCTAACGGTGTTAAGTGGTTGTTAAAAAGACCTTTTTGCCCCTGGATCAAAAACATGTTGACAAAAAAAAGAGAGCAGCCAGCGGCCAGATACGCTGCATGCATGCATCCGCGCCTCTACATGTGCTGCATGCATGCGCCCAGCGCCCGCTGCATGCATGCAACAGCACCCAAGGGCAAAAAGGTCTTTTTAACAGCCACTTAACAACGTTAGATGACGGATTTGACTGCGGTGTCATATTAAGAATGAAAGTTCAAATGAGTGTCAAATAAGGAACGAAGAAAATTTCAGAACCAAGAAAAAAATGACTTATTTTCCCAGTGTCAACTAACAAATTCTCTTTTTAGTTCTCTCTCTCACGGATGTCTCACCTTTTCGAGACTCGATTATGCTGCAACTCGGCGATCACCTTATCCACTAACAACTCCATGAGGCTGCGTGACTACATAAAGGAGACCAACTTATTAGGCCACTAGTCCACAAGTTAAAGAAAAACATCGTAGGTTCCCTTTCCCATACTATAGTTTATATAAATTTTAAATTGAGAATTGAACCCATTTGTTAGGGAACACGGTCTTTTTATAGATCCATTGTAACCTTAAAATTCTATAAAAATAGAAACAACAATTTTAGTCACCATCTCAATATCTGGCTGACTTGTAAAATTTACTGGGTATAGCTTATATAGCGTACTATTTTGGAAACCTAAACAATTATGAGATCCATTCGAAGAACATGCTACTAATTGAAATAATAAGCTAGTCTCCATTCCGTGAGATTTCTTACCTAATGATTTTTTTTGTTTTCTCGAATTAAACTATTTTATTTTTGTTAGTGAACATACCGCATAGTTGTATGTACACGAGTTAATCAAATTGTTATTTTTGTGAATCGTCTAATGAATTGTTCTCTATGGGTCTAAACACATTCTATAGTCAGTTGCATTAGCCATTGCCCATGTTCGGCTTAGCCCATATTCGGTTTGTTCGGTTTTTTTTTTTCAGCCGGAACAGTATTTTTCTCTCACAATAATTCAGTCGGAACAATATTTTTTAGGCAGTTTCAGACCAACCAACCAACGGGGCGATTAGAGGTTACGATCATAAGTTGTCTGTGCAGTCGGAGCTTTTGACTGCATGAGCGTCATTCGCGCACAGGAGTCAGAAACCAAAGGTGGTAATATCAAAAGTTCACCAATTCAAAGTTATGACTTTCAATGGATGCTTCAGATGTTGACTTTTTTTTTGGGGTATCGAGACTGCTTCTAATGTTCAAAAGTTGATTCTCTGGTTGAAAGATCACCGTGTCTCGGCAGCGGGCGGTGCAAAAGCCATCGACCGCGGATACTGGTGGCTTCGTCGGGCGGCGGTGGCTCGCGCCGCCACGGATGTCCACCTGTCCTGTGTTCCAGGTGGCGCGCGCAGAGGGATCCAGCGCACACGTCTCCGGCGCCGCGCGCCGCCTATGAGGCCAGCTACCGCGGAGAAAATTGCTATTTCGTTATTAACGTGTGGGTTCGCTTTTTACCATTCCGTAAATGAGATTCGCCTGTTATTTTTAAACACGATGCATCGCTAGAATGTCCTGGACCAGTATATGTATCGTATTTTAATTTTAATTTTTTTTCTGTTATTTCTTTTCCCCTTTTACCCCTCACCCATCCGATCAGAACCTTATCTTGTTCTCATCGTCCGTCTACTGATGTTTCTGAGGACGAGCTCGGCTGCGTCGTCATCGAGGTGGAAGACCAACGCAGAAAACGGAACGCGAACAGGAGCTCAAACGCGCAAACGACAGACAAAAGCGAGCTGTAAATTCAAGCAGCTTGGACCGGAAAAACACCTGGAAATTCTAGCACAGAGAGAGCTACTAAAATCTGCTCGGCACTGCAGGGAACAAACTGGGCTAGCCAATTAGGAGCGGCATCAGCTGCCTATGCGAGCTGTGCTGTTGGATAAATTGCTCTTGCAGCTGAGCACCACACGCAAGTGCTTGAAGCAGGATCAAGCAACGAACAGAGAAAAACAGATGCAAGAAGCTAACTTTTTGACCAATCAAAATTAAGGACAGATTCACCTTGGCTCACGACGAGCTCTGCTCGGCGCTGGACGAGCGCACAGAGCTGATGCGCTTGATGCTGGTCTGCAAGCACCGCGACGAGCAGCAAACGGAAAACCAGTAGCCGGACTCCTCTGCCTGGGCATCGAACTATGGGACCTGACTCCGACTCCCAGCGCTGGAAGACAGAGGCAAAAACACGAACAGAGAGAGAGAGAGAGAGAGATCGATAACAAGAAACAGAGGGCACCGGACAGCTCTGAAAGGGCACCGCCTGGAGCAGGACGGTGCACCGCCTGGGAGAGGGCGGTGAACACGACCACCTCACCGTCGACCACCTCGCTGCCTGGCGGCGTCTCTCTCTCCCCCGTTCCTTCTCTCCCTCCCGGTCCTTGTCGTGCGAACAGAAGAAGAAGATAAGGTTCTGACGGTATGGGTGAGGGGTAAAGTGAAAGGAATAACGGTGAAAGGGGACAGAGGAAATAAAGAGCGAAGCCCACGTTTGATAATGAAAAAATTTTCTCGCCATCTGGCGTGCATCAAAATAAAGATGGCAAAATACGGCATCGGCCACATATCGCCATTAGATCAAAATTTTTACCCGTCGGGTTACCGTACGTGTGATGCGGGGTGAAAATTCATTCCATACTTCCCGACGGGTAATTCTTACCAACAATATACCCGAGTTCACACACCAAAATATAATAGCTTCCAAAGTTTCAACAATAGAGCAAGAAAAGCAGAAATATTTCCGTGTCAAACTAGTTGAAATAGATCGATGCCTTATCATTCCAAATTGCTATATGAGGATTATGGTTTGAGAGAGCAAATACCCACGCTTATGAAATAATATAGGCGAAAAATTGTAGAGGTTGGATATTATTTATGTGAGTTTTTTTTTACGCTACCGGTAGTGCATATAGGTACAAGAATTATCTTCGTCGTGGATGCATGCACATCGAAGCAAGTTGACCGCGCATGCCTCACAAGAAGTTGACCGCGCATGCCTCACAGAGTCAGTGTATCTCTCACGATCACGATCCCGAAATCGGCAAGACAGCAAATGAAGTCAAACTCGTGCCAAATAAAGAAGTGAACCACGACGATAAGCTAGCTCATTTGTCATCTCCGATCCGCCTTCTCCAGCGGTGCGGTGCTTGATTAGTTGCCTTGATTTCTCCATAGTCCACGGCTATTTAACGCCCCGGACCCCAACCGCGCGCGCTGCTCCGGCGAGGATGGATGCCTAGCCATTAATTATTACTAGCTCCTGGCTCCGGCCGTTTCAGGCGTCATCGGGCTCTGGTCGGACACCTAGCCATCCACCAACTCGATCTATTCACAAGAATGGCGGACGGCGGTGACGAGCAGGGCGCGGCAGCGGGCGGTGCCGGTGCCGCCGTCGTCAAGGCGGCGGTGGACCACCGAGGCCGGCCGGCCTCCCGCGCCTCCACCGGCGGCTGGAAGTCCGCTTCCTTCATCATAGGCAAGTTGGCATCCGCAGCTGGCTCGATCGATCCATCCATATATATACGCATCAAGTTTCCATTCTTGCTGAGATGAGATCGATCGGTTACGATGATGCGTCGTGCAGCGGTGGAGATAGCGGAGCGGTTCTCCTTCTACGGGGTGTCGGCGAACCTCATCACCTTCCTGACGGGCCCGCTGGGGGAAGGGGTCGCGGCGGCGGCGTCGGCCATCAACGCGTGGAACGGCACGGCGCAGCTGCTGCCGCTGCTGGGCGGGACGCTCGCGGACTCGTGGCTCGGCCGCTACGGCACCATCGTGCTCGCCTCGCTCGTCTACATCCTCGTAAGAAAAAAAAAGACTGAATATATTTCCGCTTCCTTTGTGTTTGGTTCTATGTATACAGGTGTGTGGTTGGATACACATTCTAAGCCTGGATATCGACGACAGAAAATATTCTGAGTAGATATTGAATATCGGGGCCTTTAAAAATTAGACGGATAGGAGTAATATAGTGCTAATTAACATATTTTATTTTTAATTAGTGATTATGGCTCTGTTTGTTTCTCTTATAATCCATATTTTTCAGCTTATTTTTTCAGTCGGAACAATGTTTTTCTCTCACAACAAATCAGCGGGAACAGTGTTTTGGTTTGTTTTTTCAGCGAAGCGAACGGAGCCTATAATGACAAGATTAGTGTCGGTGCATATTTATTATGATATAATTAGTCAAATATTCTCATCACATGCAATCTCATTCATCCAACCAAATAAAAAAATGGATCGCCTATCCATCCAACCAAACAAACAACATGATATCCATATCCCGAAATCCATGAATGACCATATCCCATCCACCTTTGTCCTCAAATCAAACACACCCTTACTTAACTAGCTAGCTGTTGATTCATTGCTTTGCATTTTAAAATAAAATTCCCAATTATGTCTGATATATCATATCAACTCCTTAATTATAGCTGCAAGCGCAATTAATTTAGACCATGCTTGGATTCATTATCCGCTAATAGTTAGTTTGCTCATATATGATATCAACTAGCTAAGTATTAGCTACCTATTAGGAGTGTGTTTGGATGCACAACTAATGAAAAATGCTACTAAATAACTGTTAGTTGTTATTATCTCATTTGGTCATGCTAATGAAATAATTATTATCTACTAGAGGTCCAGCTAACCATTAGCTATTTTATTAGTTGTACTTGTTTGATAAAAAACAACTACTCCCTCTGTCCCGAATTATCTGTCGCTTTTGGTTTCCGTGTCGTAAGCTTGATTCAATTTGTAGAAAATACGTGTAACATTTGTATCTCCAAATAAATTTATTAAAAAACTATATTCAAAGATCTTTCCAATGATATCAATTATGTACCATAAATATTAATATGTTTTAATATATTTTGCCAAAGTTGTTTATCAGAAAGCGAAAACAACATATATTTTGGGATGGATGGAGTGTTTACCTATAGAATATGCATAAATAGGGCTACCATGGTCATTTGGGTTCACGATCATTTATCTAAATTTTTGTAAAATAACAAGCTCTTTTTAAGACGGACGGAGTATTAAAATTTAGTGTCCATCTCCGTACACCCCCAATCATTCGAAGTTTATTAATCATAGCACCACAGTGTAACTTGCGGTTACGTTGAAGAGGACAAATAGTCCCCTGACTGAATGCGCCGTATCCGTATGTTTTTACGAACCATCTGTGCCAACTGCCAAGTCAAGGCCATGCAGGTCGACCTTTGCAGCGCCCTCGTGTGTAAGTTTCCACACTGACCACTGACGAACGCCTCACTCCACCTCAATCAATCCCCCCTTGCCTCAATTGCGCCCTCCAGCAAGCCATTTTTTCTTTAAATACAATCATTTAGAGGCAAAGCAATCGGTGGTGTTACAGAAATTACAAACTTGTTTTGTAAGTTAATTAGTTCAAGACTCAAGAGCAATAGTATAAATTTGGTGGCAATTGCCACAAAAAAAAAAACAGGAAAATAAAAGGGAAAGCTAGAAAAATGTGTTCATGGGTCACGTATTAATAAATATACAAAAAGATAAGAAAAACAAGAAGGGATCGACGAATTCTTTTACGAGACTGTATAGATGGGAGCGGGGAGCCCTCACATCAATAGTATAGTACATACATATTTGACCCAATAAACACACCCACATACACAAGATGCATCATTGTCAAGTTTACAGCTACTAAATATAGTCCTTTCTAAAGTAAATATAATTAAACAGTACAAAATCAGAAGAGTATTCACAAAACAGAGGAAATAAATAAACACATGAGGAACAAAGAGCACAGGAAATAGACTTTATGTAGGATCCGATGGGAGGGAAAAAGGCATGTAGCAGCTCAAAACATGTAGTACTGTGCCAGTCGGCAATTCTAACCAACTGAGCAGTGACAGTGGTGCAGATCACCCTCTTCTTAATGCGCTTTGCCTCGGGCTTCAGTGGAGGAAGAGAGAACCACAGATCAAACTGGATTTTTTTCATTCCTGTGAAATTGTTGGCTAGCTAATAGCTATAGGATTCAAGAGAAAAGGGACAGGCAATTCCTCTATTCCAAACTCACATTCCAAATTCCTTTCCTTGTTTTCAATTTCTACACAAATGATACTCCTTCAATCCAAACAGGGTCTTAAACTGGACATAGTGGTAAACTCTTTCTCTTTTCTCTTAATTGAAAGGCAGTGTTCCTCCAAGGAATGCCACCGAGCCAACCAACAGAACATGGGAACCTCCACCATCAAGATGGCCTAAAATTAACGTGGATGGGTCATTCCTGGAGCATTCCGGTGGGGCAGGAGCGGCAGCCATTGCTAGGGACTGTAACAGGTCAGTGATCTTCACAGCTTGGAAGTTCATTGAGCACTGCGGGAGCACCCGGGAATCAAAAGCTTTGGCTTGCATTGAGGGCCTGCACTGGGCTACTCATTGAGGACTATCAAGAGTCATTCTAGAATTTCATTGTGCTTGGTTGCCTCAAGGATAAGACACAAATTGATAGATAGATCAGAGATAGGCCCGGTCATAGAGGAAATTAGGGTGCTGACTCAACTCAAAGGGGAGTGCAAAATTTCCCAAGTAAAGAGCGATTGTAATCATGTATGTGGCAAATGCATTGGCTGGCTTAGCTAGGCACAGCAAACATTACACCTGCGTATGCTTAGGACCCTCTAAATGCCGGTTTTATTAACCCTGGTGTCTAGCTAATAAAGCTTTTCTTTACTTGAAAAAAAGAAAGAAAGATAGTGTTCCTGCCATCGTTTTAAAAAAACGGATGCAGTGATTTCACAGAAGTAATTCAACCCATAGTTAGCCAAACTCGACGGCCCAGCAAAGAGAGGAGGACCGAACCGGACGACTCCTGTCCGATGTGGGGCGCAGGTGAGATTGCGGAGGTCCAGGCTGGTCCGGTCGATTTGTCTGTGCGTGGGGGCCCTACAGCAATCAGCAATACTTGGTGGGACTTGGGAGTGGGGGAGCGGCGCGTAATCATCGTATACTAGTCAACAGCAGCACTTCTTCCTACTTCGCTCCCATTGAGAAGCCTCCGCCCCCGCTGCCGAGGCGGCAATCCACCCGTCGTCCGGTTGGTTGGTTCGAATTCGAGTTCGCCGAGCGACAGCTTGCGCCTGCCGTTTCTGGTTTCTCGGCTCCGCGTGTCAGAGCAAGCTTATCTCCAGCTTCTCCGGCCGTTACTACTCGCTCTCAGCCGACGAGAGTACCAATAAATCCCCGACTCTGATCCCCCACTCCGGCGACGATGCCTTCCGGCTCGGACGACTACTCCGACCCCCTGCTGGCGCGCGCCGACGCGGCACTGGACTACCGCGGCCGCCCCGCCGACCGCGGCGCCACCGGCGGCTGGAGGTCGGCGCTCTTCATCATAGGCAAGTCTAGCTGCTCGCTCGCCCGCCCCTGGATCGATCTCTGTCTGACTTCACATATACAGCGACCAGCACATAGTCATCAGTTACCTCGCGATCGATGCAGCGGTGGAGATCGCGGAGCGGTTCACGTTCTACGGCGTGTCGTCGAACCTGATCAACTACCTGACGGGCCCGCTCGGGGAGGGCACCGCGGCGGCGGCGGCGGCCATCAACGCGTGGAACGGGGTGGCGCAGCTGCTGCCGCTGCTGGGCGGGGCCCTCGCGGACAAGTGGCTCGGCCGCTACTGCACCATCGTCATCGCCTCGCTCCTCTACGTCCTCGTGAGCAAATTAAACCCAAACCCGGATGCCAACTCGGCAGATCGCTTTCACGTTTGTCTCGTTGTTTTAGCTAGCCCTTCGTCCTTCCTTCCTTTGAAAATTCCCCTTCCATGGGCGAGATCTAGGAAGCTACAGGTTGTCTACTATGACCTTAGTTTAGATCTCATCAAAATTCCAAGTTTTTTTACTCTCTCTTTCTATCACATTAATTTTTAGACACATGTATGGAGCATTAAATGTAGATAAAAAAAATAATTAATTGTATAGTTTAGTCGTAAATAACGAGACGAATCTTTTAAGCCTAGTTAGTTCATGATCAAACAAAGTTTATCAAATAAAAATGAAACGTCAGTTTCTGGATTGCAAAAATTTACAATCTAAACGAGGCTAGTACATTGCATTTGAGCCATTATTGTCGCGGCAAGTTGATGCTAAACTAGTATTTGGGTTCGTCGCGTCACATCACGGACGCGAAACTAGTGCTTGTCGTTGCATTAACGTCACCGCTGATGGGATCATCTCATACAAAACTCAAGAGGAGCATCTATAGCCACCAACTACTCCTCTGGTGGAGCCTTCAGATATTTTCCCCCTTTCTTTCCCTCTTTCAGTCTACAAGTCTTCACATACCTGCTTCGTTTTTTTTTTTTTTGAGAAACTCACATACCTGCTTCCTTGTATGCATCTTGAGCTGATGGGCCTGGACTTCCCTAAGAGACTAAGATTTTGGGCCAGGCTTCCATGGCCCTCTATGGAAATCATTGGGCCTTCAGCTATGCCTTCACGTTGTTGTTTTCGTCTCTTCTTCGTTGACGAATACTCTGCTTCTGACTAACTTCAACTCTGCCAATGATCACTGGAAAACGAACGAATGCAGGGTCTAGGCATGCTGGCCTTCTCGACCTTGCTCTCCTCGGGCAGCGGCCACCAATGCACCACCGCCGGGGGCCAGACCCAGACCTGCGCGCCGTCCACCCTGAAGGTGACCTTCTTCTACGTCTCCCTCTACATCGTGGCGGTGGCGCAGGGCGGGCACAAGCCGTGCGTCCAGGCGTTCGGCGCCGACCAGTTCGACCAGAGCGACCCCAAGGAGACCATCTCCCGGAGCTCCTTCTTCAACTGGTGGTACTTCGGCATGTGCGCCGGCACCGCCGTCACGCTCGTGCTCCTCAGCTACGTGCAGGACAACATCGGGTGGGGCCTCGGCTTCGGCATCCCGTGCGCCGTCATGGCGGCCGCGCTCGCCGTGTTCCTTCTCGGCACACGAACGTACCGGTACTACGTCACTGCCGGGGACCGGGGCCTGTTCGCTCGTGCCAGCGAGGCTTTCGCTGAGTGGCGGAGCAAGCGAAAGGCCCTGCAGCATGGTGATCGACCTGCAGCAGAGGGGGCGCCGGGATTCAGGTATGTACTCTGTCAGTATATGCGGGAGTCTCACAATCTTGCACAATGTGTTCGACGGCAAAACGACATGACTTCACTGCCTTTTGATGTCTGTCGATTTATGCAGTGCTGGTGTCGTCGATGAGGAGCAGGCTGCAGTGAGCAATAATGCAGGCCTCGTCAAGGAGGCCAAGGCCATCATCCGTCTGTTCCCGATATGGGCGACGTGCCTGCTCTACGCGGTGGCGTTCTCGCAGTCGTCGACGTTCTTCACCAAACAGGCGGCGACCCTGGACCGGCGCGTCGGGCGGCACGGCTTGCAGGTGCCACCGGCCGCGCTGCAAAGCTTCATCAGCATCACCATCGTCGTCTTCATCCCCATCTACGACCGTGTCCTCGTGCCCGTGTCGCGCCGGTACTCTGGCAAGCCATCCGGGATCACCATGCTGCAGCGCATCGGCACGGGGATGTTCCTCTCGCTCCTGTCCATGGTGATCGCGGCGCTCGTCGAGAAGCACCGGCTCGGCGTCGCGCGGGACGCTGGCCTCGTGGACAAGCCAAAGGTCCCGCTACCGATGAGCCTGTGGTGGATGGTGCCGCAGTACGTGCTGTTCGGGGCCGCCGACGTGTTCACCATGGTCGGCCTGCAGGAGTTCTTCTACGATCAGGTGCCGGACAAGCTGCGCAGCCTCGGGCTGGCGCTCTACCTCAGCATCTTCGGCGTCGGCAGCTTCATCAGCAGCGCGCTCGTGTCGGTCATCGACAGGGTGACGGCGGCCAGGGGCGGGAGCTGGTTCTCCAACAACCTGAACCGCGGCCACGTGGACTACTTCTACTGGCTGCTCGCCGCGCTCAGCGCCGTCGAGCTCCTCGCCTATGTCTTCTTCGCCGTGACGTACAAGTACAAGAACAAAGGAGCCGTACATGCAACTGTTGAGGGTTAGCTAGAGCTTTGTGGTACGCCATACAAAAGTACTACATAGTATAGTCTAGGTGATAAGATACCCAACTAAGAGTGTAAAAGTACTACATCAACTTCTATTGCCATGTTCGCTTTGGCTGATAAGTCATGGCTGAAAGTACTGTTGGCTGATTTGTTGTGAGAGAAAAATACTATTCGTTAGCTGAAAAAGTACGACTTATAAATCAAACGAACATGGCGATAATATCAAATTACTTTCGTGGAATTTCTCATGAAACATGTCTTAATTGTGCATTTATTTATACTTATAGATGTTAATATATTTTTTTTTCTAAAAGCACGATCGAAATTAGATTATGTTTGTATCCATAAGTGTATTTTCCGACATTATTATTTTTTTATAAAATTTATCAGAATTTATTAGAAATGACCTAGAATTTGAGTAGGAGCACGTGCCCCCGCTCCTTGTATACTGGGTCCGCACATGCGAACAATGCTTTCTTCGCGGGGCTGTTGGGTTCTTTTACAATATTTTCTTCCCATCGAATGCTTGACACCTTATTAAATATAGACTAAAAATATCTAATTACACAGACGGCCTTTGCACTTTTTTGGAAACCTTTGATGCTCCGAAGGCCCTCCTCTACTCATCGGGTAGTTTTTTTAGTTGGCTTAGTCCTCCTAATTAATATCCAAACGTTCAATGTAACACAGACTAAACTTTAGTCTCTGTATCAAACACGCACAATAAGCCGGAAACCTTGCTGCTCCGAAGGCCCTCCTCCTCATCATCATCAGTGGCGCGCTGGAAGTGATCGTGCTCGCTCCGACCCCTACCTAACGCTGGACCCGGGGCGGTGATGATGGTGCCAGCACCAGCACCAGCACTAGGATCGAGTATGTAACAACTGTCTCTACGTTAGGTTTTGTGTCTGCTTCCTAATCCTATCCGTTACATGTTTACACCCTCTTTTATAGCCATGGGAAGAGCAGACGGATCATAGTACTAACAATCGTAAGGAATATTTTGCAGGACTGTGCCAAGAATAGGGGAGTTTGCCCCTTATGTGGAAGAACTATATAGTACACCCAACAACGGAGCCAAGGGGGTCGGAAGGGGCATGCCTCCCCTAACATATGACAACAATTTTGTTATTAGTATAATCTTATAGTTTTTATTTATATTTAGTGAAAGAATATAACAAATTATTGTCATATATACTTATTAATATCTTCTACTCCCTTCGTCCAATAAAAAATGTCATTCTCACTTTTTGAGAAGTCAAATAATATTAATATTTATAGTACATAATTAGTATAATTAGATAGATCATCGAAATTAGTATCATTAGATAGATCATCAAATATATTCTCATAATAAACTTATTTACAGATACTAATGTTTTTTATAAACGTAGTCAAACTTAAGACCATTACAAATTCCATAGTGATACTTTTTACGGGAAGGATAGGAGTAGATAATAAAATCATAGAAAACACAATTAGATAAAATCATCCTTACAAATACCTCCTAAAGACTAGGCTGGTAGATCTCACGATTTATCATAGAGCCTTGCTTCAATTGCCATGTCGCCTAGCACCGAAAGAATAGAGCCTTAAATTATAGAATACATATAAAAAAATGCGAGCAATTGTGTGAAGTCGATGAATTAATCCAGACGATCGCCATAAAAAACCTAATAGGTCAAGTCACGCTAAGTTTTATCAGTTGGTTTTTTTTCGATCGGTCCCCTCTATGTTTAATTTCTCGCTCGCCCCTGCCTTTTGCTACTGCTCCATGTTCCACCATGGATGCTCCTTTCAGGGATCAAGATATTGCTATGTTGTGCCCCTCTTCGAAACTTGAGAAGTTGTCGTCACTTGTAATTCTACTGAAAATTACAAAAGAAGTCATGCTCCGCCTTGATTTGGCGCACAAACTCCGCAGCTCATCCTTGGTCGTTGTTCTTGGTGATGGCACTTGGCACCTCCGCACCATTGGCAGGTCACGAAGCGCCATGTCGCATGGAGCTGGCTGTCACGTCCCTTTGGGCTAGCTACGGTTGATGGGCTTTGGGGTGAACTTTACTGCCTAGGAATGTCGCTATTAGTTGTTAGCCATATTATTTGGTAGCTATTTCTCTTGGTACAAAGTTGCTCGCAAGCTTTTCTTATATAATTACTTGATCATGAACTTTGTGGGTGATCCTTATGGGACTAGCTTTGTAAGGAAGGGTTGGTCTTGGTAAGTCTAGGCTTGCTGGGACCTTATGTTGTATCTTTCTCTTCTTATTAAAAAAAATGGTTAGACACGGCCACAAAAAAAAATGGACACTGAACCTTTTAAGTTATTCTCCAATGAAAATTTTGGATTGTAATGGATCACATGGTGGATGTCCAAACCCAAATAGACCGTATCCTGAGTGTATTCAAAGCAACTAGGTCCAATTAGACTTTGGATTATCCAAATATGTTGTCACCTCTGACTATACATGAGTTCACATACTAGCTCACTTATATCTCTAGCTACAAAAAGTTGTAAAGTGGTGCATGATAAATAAAAAGAATAAGGGTGAATAGAGCATGAATCATCTATGTGAATATAAATTTTTTAAGATGGAACAGAAATTTGTTTAAGTAAGTAAAAGGGAAAAAGAAACAAATTAGTTGCGGGTTGCAGATTAGACTTGAACGGTTGCCCCCGCAAACATGTGAATATCTGTCTCTTTTTGTCCTCTTTAAACAAATTTTGTTCGAATTCAAATTCTAGATATACGCAGTTTATATTTATATAGATATAATATTTCTATGCGGGTTTAGGACGGAGCAACCAACTGCCACCTGCCCAGCGCCCACCCCTCCCTCTCTTTCCGAAAGAGCCCACGCCTCTTCCTTCGTCCAGACGCGGCCCGCGCCAAGGCCTCCGCTGAGAAGAGGTTCTCTCCGCTCGCCAGCCAGCCATGGCGTCTGATTCGGGCCCTGCCTCCTCGGACCCGCTCCTCCCCGGCCCCCGCGCGCCGTCCACGGGCGGCTGGAGGTCCGCCCTCTTCATAATCTGTAAGCCCCGCTGCCCCCCACGATCTCGCCGGCGCTAGATCGGCCTCGACCTCGATCCGATTCGCTTACTGGCGGGCGGTGCGTGCGTGCAGGGGTGGAGGTGGCGGAGCGGTTCGCGTACTACGGCATCTCGTCCAACCTGATCAGCTACCTGACCGGCCCGCTCGGGCAGACCACGGCGGCCGCCGCCGCGGCGGTGAACGCGTGGTCGGGCGCCGCGTCAATGCTGCCGCTCCTCGGCGCCGCCGTCGCCGACTCCTGGCTCGGACGCTACCGCACCATCGTCGCCTCCTCCGTGCTCTACATCACGGTGAGCCCCCAACCACGCCGCACCGCTTTCGATCTCCTCCATCTCACCCCCGACATACTTAATCAATTTCCGCTCCGTGCTTGCTTGGGTTATACTCTTTGTTGTCGTGTGATCGCTGACCTGTCCACGACCACCACTCCGAGCATGAAATTCGGCACAAAATGAGGTAAAATGAGTCCAGAAAAACTCCTGACGGGTTTTAAAAAACAAAAGGTTGTTAAACAAGTTTTTCATCTGGAGGGGTGATGTATAGATTCCGAGAATCAGACAAGAACTGGTGGTTGCTTAGCTGACGCTCATGCACCCTGTTTCATACTTGACGTATTCATGTATTTTTTGGGTTTATGTATATTGGTAGTTGTGACAGTAGTGTTCGTATCGTAGCTCAGCAGTATAGCAAGCTCACCGTGCATCCTGTTGTCCGGTCGCCGGACACGTAGAGGCCGACTCGACTCTCGAGCGGCTCGCTCGGCCTGCCCCGAGCAACCATCCATCCTATCTCACGACTCACGTAACACAAAAAAAATGTCTCCATTTTCCATGTTAGAACCATCATCCTAGATGCCCATGGAGACGTCTTTTCCTGTGCGTTCTGAATCTGAATTCAAGAGGACTACGTGACCTCCTCATTACGTACGTCTGTGCAACTGCCCCCGTTTTCAACTTGATTGTGTTGCGCATGTGCGTATCTTCTTTGGAGAGGTCTTTGGTTCGTTCAGTCGTTTTCAGTGTGTCGACTTCAGCAGAAATCAAAGCGTGTGATTGTATACTTCAGTGAAGCCTGACAGTTCAGGGGCAAAATAGGAGCATTACCGGCAGGTGGTCGCATTCAAATTACAAACGGAACCAACCAAATATGGGAGCAAAAAAACGAGTCACGCTAAGTCTAATTTGGGTAACAAATGTTCTGTTCGAATTAGAAACGGAACCAACCAAAAAACGCTTACAAATCATGTTTCCCCGAGAAATGAATATACACTACCTGTATGATGTCCATTTTCCAACTAAGCGTCAAAAGTAAAAACGTTGATAGTCGTATGGATCCAAACAGCCAAAGGCTGCTGTGATGATATGGCATGCTTCGAGTAAACATGATTCCTGCGAATAGCCTGCTTGTCGAAAGAAATGTGATGTACTGATGTTGGCATGTTGTATGTTTATAAACCAAATAAATTAGAGCGGGAAAACTATGGAAATCTATTTAAAGATGCATATCAATATTATCATGTTCATGTATCTGTGCGAAATTTTACAAAGCTTTGTTGCATGAATCTCAAAACATTGCCCTTTTGTCAAAAGCCACACTTTCACCAAAGTGTGAGTAGAACTAGTACATACTACAGTATGTGCATTCTTCATTTCTTCTCACCCAAATTTGGCAAATGGCAGGGCCTTGGGATGCTGACGCTCTCATCAATTTTCAAATCACCTCAACAATGCCGTGACTCCGCCGACGGATGCTCGACTTCCTCCC
Source organism: Miscanthus lutarioriparius (assembly GCA_904845875.1). Taxonomy (NCBI): domain Eukaryota; kingdom Viridiplantae; phylum Streptophyta; class Magnoliopsida; order Poales; family Poaceae; genus Miscanthus; species Miscanthus lutarioriparius. Next base: position 24,415,698 of record CAJGYO010000017.1, read on the forward strand.
TCCAGACGGCCTTCTTCTACGTCTCCCTCTACCTGGTGGCCATCGCCCAGAGCGGGCACAAGCCCTGCGTCCAGGCCTTCGGCGCGGACCAATTCGACGCGACAGACCCTGACGAGTCCGTGTCCCGGGCCTCCTTCTTCAACTGGTGGTATATGGGGCTCTGCACGAGCGCCACCGTGACGATCGCGCTCATGAGCTACGTGCAGGACAACGTCGGCTGGGCCCTCGGCTTTGGCGTGCCGTCCATGGCCATGCTACTCGCGCTCGCCGTCTTCCTGCTTGGCACGAGGACCTACAGGTTCTACGGCTCCCGCGGGAGCAACGATGGTGGTGCCAGTGCCAGCACGTTCTCACTGGTCCGCAAGGCCTTCGTGGCCTGGAGGAAGAAGAGGTCGCATGAAGCCGGGTCGGTGGAGCTGGGACACGGTGATGAGCTCCCCCAGGACGCCGTGCTCGCGGAAGAGGTGAAGGGGCTGGCAAGGCTGTTCCCGATATGGACGACGTGCCTGCTCTACGGCGTGGTGTTCGCGCAGCCGCCCACGCTCTTCACGAAGCAGGCGGCGACGCTGGACCGGAGGGTCGGGCAGTCGTTCCAGATACCCCCCGCGGCACTGCAGTGCTTCCTCGGCGCCAGCATCGTCACCTGCATCGTGCTGTACGACCGCTTCCTGGTGCCCGTGGCGCGCGGGGTCACTGGCGTCGCCTCGGGCATCACCATGCTGCAGCGGATCGGCACGGGGATCTCGCTGTCCCTTGTCACTCTAGTCGTCGCCGCGGTGGTGGAGATGAAGCGGCTGCGAGTGGCGAGGGACGCCGGCGGCGGCCTGGTGGTGGTGGATGTGGATGGCTCTGGCACGTCAGCGGTCCCCATGAGCCTGTGGTGGATCGTGCCGCAGTACGTGCTCCTCGGCGCCGCGGACGTGTTCACGATGGTCGGCGTGCAGGAGTTCTTCTACGACCAGGTCCCCGGGGCGCTCAAGAGCCTCGGGCTGGCGCTCTACCTGAGCGTCCTTGGCGTCGGCAGCTTCATCAGCAGCTTCCTCATCACGGTGATCGATGGCGTTACGACGAGGAACGGCGGCACCAGCTGGTTCGCCGACGACCTCAACCGGGGTCACCTCGACTACTTCTACCTTCTCCTTGCAGCGCTCACCGCGTTAGAGCTTCTCGCTTTCGCCTACTTCTCAACGTCTTACGTTTACAAGAGAAAGGCAGGCAATCACTGACCCATGGACACAGAAGCATGCGTATCAGCGTATGTATGTCACCTCTTGTTTAGTTCGCGAAAACTTTTCTCAAAAAGTGGTACAGTACCCATCACATCAAATCTTACGATACGTGTATGGAGCATTAAATATAGATGAAAAAAAATTAATTGCACAGTTTGGTTGGAAATTGCGAGACGAACGTTTTGAGCCTAATTAATTTATAATTAAACACTAATTGCTAAATAAAAACGAAAGTACTACAGTATCCCAAATTTCTAAATTTCACGAACTAATCAAGGACTCACTTTACCGAAGGAGTACAGATGGTGTAGCACTATCGCGTTAGATGGATAGCAGGTAGCAGTTAAGTGTTCTTGCAAAATATAATGCCCAAGTAGTACTAGTACTAGTGAGGTCAAGGGGCACAATAATGATTTCACTCGCTGTTGATTCTTCTGGGTAAAAATTGCGAAGTTGCTTCACAAAGGATAAATTTGTGCAAAATAAGATTTTTAGGGTGCGTTTAGCTAGCAGCCTGACCCCTGACCCCACTGCGCCATGCCAAATTTATGTTCTGTTCGTTTGAATTATTTCAGCAGTCATTTTCAGCAAATGAATAATATTTCTTCTCACGGCCAATATGCATCACCATAATCCAAATTTCAGCGAAACGAATTTAGCAATGACATGGATAATTTGATCAGCACTTCAGCAGTAATAACGTGATAGAGAGCACAACGGCACAAGGGCTGACACAACTACCAGATTTTGGCTTTTGTCATTTTCTTATTGGTAATCCATCAGTACCATGATAAAGCGCTTCTCGCAGAATTGTCCAACACTCCGAACAGAGCTGAATCCAACAACCTAGAAGTACAGGCAGACGAAGCAGAGCAGAGCTCACCTGCTCCCGGCTCACTCCTCCGGCTCGGCGGCCGGGTCGGCCAGCGTGGGCAGCACAGGGTACTTGCGCGAGAAGCACGCGTCGCAGTAGTCCCCCGACTCTTCGCCGTAGATGCTGTGCAGCTTGCCCAGCGAGAGGAAGGCGAGGGAGTCGCTGCCGATCTCCCGGCGCACGCCATCCAGGTCCATCCGGTTGGAGATGAGCTCGCCCTCGCTCGGCGTGTCGATGCCGTAGAGGCAGGAGCCCACAACGGGCGGGCTCGCGATCCGCATGTGCACCTCCCGCGCGCCGGCGTCGCGGAGCAGCCGCACGATCTTGCTCGAGGTGGTGCCGCGCACCAGGGAGTCGTCCACGACGACGACGCTCTTGCCGGTGATGACGCCGCGCACGGGGGCGAGCTTCAGCTTCACGGCGAGGTCCCGGATCGCCTGCGTCGGCTGGATGAAGCTGCGGCCGCTGTAGTGCCAACGGATGAGACCCTGCTGGAACTCGAGCCCCGACGCGCGTGCGAACCCGAGCGCGGCGTAGAAGCCCGAGTCGGGCACCGGGATGACGACGTCGGCGCCCGGGGCAGGGGACTCCTCGGCCAGCGCCTGCCCGAAGGCGGTGCGGCGCTCGTGGACGGCGTGGGAGAACACCACCGAGTTGGGCAGCGAGAAGTAGATGTGCTCGAAGACGCAGGAGCGGCGGGGGCGGTGCGGGACGAGGCAGGCCGAGGCCACCGACATGTCGCGGCGGTCGACCACAACCACCTCCCCGGGCTCCACCTCGCGCTCGTAGGTGGCGTCGATGAGGTCCAGCGCGCAGGTCTCCGACGCGAAGACGACGGCGCCGTTCCGGCGGCGACCCATCACCAGCGGGCGGAACCCATGCGGGTCGCGCACGGCGAAGAGCTTGTCGGCCGTGAGGAAAAGGAGCGAGTAGGCCCCCGCGAGGCGCTCGCAGGCGTCGCAGACGCGGACGAGCAGCGGCCGCGACAGCGACGTCGCGATGAGGTGGAGAATGACCTCCGTGTCCGAGGACGTGTTGAAGATGGATCCCCTGGCCTCGAGCTTGTTCCGCAGCGCCTGGTAGTTGACGAGGTTGCCGTTATGCGCCACGGCGACCTGCCCGAACCGGTACCCGGCCAGGAACGGCTGCACGTTGCGCAGCGAAGCGGCGGCACCGGCCGTGGAGTAGCGCACGTGCCCGATGGCGGCGGGGCCCGGGAGCGAGGCGAGCCGGGACGGGTCCCCGAACACGTCGGCCACGAGCCCCAGCCCGGTCACGGACTTGAGCTTGCCGTCCCCGCCCACGGCGACGATCCCGGCCCCCTCCTCCCCGCGGTGCTGCAGCCTCTGCAGCCCCAGATAGCACAGCGACGCCGCGTCCGGGTCGCCCACGACCCCGACTACACCGCACTCCTCGCGCGGGTGGTCATCCGCGTCCTCATCCACGCCGTATGAGAACGGGGAGACGCGGTCGGGCAGGAGCGCCCGGGCCGCCGCCTCACGCCGGCCGGAGCCGCAGCGCAGCGAGAGAGGAAACGGACTCGCGGAGTACCTGAGCTGGTACCGGTGATGGCGGTCGCTGCCGGCGGCTACGTGGTAGTGGAGGAGTCGGGACGTGCACGTGGCAGCGGCGGCGGCGGCGGCGGCGGTGACAATTCCCATTTTTTGAGATGGAGGGGATTGGGGCGGGCGGCGGGGCGAGGCGAGGCGAGGGCACACGCACACGGGGTGATGGCCCTCTCCGGCTGCGCGTCAAGGGGCCAGATTTAAAGAGGTTTGCTTGGTGAGTGCCTGGCTGCCGCTGGATTAGGTCGGCACAATCGTATCTCCTGCCGTGGATGAGGACGCGGTCAGCCGACTTGAAGTGCTGTGGACCTGACCAGGACCGCCGGGATGAGTTGACTCGAAGCGGACAGTCAATACACTAATACACAGCCCATGGGTGGGTTTGTTTAGAGCGTGTTTAGTTCCCACTCAAAATTCTAAAAAGTGCTATAGTAGCCATCATATCGAATCTTGCGATATGTGCATGAAGCATTAAATATAGACGAAAAAAACTAATTGCACAGTTTGGTTGGAAATTGCGAGACGAACGTTTTGAAGCCTAATTAGTCCATGATTGAACACTATTTATCAAATAAAAATGAAAGTGCTGCAGTAGCCAAATTTTCAACTTTCACCCAACTAAACACGCGCTTACTTGGCTTTCCTTTAGACTAGCTAGAAAATAAGTTAGGTACTTGAGTCCGTCTTCAGTGAGCTAGGATAAATATAGGGCATATTTGGTTCACTCAGTAGCTTCTAAATTTAGTAGCTTTTAGTTGTTTTAGTAACTTTTTTATCAAATACTATGATTAATTGTGACTAAAAGGGCTTTAGTCCTCTCTAGTAACTCTAGAGTTACTAAAAGTGACTAAACCATTTAGTAGCTCCTAAAGTTTAGTAGCCCAAACCAAACACCTCCTTATTTAGCTGTCTACGTTATTTAAGCCTGGCTGCCATTTAGTTGTATTTGATTGGTTGATTTAGCTTAGATAGAGTCTACCTCTTCTTTGGATGAGTAACTTCACCCCTTTGAGACAATTTGTCGAACACGTAGTGAGCGCCACCTCTCCACCAAGTGAACTAGCTACTCAAGTGAAGTGAGGCCTTATTTAATTCCTCCCCGTAAAGTTGAGTCCCTATCACATCGTATGTTTGGTTAAATATAGACTAAAAAATAATTAATTGCACAGATTGTGACTACTTTGCGAGATAAATTTTTTAAACCTAATTAGTCCATGATTTGACAATGTGGTGCTACAGTAAACATGCACTAACGACGGATTAATTAGGCTTAATAAATTTGTCTCACGGATTACTGAGGACTTGTGTAATTTGTTTTATTATTACTATCCGAATACTCACATAGTCACATGTGACACCCGATGTGGCATCCCTAAACTTTAGCTCCTAGATTTAAACACCACCTGAAGCTAACTGCCAGCCTCGAGCTTGAGTAGAGCAGAGCTTGCTCACTCTTCTTGTACTAGCACACAGCAGCTGCGAGAACATAGGTCAAGAAGAGGAAAAGGAAGCTCTTCTTTGGCGGTGCTCGTTTATTTGAGCTGGCCATCCACGGATGCCTACGAGGCCACCAAGACGGACTCTGCTCCTCTCCTCGTCCACCCCAATCGAGCATCTTGATGTCGGGACAGAGTAGCGCGATGGAAGCTCTGCTCCTCCGCCCATGGCCGAGGACACGAGCATCGGGGACCCAAGCTGAGGACGCGAGTGTCGGGTCTGGTGGTGGTGGGCGGGGCTGGTGCCCGTGCCGGTGTTAGCGGAGCGTCGCTGCGCCGAGCTAGCGTCCATGGCGGGTGGGGCGCGCGGTGAGGAGCAAGCTGGTGTCCATGGCGTGCTCTAGCAGCGCACGCGGTGAGGACGCCATGGCTGCGACGCGCGGTGAGGAGCCTGTTCTGGTTGCGGTGCTCGATGAATAGGAGCGGACCGTGTAGGGCGTCCATGGGTACAGCGCATGAACAGGGGTCGTGAGGGCACGACTGGCTCTAGCTGCGACGCTGTGGTAGGGCCGGGCGCGTGCGACCCAGGTGTGGAGGTGCGACGATGAGGCGGTGGCACGGAGGAGCAACAGGAGGACCACCATCGTCCTCCTCGGGTGAAAGCTCTAGTTTAGTTTTGGTGAATTGATGAAACCCTAAGTGCTAACATATTCCTTTAGAGATTATGAGATATGTAGCATTATTTCAAGTGGTAGAGCAAACAATGAAGATCATGGTGATGATGGAGTGGCCATGGTGATCAAGTGCTCGACTTTTAAAAGAAGAAAGAGAAAAACAAAAAGCTCAAGGCAAAGGTGAAACTTGATAGGAGCTTTTGTGTTTTGGTGATCGAGACATTTAGTGAGTGTGATCACATTTAGGATTGATAGCTGTACTCTTAAGAGGGGTGAAACTCATATCGAAATACGGTTATCAAAGTGCCACTAGATGCTCTAACTCATTGCATATGCATTTAGATCTAGTGGAGTGCTAACACCCTTGAAAATGTTTGTGAAAATATGCAAACACACGTGCACAAGGTGATACACTTGGTGGTTGGCACATTTGAGCAAGGGTAGAGAAGTTGGTGAAGTGGAGGAGTTGTTTGTCACTATTTTTCAGTGACCGGACGCAGGTGACGGAGTGACCAGACTCGGGGTTTCAGCGCCCGATCAATTATAAAACTTGGTGGCGCACTCGGGCTCTATCAGCTGGCTGACCGGACTCAGGTCCAAGTGGTGACCGAACTCATCGGTGGTGCATCTAGTCAGCCATGACGTATGCTGACGTAAGCATAGAGGCGAGGAAGAAGCGAGCGGACGCAGGGGTGCGTCCGGTCAGGGTGGATCTGACGCATCTGATCGTGTTTTGGTGGCTCTAGAACCTCTCTGGAGTCGACCTAACGCACGGTGGCTAAAGTGATCGGCGCGTCCGGTCACAAGTTGCTAGTGCGTGGGCGTGTGTTAACCTAACGAGGGCGTGGTGCGTCTAGTCGTTCTTCACAGCGTCCGGTCTCACATTTAACCATGGAGGCATTGGGAGATAGCCATTGGAGATCAGCTGATCTGGTTGAATGGAGGTGACACGTGGCAGCGGATCAGCGATTGGACGCTAAAGGTGGTGCGTTCGGTCACATCGACCGATGCGTCCTGTCGCCCTGAGAAAGCTGTTGATAGAGAGCCAACGACTCTATTTCGTGGGGGCTCCTATTTAAACCCCATGGCTGGCTCAAGCTCACTCTCTTGGCCATTTGTATTGACATAGCAAGCTTGTGAGCTTAGCCAAAGTCCTTCCACTCTTCTCCATCATTGATTCATCATCTTTATGAGATTGGGAGTGAATCCAAGTGCATTGCTTGAGTGATTGCATCTAGAGGCACTTGATGTTCATGTTTCGCTGTAGGATTCGCTTGTTACTCTTGGTGGTTGCCGCCACCTAGACAGCTTGGTGCAGTGAGAATCATCGAGCGGAGGAAGGTGCTTGTCTCCGGCTCTGATCGTGGTGATTGTGAGGGGTTCTTGACCTTTCCCCAGCGGAGAGCCAAAAGATACTCTAGTGAATTGCTCATGGCTTGTGTGATCCTCATCTTGTGTTGGTTGTGCGGCACCCGATTACGAGTTAGGCGTGTGATGCCTATAAACGCGTGAACCTCTAAGTGAGTGAATCGCCACAACGAGGACTAACTTGTCGGCAAGCAAGTGAGCCTCGGTAAAAATCTTGGTGTCATCTTGTCCCGAGGATTTCTTGGTATTCATTGTGATTGATTGGCTCATTCCTCGACATGGCGGTATAAATATCACATCCCCTTTCTTGTATTTATATTTCTAGTGTTGCTACACTCTTTAGTGTAATTAGTTTTGAGAGCTAGCTTGTATCGGGTCTAGTGGTTAGTGAGGCTCTTTAGTTAGTCTTTAAGATCTCACTAACTAGTGTAGTGACATAGCCTTTGTGTGTGCATAGAGACTATAGAAGCTAGAATTGTGGTAGGTGGCTTGCATTTTAGTAGGCTAGCGCAACATTCAGTTCACCTCATAATTGTCCAACCGGTTTGCTAAGTGTTGTTGTAGAAATTTTTAATAGGCTATTCACCCCCCTCTAGCCATTAGGACCTTTCAAATGGTATTGGAGCCATGGTCACCGTGTTTTGAGGCTTAACAATCTTCGATGTCAAATTGGCTCAAATCAACAATACCAAGAAGCCATTCCAATTTGATGGCTCCAATTATCCTTATTGAAAGGCTAAGGTGATATTAAGAGAAGGGAATGCAAAGACTTGCGAAAGGAACTAAAAGCTCTTAAGCAAGCCTTTGATGAGCTCAATGCATCTCATAAGAGTCTAAAGGAAGACCATGAGGAGCTTGGCAAGGTGAAAGATCCTTGTTTGGTTTTGGTAATTGAGTGACAACCTAGGTGGACTAATATGTGTTTGAGGGAGATATACAGGTGATTAGTCTATAAGTACACGTGTGTGAGCAATACTTGTCATGGAGGTGAAATGGCTTGGACTTGTTGCACTGCTTACACATGTGGTGATGAAGGAGCTCATTGCACATGAGACATGACATTGAGTCAAGTGACCAAGGTGGAGAAGATCAAGACAAGGCTTGGCTCGATGGACCGGTTGCAAGTGTGAAGGGTAAGTTGAGTAATGACTTGGTGCCGATGGACCGAAGCAACGGTGAAGAGCAAGTAAAGTCAAGATCAATGAACCAATACGGTAATGTGATGATATGATGTGGATCATATCATTTGTGATTTGTTGGTGCATGTGTTGCATCATCATTGAAGGAGATGGAATGAAATGTGCAAGGCAAAAGTATAACCTAGGTCATTTCATTTCACCGGTCATAGGTGTATAGAGAAGTTTATGACCGGGTTTAGTATAGATGGACATACTATCAAGAGGGGCAAACTTATTTGCATATTGGTCATCTAGTGCCACTCGAGTGATATATCTTTGCATCGTTGATAGGATCGAGTGGCGTGGCAAGTTGAGTGGCTAACTCCTTAAAATGATTGTAAAAATGCTAACACACATACATATGGTGGTGTATACTTGGTGGTATTGGCACAATTGCAAAGGAGGAGAAGTTGAACCTAAAACGGATCAACTCGGTGAAGAAACGGAGGCAAAATAGGTCACTATGAGTGATCAAACACAGGCCTCGGTAGGACCAGCGCGTTCAGTCAGTGTAAGCTGAGGGAGCGCGGTCTCGGTCATGTGACTGGACGCTGGCTTGAAGAGGTGACCTGACGCGCTGAGGCTGCATCCGATCGGTGGTGATGTATGCTGACGTAGTGGCGCAGGCATGGCGATGACACAAGGTAGGTGGTGAAGGACTCAGGTGCTGCGTTCGATTGTAACTCACTTGACGTGTCCGGTCACAAAACAGAGGCTTAGGAAGCTCACTAAAAACGACCAAACTCCGGTGGTGGCGCAGCGTTAGGTGGCGCATCTGCGCATCCGGTCAAGTGGTGGCCGAGAGCTGGCGCGCGTGATCTGACATGGCACGACAGCGTCAGGTCGTGCCTTCGGCACGTCCGGTCAGTCTTTAACCATTGGCACGCAGAGCCGACCGTTGGGATTGAGCGGCTCTGGTTAAACGCGAGCGCCACGTGGATGACGATCTGCGATCAGACTCTAGGGTGGCGCGTCCGGTCGCCCCGAGTTTCATCTAGTAAAGGGGTAACGGCTAGTTTAGCCCGTGGGGCTATAAATAGAAGTGTTGGCCATCCTTGGTGGCTTGTGTAGGTGTGCTTGGATGCCCTCTAACTCACTTGTGCTTGCAAGAGTGCGACCCGATTGCGAGTGAGTGCGATTCTAGTGCATTGCATCGTGAGGTTGCATCGAGTGGCACTAGGTGATCGAGTTGCAAGCCGGTGGTGCTTGTTACTCTTGTAGGTTGCCACCACCTAGACGGCTTGGTGGCAAGTTCTCCATCATGAAGCCCGTGAGAAGATTGTGCGGAGCTCCATAGAAGGATTTGTGAGGGGCATTGTGCTCGTCCCATGAGAGCCGCGAAGAGCAACTCTAGTAGAGCGAGACGCGAAGGGCGACAAATGGTCCGGCCATGTCAAGTGCTAGAGCTTGTGGTTAGCACTCTACATGGGAGAGTGTGACTTGCGGGTCACCACTAGCAAGAGGTCCGACGACAACCTTGGAGCTTGTCTCAATGGGGAATAGTGTGTTGGCAAGCACGTGAACCTCAGGATAAAAATTACCGTGTCAACCTTGTCATCCCGTTGGTTTGCATTCCCCATACATGAGCTTGTATTTACTTTCATATATATTGTGCTTGTGTAGTTGCTCTTGTAATTAGTTGACTTGTGTAGTTTGCTAGTTACCTTCTAGGTTGTGTAGCATAGAAGTAGCACCCTTGCGTGACTAATTTGGTTTGAGTAACCTTGTTAGTCACATTGCTTAGTTTGTGTAGCTAAGTAATTTGAGCTCTCTAATTTGGCTTGTGTAGCCTTGTTATTAAGCATTGCTAGTCAGCTTAGGAGCTTTGTGCTTTTGCTTACTAGATTGTGTAGGAGCTCCCCCGGTTGCTTGAGTACTAGTTGCATAGGTTTATGTGACCTTGCTACTAGAATTGTTTAGGTGAGCTCTAGCTAGCCCGGCACCTTTGTTGCCTAATTAGGATCTTTATAAGGTGCTAGTGAACTTATATAGAGGGGTGTAGTCTTGGCTAGACCACCGCATTTGTTTCGGTTAGTCGGTGCGTTTAGTTTTAGAAAGGACTATTCACCTTCCCTTTAGTCCGCCATCTCGACCCTACACGTGGTATTAGAGCTAGATCTCTTATTTGTGGTCTTCACGGACCCAAGAGGATGGGGACTTATGGGCTAGATGATGAGTGTCCACCTAGTTTTGATGGCACATACTTTGCATGGTGGAAAAATTAGATGATATACAATTTTAAGTTTATTTGCCCTCAAATGTGGTGGATGGTAGATGTAGGCTTTTCTCATGTGTTGGATAAAAATAATCTAACTCAAGCACAAGAGAAATTCTTATATCTCGATACCCAAGCTATTATCATGTATAGATCTTTTGGATGATTTTATATTTGGAGAGATCATTAACATGAAGCCCGCTCATGAGATTTGGATTCATCTCAATGAGAAGTATGGGACAGTCTCCGATGATGATGATGATGAGCCCAAGGAGGAGGCACATGAGGATGTTGAGCATAACCACAATTCGGTGATTGTAGAAGATTGCTCCACCTCATGGTCAAGTGATGACAATGATGATGATCATACCACAAGATCACTTGACAAGATTGATGATGATGCCACAAGTAATGCCAATGATGATGCTACTCCATGCACACTTGATGGTGATGATGATGGATCATGCTCGGGCTATGAGGGTGATGTATCTACTAGCTCATCCACTACATCACATTGTTTCATGTCACAAGGTGACACCAAGGTATCTAATGCAAATGTGATTGATCTTGATTCATATGAGGAGCTTCTATATAGATTTGGTTGCATGATCAAAACTTTAGAAAAAGAGATGGCTAAAACCAAGAAATTGAAAAATAAAAACTCTTTTCTAAAGAAAACATGTGGACAACAAAAGCATCTACTTTATGTTACTACTTGTTCACATGAGGAGCTAAAATTAGCTCATGAGGAACTTAGTGTTGCTCATGATAACTTGGTACAAAACCATGATTTTCTCACTAAAGAGCTTTCAAATGAAAAATCTAAAAATAGTGAGAGCTCATCACATGGGTCAATTGATCAATCACATATTGTTGCTAACCCTTGTGATGTAGGCAAGAAGAATGTATCCACCTCTTGTGATAATTTATTAGAAATGCCATGCTCTTCACATATAGATGCTTGTTCTACTTTCTTGTCTTGTGAGACTAACCTTTTGAAGGAGAACAATGAGCTCAAGAATGAAGTGAAGAAATTGAGCAACAAATTAGAGAGGTGCTACAACTCAAAAATCACCTTTGAGCACATGATGAAGACCCAAAGAAACTTCGGTGACAAAAGTGGCCTTGGCTTCAACAAGAACATGACAAAGGGGAAAGAAAAAGAGAAAGAAAGATGAAGAAACAAGAACAAAAGAGGCTATCTCATTTCATGTGCTTCACATGCCATGAAGTGGGACATCTTGCAAATGGTCGCCCCAATGAAGAGAAGCTCAAGTTGAAGAAAGAAGAAGAGAGGCTCAAGAATGTCAAATGCTTCAAGTGCCGCACATAGGGTCATCTCACCTCTATGTGCCCAACCAAGCAAGTGGTGAAGCAACAAGAGGAGCCTCCACCAAAGTCGCAGGTTGAGCAAGAAGAAATACCCCAAGAGCAAATCAAGATCAACCATGAAGATGGTGGTGACTTGATGATGAAGAAGAACAAAACAAGAAGGGGTGGAAAGGCAAGGCATCCAATGCTTACTCAAGATACCAAGATGATGGGCAAGACTTAAGAAGAGAAGAAGGCGTATGCTCATATCAAGTGCTTCAAATGCGAAGATATAGAACACTTTGCCTCGAAGTGTCCTACCAAGTTTGAGAAGAAGGCTCAAGCAACTCATGAGAGGCAAGGCAATGAGAAGCACCACTTGAGCAAGGAAGAGACGGCTTAATTAAAGAGAAAGTGCTACTCATGTCAGGAAAGGGGACACATGGCACATTCATGTCCCCTAGATAACTCACCTAAGCCTATTTCAATTGATGCAAATACTATGCTTAGGAAGGATGGCAATGGTACCTCATTGATTGTAATTGCAAAACATCCTGCTATTCATACTAAGGCTACGCCTAAGTATGTTGCACCTAACTTGAGAGGACCCAAACTAGTTTGGGTACTATCAAAAAGTGGATGATTATTTGTAGGTACCGTGGGCATTGGAGGCTTGGTTCAAGTGGTATTCATTGTGTTGATCATGTGATTGAGCCAAGTATTGACAAGTGATGATTATTATCCCAATGCCATGACAAGATAGTGAAGTCCAAGAGCTATCAACATACAAGTGCAACTTTCATATTGTGGATAATTTATTAGAATTATTTGGTGGCTTGCAAATAATTGAGTTGAAGCTTGCTATGGATGATCATGAGCTAATCAAGGTATATCCCTTATTGATCACATTTATTTGGGTGCATATGAGTTGATTGAATTGGATATATATTCATATGTTGCTTGCTATGAGATGTTTGAATGGATAAATTGCTTAGTAATCAAATTTGGATTGATTTGAGTTGGATAAATTCATAAGATGACTTTTAGTAAGTGGATTGAATGGATTTATGTCTTGTGAAAGTATTCAAGCAAGTTGATTTCAAGTTTGATTCAATTTGAAGAAGTTTAGCTCAATTGGTTGAAATATGTCCTATAATTGAAAAACAGAGTTAGCTGTGATCAAGTCTGAGTTTGAGTGACCAAATCTATTTTGATTGTCTTTAAATTTTATATGCATGCTTTGGACTTATGATATAAGATACTGTGCAAATTTTATGAAAATTGGATAAGAGATGCTTCATTTTGGAGTAGATCTTGTCAGCTATAGTGTTGTAGTTTTTAGCATGTAGCAGTAGTGAAGGAATTAAAATCTAGTAGCAATCTAGAAGTTAAGTAAAACTCAAATTTTTACAGCTACTCTATGACTTAGTAAATCATATCTTTGCCAAATTTTGTAGTATTTGGATCTGTACATTGGGAGATATGGATTTTTCTTTGAAGAGTACAGAATCTGCCAGAAAAGTGACATCTATTGGATTGATCAAGAGTCAGTTTGATTGAAAGGTCCTCAAGTTGGAAACATATTTATAAGTGATTGAGGGACCTAAGTTTGGTTTTGGATTGATCTAGAAGTATGAGAAGTAAATTGTACAAGGTAATTTAATTGTAAAGTGTTCTTGGCACATATTTGGTACTCAAATGAAGATCAAGATCAAACTTAAGATGAAGATGAAGTTTAAGTTCTAGTGACAATTGAAATCATTTGATAGAAAGAAAATGACTTAAATAAGTAGAAAAAGGACTTAAAGAAGGAATCAATGTTATTCATCAAATTAAGTCTATCACTTGGATCAATCAATCAAGTTATCTCAAGTGAGTGTCAATAATAGTTCTTGGAGAGAGGTCACTTCTCCCTAGTATAGGGACTTGCCGCCTATGTGTAGGTAAACCAAGTGTGGTACTTGTGAGGCTAATGTGGAAGTGGTGATCCGAGGAACATTTGAGATGCTTAGTTGAAGCAATCAAAAGGATTGATTAAGAAAAGCAAGTAACACCCAAAAAAATAAGAAATTCATGAATATTCAAGTGATATTCTCATGCAAGCAATGATCAAAAGATGAAGCAAGCCAACCACAACTCAAGAAAGTGCACTTGATCCGTAGTGGTTTTCAAATCATATGGGTGAAGAATGGATTCTATCTATGATGATTGGTCTTCACCAAGCTTATAATTGGACTTCACATTGTTATTGGAGTAATGAATTAGAATCTATGTGACTATCCTCTACTCCAACATAGCAAAGGTATCATTATAATGTGCATAATCATTTCATCCCTTACTAGTATGCGGTTAGTGCATATAGTACATGCTTTATAGGATCATGCATGACAAATGAAAATCTTTAAATTCATAGCCTACCACTATTGCTTGAATGATTAGTTGAATCTAGTGTTTAGTATATAAATTTGTTCATGAGCTAGTGAACCCAAGTACTTGATCTATTTTGAATTGCTAACAAGTGACAAGTACAATATTGGCAAGATAACCCTTGCAAGAGGTGTGAAGAAGCTTGTCATTGGTTCAAACCGGACTTAGAAGCTTAGGCAAATGAATCTAGTTTAAGTCAACTTAGACAAGAGTACAAGAACAAGACAACAATGCAAATGGATATCTAGTTTGTTTGTTTCAAATGGTATCTAGACTTAAGTATTTCATCAAGAATTCATAAGTGGTGTCTAGAACAACTCATAAGTGATATCCTATAAGTGGTACTCATAAAGATAGCAAATGTTCAAGAAATGGTTTTATTGATGAATCAATCATACACATGATATCACATCTCTACGCATGGTATCAACCATACAAGAAGGTGGTTCCACAAGTGATCCTCATCCTTAAGTGATCATCATACGAAGAATGCTTTCCACATCTAGAAGAGCTTAAGATTATCAAATGAATGATCCATGCTTGGACATAGGGGGAGGAGCCCCATTACAATTGGTATCAAGGTCACAAGATCCTACACATGGTGTCTAAAAGAGCTATATGTTTACACCAAAATTTGGGAAGAAGAATTGCAGGAACTCGAAAGCTCCCAAGATCATATCATCAAGGAATCGATTACATAAAGGTCGGTATCTACTGATTCAAATGCAGCGCTGCAATCGGCTCACTTCAGATAATGCCAGCAGATAACGATAAAAGCTACGGTTGGCGTCAGGAAAAACATGTTGGACTCTACAAAAAGGGAAAGATTAGGGTCCAAGTTATCTTAAATTAGGAATGTTTTCTTTTATGCCAAAGATTGTAATGAGTCATGCTTAAGTAGGATTCATGCGTAGGTTTTGGATATAAATATTGAACCCCGGCTATTGTAAAGGAGACACAATCAATCAAATACAAGTCATTTACTCTTTTTTGGCTCCGGCCAACCCTTAGGAGTAGGAGTAGAGTAGATCTCGGCGAGTTCTTTAGCGAGCAGGGCTACATCGGTCCGGCCGACCTCCGGCTTATCTGTAAGTACTATCATGGCTTATACTTCTGTTTGTGCGGCTGCATCAATTCGGTCGACCTCCACTATGACTCTGGTATAAGCTAGTTATCGACTCTTGTCTAGTTCAAGTATGGCTGCATCGATCCGGTCGACCTCCACTGCTCGAATTAGATTAAGGTCAAGTTATTGGCTCTACCTAAGGGTGGCATCTTTTGGGTAGATTCATTAAATTACCGATCTTGCTAATGTTTTTATCGTCATTAGTTTGCAGCAACATCGATCCGCCCGATCAAGAACAATCTAGACCGGCCTCATATCCTTTTAGTCCATCGTTTGCTTTGTTACAACGTGATATTCCTTACTTTGAGTGACGGGTCTTGTTTTATCGGCTGTTTTTACTTTGATCTTGATCGTGCATTGAAGCGACCTGATTTCCGCGAAGGGAAATCCAAAGAGTCAAAGTGTAATAAGACCGTTGTAGATCATATTACCCAAATTCTAGTCGAATATCACATCCATACAACGATAATATCAGAGTACAAATAGTGCGGAATTACATAAATTTATTACATCGCCGCATCGGTGGAATCAAAAGTAGCATTCATTCAGAACAGCTTGAAGATAAGATCGCCAAACTCGAGCGTAGGAACGAACCCCTCAACCGTCAAACTCCTCGGAGCTATACTCCTCAGCAGAACCTGTGTGCCAAAATTTATCAGTACGATTCGTACTGGCCACTCCCACCCTATGAGCATTGCTTTGTGGAAATTGGATGCAAGTTGGATATAATCGAAAGGAACCTATAAGGCTGGGGTTTCCTATGTATTAGCATTTCAAGTAAATAATAACAGTTGGCCAAGTTTTAACACCATTCCCACACCCATTCCACCCCATTCCTATTCTAGAGCCAGGTTTCGATCCTAGGATCGATATACCACCATCTCTACACCATCACCATACCACACCCATACCATCACTCAGTCGACAGGCCAACTCCCTCTCGGCACTGTCTCAAGGCCCGTAGCCCCGGGCTACGTCCAAACACTCACTCCTGGGAAAAGAAGAGAAGACTCATCTCACTATCTAGTTTAAGCAAAACCCAGGAAAGGTCCATAGCCGACAAGTCGGCATATGTATCGATCGATCAACCATACACTCTGCAGAGGTTTTACATAACCACAAGATCCGCCTTCCTCGCTGACCGTCGTCAACTGGGCTGATTCCAGCCGCTTGCTAGCCGAGGATAATGCCACTCTACCATTCAGCCCTGGTACACCCCAAGTCTAGTCTGGGGTGGCTGAAACTGTGAGTCATAAGCCAGGCCCACAAGGTCTCCATGAAGTCTCGGAAGGGTGTGGGGAAAATCCTCCACGCCCCGTACCTCCCTCACACTATCCGCTATCAACCTAGCAGTAGTGGCAATACCCTACCAAGTAGTCCGGCCGTCCCGCACCATATAGGGCGAGTGGTACGTAAGGCTTCCCGGTGAATCTGAGTACTAGTAAGTCCTTAGGGATGACCAAGCCAGAATGTCTTCATCAGGGTTTCCATTTACCGTGCCACCACAGCACCTCCACCCTGGGCTCCTCCCATCACAGGATCACATCCAGGGCCACCTCATATACCATTTACCCACCACAGGTATCAATTCCAGGGGTGCCCAGGTAGCACCCCACGGCAAGACTTGCCCCAGGCTCGTCGTATACTCCAACTTGGTCGACACAACCCTCACCCTCTACGCACCCATGTCACACACGCAGCACTCTCCCCATAGTCCAGATAACTCCAGTTTCCACCACGCATCAATGTAGTGCAAGCGTAGTAGAAGTAATAAGCAATGAAACATAGTAGCAAGCGTGTGACTAGCCTAACAGCAGGGTGAGTAGGGGTAAGGTTGCATCAAGGTAAAGGCCATCAGGAAAGCATACTATCGTGCAAATCCTATCATAGTGTGATTATAACAATAAAGTAAAGCACTAGCATTTCTATTTTAGCCATGCGTAATAGGTGCTACGAGATTGGGTGGGATGTGGCACCTTCAGTGAAGTCATCTCCGTACTCCTCACGGTACTCTCGGTCCTCGTCCGTCTGGTTCTCCTCTGAGTCTGCATACGATCGAATTATAGTCGTGTTAGCGACGCCTATAGAATAGCACAAAGAAGCGGTGAAAATTCAAAAGAGCCAAATGCACTCAAACATGGGTTCATTGCGTAGAGCTCAATTTTAGATGAATTTTGGTCCTGGTCTTGTATTTTTCTGAGGTCGTCTGAATTAGTTATGTATTTCCAAAGATTAAATTAAGGCTGATTAATTTAGGGTTGACACGTGTCAGACTGTGACCGGTTCTCGTGGTCTTGGAGTGGTGTATCGGCTGGTGCGGTGGTCGGAGAGGTCGCCGAGGTGGTCGGAAAGGTTGCCGAGGTGGTCGGAAAGGTTGCCGAGGTGGTCGGAGAGATCGCCGAAGTGGTCGGTGAGATCGCGGAGGTGGTCGGAGAGATCGCCGAAGTGGTCGGAGAGCTCACCAACGTGGTCGGTGAGATCACAGAGGTGGTCAAAGTGGTCGCTGACGTGGTCGGTGGGCTTGCTGAAGTCCCCGATGGCGTGGTCTTATCATCGGCATGACGTCAGCATGGCGCCATCCGAGCTAAACTGCGGCTGACAGGTGGTTCCGGGGTCAAACGGTGTCTGACTGGTGAGGCGCGGTTCATGGTGAACCCGCCTGCGTTGGTCCATAGACCGCAGAGCCGATCTATGAAGGACTTAGTCCACTTACTCCTTCCCAGTGTTCGTTTCACGTGCACCAAGTGCTCGGACGTGTGACCGGCGAGGGGAAAATCCCTTTCTCCTCTGTTGTGCTCCCGCCGGTGGTGAGCTCACCGGCAAGCCCCTCCAGCGGCGCGGGTGTGCAATTAAGGTCAGCAAAAGCTTGACCATGCCATAGCGGGTGTCCCGGTGAAGTTAACATGGTGGTCGGGCGGCTCCAATTGGCTGGCCACGGTGAACGGCGGAGTGGGTTCATCGGCGTGCATGGACAGGCTGCAGTGGTAGCGAGAGCCCAGTTGGAGGAGCGTGTGAGCTCCATGGTGCTTCTACGACCATGGCGAGTAGGTCGAAGGGGCTCTAGGAGCTCTCGACGCCTCCGACCACGGTGGTTGGGGCAAAACGGAGGCGGTGGCCTCCAACGAGGTGTGGTGCAGCAACGCAGGGCTCCGGTGGGCTTCATCCTCGGCTAAGGTGAGCACGGTGTGTCTCTCGTCATGGCGGAGCCAGTCAGGGTGTCAACGTCGCCTTTACCATGACATAGAAGATGCGGTGGTCTCGCCATGGTTGTGCTCTGACCATGGTGAGCGCGTGCGTGAGTGCGATGTGTATGCATGGCATGAGCAGAGCGCTCGGCGCTGGCGTTCCTGAGCAGAGGGCTCGGCGTCGCCCCCTTTCTTCCCTTTGCTTCACGTTTCCGTTTGGCTCAACAAGAGGGTCGTGGTGGTCCTTCTATGCTACCGGTTGGCTAAGCCAGAGCAAGAGCTCGTGCTCCGATGTGGTCCATTCGTGGCGTCCAAGAGGCTAGGTATGGTTGTGCCGGTGTTCCCGAGTAGCTAGGGGTCGATGAGGCCAGGCCTTGGGCTTGTGCATGTGCGGTGCGTGTGCAGCATGTCCAGGAGCGGGAATGCTCCGCCTCTACGTTCCCTAGGTGTGGGAACGCGGTGGCGTTCATGGCGAGTACGGCTAGCGCGGTGAGCGGCGAACGACGTGGCTCACCGTAGGGCTCGTGGTGGTAGGATGACGGTGCGGTGGCGAGGCGAGGCCATGATGAGGCGATGCAGTGCCGTGCTGAGCAGCTACGTCGCTGTAGCCGATCGGGGTGGCGCTCCTGGCTCCGGCGAGGTCCGGTTCCGCAGCGGCTTCCTTCTCCTCCTTGCTTCTTCCTCCTCCCTCTCTCTCGGCTTGACGCAGGGTGGTGCTGTGCCACCAGCGGTGGCGGCGAACGGGCTGAGGGTTAGGGCTCGCGGGCGTTGGCTTTTATAGCCGAGCTCCAAGGGCTCCAATGGCGGACGGTGATCGGGCGGTGGTGATGCGTGTGGCACATCGGACGGCCCGCGTGCGGTAGCGTAGGCGCGGTGCAAGGGGAAACAGGGTCATGCGATGTGCGTGACCCCGGGCCCGCGTCTGCTCCGTGGTCGACTCCCGGTCGCGGAAGAGGTTGGCGTGGGGAGGAAGATGATCCTGTAGATGGGGTGGCTGACGCGTGGGGTCCTATTTGTCAGCTTGTCCTGATGCGGCGGCGTGCGGTGCGTGACGGCTGATAGGTGGGTTCGGCTTGTCAGCGGCTGCGTGCGTGAAAGGGCAGGCAAGGCTTGGCTGGGCTAGCTGGGCCGGTCGAGGCAGGATGGGCTGAGCTGCTGCCTCCCTCCTTTTCCTTTCTCTTTTATTTCTTTTGCTTCGATTCAAATTTAGTTAAAGTTTAAACTTTGAGCTTCGAGTTATGTAGTGGGTCCCACAAGGTGTTTCAATTGGTGGTCAAAATACATCCCATATATTAGGGTTTATCATAAATATTAAGTAAGCTAGTTAAACATCATATAAGGCAAAAGAATCCAAATCACAAGTGGAATTAAGGATGCATGCATGATTTGTTTATTTAGGAATTTAATTACACATGTGGCATAAAACTAAACTATGCTTATGGTTTTAACCTAGTTGGGTCACATCTAATCCAAAACTAGGGTTTGGCTTCTACATGTGTCACTCAACAGCACATAGGGTTTAAACAAAAAATTTTATAGTTGTGATTTTTGGTGTGTGGATTTTTGGGTTGTTACATGCATAGTACGTGGTTAAGACATGAATAATCTTGAAGAGGTTTGCTAGCTAGTTAAGTCTAGTTTACAATTCACCATTATGGATGTCGATCTCCACTGATGGCACTGTAGATTGGAGGATGCTAGTTAGTAGATTTGTTCCCGATTAGGTGTGTCCTTAGCTGTTTGCTATGCCTGCATCAGCTAAATAGCTAATCGCCTATGTGTTAACGCCTACAATGTGTTTACATGATTCTGTTAAGCGTGAGTAGATCTATTTACTTTAAAGGTTTGATTTGTTGTCTTTATCACGATTGCATCGATTCAGTCGAACTCCACTGTTAGAGATAGCAGGTTAGGTCAGATGTGTTCATAGGTCCATCCATATGAAATAGTCGATTGTTCACACGCTGTAGTTCTTTTTACCTGAATCGGCTATTTTAGTCGATTCATCCGAGCCTTCACGTATAGCATATTTTTCGGAAAGCCTGTCGAAGTATGGATGTTTTTACGGATTCTTCAGTTTTAGTTTGTTACTATCATCATAGCTGCCATCGATCTGGTCGAATCTCACTGTTGGTGGTAACAGATCAGATTCAGAGCGTTTGTAGATTCGTTCGTATCAGATAGTCAATTCGTTCAAGTGATGTATCTTTCCTGATTAGATTCATCGGCTTAATGCTTTACACTAGTAATATCCACCTAGCTGATGTTCTCATTTACATATACGTGTATTGTACCTATCAACTTAAAATCAATTGCTACATATGAGCTTTACAATCCATAACAGCCGATTTCTGTGCGTATCGGCTATTTAGTTGCTTTTCCCGCATGGCTGCTCCTGAAGCGGCACACTTGGAACTATCTGGGCATAGACCGGCATGTTCTACCTTAAATTACTGATAAAATTTCTCTCCTTATCAATTGCAGGGTCAAATTGACTGACATATCTAGGGAGGAATATGCAGGATCGGTTACCCCTGCGTTGAAGCCAGGCGGATCTCCAGCTCCATCGAGCAGACCCTTCTAGCTTGCTCGTGTGCTTGGCACATTTTCGTGCCGACACACATTCTGGCACACTCGGTGGGACCCCACAATCGTCATGGTGGTTTGCAACAACAACGACATCCTTATGGTACCTTATGAAGATCTACCTGATGGAGATAAAGATGTCATCAACAAAGCTATGGAAGAATTTCAGAACAAGTGTTTGATGTCCTACACTAAGACATGTGACAATACAATTGTTCAGAAATATTCACTACCAAGAGTTCTGTTGCATGGGTAGACAGATGCAGATGAAGCTGAAGATAGACGTTTCTTCATGGAAGCTGTAAACAAATCTGTTCGTGATGCCATATCAAACCATAATGAAGTTTTCTTAAACATATTCCACAATGCCATGAAAGAGGTGTTTCATGGGTTTCCAGTTGATTAGGTTGGGCCGGCTTATTACAACATTCCACATTTGTTGACTCAGGGGACTAATCAAGCTGGTACTAGCCATCAAGAAGCAGCACCAGCTGGTAATGATGATGCCTAGGTAGTTCAGAGTTCATCTGAGCAAGTTCAAGGTGCTACTATAAATTAGATACAGTATAATCCTAGATCATCAGTGCAGCATGTGCAACAGCGGACGGGGCAAGGTCAGAACTAGATGGTTAATTTGGCACATCGGGCCATATACCGTCGTCGTCTCAAAAAATAGCACCATCAATTTAAAGGATTCGTAGAGATATAGGTCCTAACATCTATAACTTGAAACTTCAAGCAACAAACCAGTAGAGGATCCAACAGATAGAGATTTCATAAGGATATCATTATGGCATGGATTACAACACCCTTCACATGATTCCAAATCCAGGGTATCAAGGCACACGGGATTTTAATCCATAGATAGGTCAGTAGGTACAGAGAAATCCAAATTCAAATACTGCTAAGTTGTTGCTGAGAGTGACCAAGATGATGAAGAATTAGTTTGGTTTGAAGCCAAAAGGGCAAACCTTTTCATACAAATGTCCATATCCAGAATGGTATGATTTGGTCGCTCTTCCTATAAATTATAGGCTCCCAGAGTTTGCTAAGTTCACTAGCTAAGACAGTACAAGCACAATAGAACATGTCAGTCGGTATCTTATATAGCTGGGTGAAGCATCCGTTGAAGAGGGCCATCGAGTTCATTTCTTCTCATTGTCCTTGTCAGGGCCAGCCTTCACTTGGTTTTCATCACTACCAGTTAACTTCATTGCCAATTGGGCTGACCTAGAGAAAAAGTTTCATACATATTTTTACTCTAGGATAGAAGAAAATAAGATTACCAATTTGATAACTATAGGGCAGAGAACTAATGAATCAAGCATCGAGTTTATTTAGAGGTTCTGAGAGACTAGAAATTTGTGCTTCTCATTAAACTTGGCTGATGATCAGCTAGCTGCTTTGGCCATTCAAGGAATGTTGGCAACATAGAGAGAGAAGCTGCTGGGACAAGAATATGATAACTTGGGTCAATTGGCTCAACGAGTGACAGCGCTCAATAGCTAGTTCTAGAATATGTGCAGAGATACCCGATTATAGAAAAGTACCACAATGGCCGAAGCCTATAATCAATATTCAGTCGATGACGGCTATGGAGACGATGAAGAAGAAGAGGTTGCCATGGCTAAATGGAATTGGGGTAAGAAGACAGTAATGGTGCCAAATTCTTGAGGAAGAGGAGTCAAAGAGAGCTACGATTTTGACATTACAAAGTCAGACAAAGTTTTTGATTTCTTGCTTGAGAAGGAACAGATCAAGTTGCTCAATAATCATATTATGCTGCCCCCTGATCAGTTGAAGAATAAGAAGTTCTGCAAGTTTCATAATGCTACATCTCATTCTATTAATGAATGCAGAGTTTTCCGGCAGCATATATAGAGGGCTATTCAGCAAGGAAGGTTCAAATTTGACACACCTCAAAAGATAAAAGTTAATGATAATCATTTCCCAAGAGATCAGAACATGGTCGATGCCAGGCTACTCAAAGGAAAGACTAAGGCCCTAACATCAATCAGATCAAGAGAAACTGAAATAGTCGATCCTGAGATGCAAATATCGGCTGATGAATACAGAGAGATTAGAAGGCATCGTGACCAATAAAAGAGCCGATATGAGTAGGGAGAAACATCAAAGGATGGGGCAACAAAGTCGTGTGTGACGTCTTGAATTTTGTTGAATAAATGACAGCGACAGAAGGAAAAGGATTATCAGTGTTGGTTAGAAGAGTAAGAATACCAACATCAACAGAAAAAAGAGAGGTATGAAAGAAAGCAAGTTATCACATTGGAATTGTCCTTTCTTCAGGTATTGCTGGAATGAAGGTTTAAAATTGCCTATCAGAAATAACTATGCAGAGTGCAGCGCGCAATATTGGAAGTTTAGGTAATCTCAAGCCAACCGTCGATCTATCCATGCTCGAAATGAGTATCATCATGATAACATGGATCGGCGCTTAAAAAATAGAAGTGTTCATGATCGGCTTAGAAAGCGAGTTGTTGATCAAAACTAGGCCGATTATGAAGAAGAATATGTTTGGCAAGAAGGCCAATGGTGTCTAGGAGGTTAGACAAGAAGCCAGAAGAGAAGAGTGCAATGACTAAGGAACAGAGAGTTGGAACAGGCATAGGCATCTAGTAAACCTTAAGTATGGCGTGCTAAACAAACAACTGATAGAAGGCAACCATCGGCCAATATTCAAATGGCTTTTCTATTGCCATCAGAATTCAGAGCTCCAGCAGATCAAGAAGTTTACTTAGATTTCGATGAATCGGAGTATGAAGAGATAGTTGCCAAGTTGATAGTTATACAACAGGCTATATTCGATAAACCAGTCAAGCATCGGCACTTAAAGGCTTTATATGTAAAATATTTTGTTAATAGGAAGCCGATGAACAAGATGTTGGTGGATGGAGGTGCTTCTATCAATCTTATGTCCTACACCACTTTTCGTAAACTTGGCAAGGGACCGGGAGATCTGATTGAGACCGACATGATGCTTAAGGACTTTGGGGGTAATGCATCTAAGACCCGGGGGCAATGAACGTCGAACTGACAATCGGGAGTAAGACTCTGCTCACCACATTCTTCATCATCGATGGAAAAGGGTCATACAGTTTACTCCTCAGTCATGACTGAATTCATGCAAATTGCTATGTACCATCGATCATGCATCAGTGTTTGATTCAATGGTATGGAGATGATGTTGAGCTGGTTCGCGCTGATGAATCTGTGAGTATCGCAACAGCCGATCTAGTATTTTGGGAGCTAGAAGACTTTAAGTGTTTTTCTAGCAAGCTATGGGAAGGAGGCTTCATTAACATCAGTAATGAAAGCCAACAGCCGATCCAAGCAGTCGGCTTTAAAAATTCATTTTAATGGATAATCCAATAGATGGTACAGATGGCAAACTAGGACATGGCTTTACGTCGGTCGATGAATTAGAGGAAATAGATATTGGTATCGGAGATAGGCCTAGGCCAACGTATGTGAGTGCCAAGTTGGAACCTGAGTATAAGCAAAAGTTAGTCGACTTATTAAAGGAATTTAAAGACTATTTTGCTTGGGAATACTATGAGATGCCTAGTCTAGACCGATCGATTGTTAAACATCAATTGCCAATCAAACCTGGATATCGGCCGTTTAAGCAAGCTCCAAGGAGATTCAACTCAAATGTACTTGATGATATCAAAAAGGAGACTGAAAGATTACTAGAAGCAAAGTTTATCTGACTGTTTCGATATGCAGAGTGGATATCAAATGTCGTTCCCATATATAAGAAGAACGGGAAGTTAAGAGTTTGCATCGATTTTAGGGATCTGAACAAGGCTACACCAGTGGATGGTTATCTGATGCCAATAGCCGATATGCTGGTGGATGCAGCAGCCGGGCACAAGGTCATTAGCTTCATGGATGGCAATGCAGGATATAACCAAATTTTCATGGCTGAGGAAGACATAGCAAAGACGGCTTTTAGGTGCCCTGGCACAATCGGTTTATTTGAATGGGTTGTGATGACCTTTGGTTTGAAAAATGCCGGTGCAACTTATCAAAGGGCGATGAATTATATTTTTCATAAGTTGATCGGCAGGATTGTTGAAATCTACATTAACGATGTGATGGTAAAATCTAAGGGACACAAAGAACATCTAGCTGATTTGTGGGAGACTTTGGAGTGCACACGAAAGAATGGTCTAAAGATGAATCCCAATAAGTGTGTCTTTGGAGTATCAGCTGGATAATTTTTAGGTTTTATGGTCCACGAGAGAGGAATCAAAGTCGGTCAGAAGAGCATGAAAGCAATTGACGAAGCAGCACCCCCGACTACTAAAATAGAGTTACAATCTTTGCTTGGTAAGATTAATTTTATTAGAAGATTTAATTCAAATTTGTCGAAAAGAGTTATGCCATTCTCTCCCTTGTTGAAGTTCAAAAAATGATCAAGAATTTAAGTGGGGTGACGTACAACAAAAGGTGTTTGAGGAGATAAAAGAATATATGAAATGTTCACCTGTGCTGGTCCCTCCTCAGCAAGGTAAGCCTTTTAAGTTGTACATATCGGCCGATGAGAAAACAATTGGATCGGCCTTAATGCAAGAGTTCAAAGGAAAAGATCGAGTTGTTTTCTATTTAAGTAGAAGACTTATGAATCCAGAGACAAGATATTCTCCCACCGAAAAGTTATGCTTGTGCTTATATTTCTCTTGCACTAAGTTGCGACACTACTTATTATTGGCCAAGTGTACGGTTGTTTCCAAGGCTGATGTGATCAAGCACATGTTATCAATGCCAATACTGAATGGGAGAGTGAGAAAGTGGATTCTCGCGTTATCAGAATTTGACCTGAGGTACGAATTGGCTAAAGTAGTTAAAGGACAAGTAATAGCCGATTTTGTCACCCAGCATCATAAGCTAAGCATTGAATATAAAGAGCCGGTACCTTGGACGTTATTCTTTGATGGATCGTCATGTAAGCAAGGTGGTGGCATTGGTATTGTTATTATTTCTCCTCGGGGGCAAGTTTTGAGTTTGCTTTTCCGACTGAGCCAATGATTACCAACAACCAAGCAGAATATGAAGCTATTCTTAAGGGGCTTCAACTTCTTCATGAAGTAAAGGCTGAAGCAATTGAAGTATTTGGAGATTCACAGTTAATTATTAATCAGTTGATCGGCCTATATGAGTGCAAAGAAGATACTTTAAGGGGATATTATGATGAGTGCCGAAGGTTGCTCAAGGAATTTCCTCATGTCTCTTTTCAACATATTCCGAGAGCACATAATTAAGAGGCTAATTATTTAGCTCAAAGTGCTTTAGGTTATCGAGTGTTTTAAGAAGTCTTGAGTAGTGAAACCTCGAATAATGATTGGAGAGTTGAAATAGCCGACTACCTTAGGAATCCATCACAGAAAGTTAACAGAAAGCTAAGGTACAAATCGACTAAGTATGTTTTACAAGATGATCAGCTATACTATAAAACAGTCGATGGGGTGTTGCTCAAATGCTTAAATCAAGACAAAGCTAAGGTGTTGATGGGCGAGGTGCTTGAAGGGATATGTGGAGCTCATCAATCGGCTTATAAGATGAAATGGATCATTCGCAGAACTGAATATTTCTGGCCAACAATATTAGAAGACTGTTTTGAATATTACAAGGGGTGCTAGGACTGTCAACGTTTTGGTAATGTCCAGAAATCGCCTACATCGGCTATGAATCCAATAATCAAACCATGGCTGTTTTGAGGTTGGGGAATTGATTTAATTGGCCAGATTTTTCTGCTCTCAAGTAAAGGGCATAAGTTCATATTGGTAGCGATAGATTACTTCACTAAGTGGGTTAAGGCAATTCCTTTGAAGACAGTAACCTCAAAAAACATGGTTGATTTTGTCAAGGAGCATATTGTGTATCATTTTGGGATTCCTCAAACTATCACTACCGATCAAGGGACGATGTTCACATCAGAAGAATTTGGAGATTTTGCTACCAGTATGGGAATTAAGTTGTTAAATTCTTCTCCTTACTATGCTCAGGCTAATGTCCAGGCAGAGGCGTCCAATAATATTATGATTAAGTTGATTAAGAAAAAGATTGAGAAACAACCAAGGAAGTAGCATTTAACGCTTAATGAGGCACTATGTGCATATAGGATGGCATGTCATGGATCGATTAAAACATCACCTTATGAACTTGTGTATGGCCATAATGCAGTCCTTCCCTGGGAAGTTCAAACTGGATCGAGGCGTGTCACATTGCAAAATTATTTGTCAGTCGAAGTCTATAAGAATCTTATGATAGACGATTTAGAGGACTTGGGTCGTCATCAACTGTGTGCTCTTGAAAATATTGAAGCGAATAAACTGAGGATTGCAAAGTATTACAATAAAAAGGTCAAGAGCAAGCAGTTTTCTGAAGGAGATTTAGTCTAGAAAGTAAAATTACCGATCGGGTCAAAGGGCAGCAAGTTTGGTAAATGGTCACCTAATTGGAAAGGACCTTATCGGATTAAATGTTGTGCGTCTGATAGTGCTTATATTTTGGAAATACTAGAGGGAGAAGAAGAGTTTGACAGAGCAATCAATGGAAAATATCTAAAGAAATATTATCCTAGCATTTCTATTAATACTTAACTGCCGATTTGTTTGATCGTCGACTCTAATAGCCGATACTGGAAGGGTATCGCCTCAAGTTCAAAAATAAACTCGAAAGAGTAAAAGCTGGTACAATATGTATCGCCTATAAGAGCAAAAGCAAACACGGATAGATTGATGCATGGAATATGAAGTACAAAGAAAAAGAAAAATCACTCAAGACGAAGAAATTGTTTGCTAATGTCACCTATTACAAGCTACATGCTAGAAAACACTTTGTTTACTATATCATCGGCCTGGGAAGTAAGGGCTATAGAGTTGGCGGCGTCGAAGAAATCCTCGACTAGGCGCTCATGATCCCCAGGGTGTTCCGTGTCTGGAAAACCAAGGGGAAGGAGTCAGAGCTCGTGGCCAGAGCGAGTTTGAGCAGCGGCCAATGCCATGGCCACACCATGATGAACACCATGAAGATGAACCTCTCTGACATAGTTCAGGATGTCGTGCAAGTGAACCACCAAAACGGTGCTCCTAGCATTGATGAATCCTACCGCATAGTCCGCAGCTGATCGGAGGCTTTCCAGCTGAGCCGATAGATCTAAAAGATTCAAGGGAGAGATGATCAAGATCTTGAAGATAAATTTAAAAAGAGACAGAAAGTTATGGTAGGCATCTCACCCATGATTATGGCCTCGGCCTTGGCCAACCTATCCTCCACCGGGTCAGCCTCAGAAGGCGATCGGCATTGAACCAAGGCCAGGGCCGATTCTGCAAGGGAGAGGCAGTCGACTAGATTTTGGCCAGCCCAATCGATGGAGGCAAGCAGATCGTCATTGTCAATCCGCCTCCTCGGATAGCAGGGGAGCGGGCGGCGAGCTGTTGATGAGGAAGACACCAAAGGATGAGCAGAGTCGTCCCTATGCTCTGGGACGGTGGGGGCATCCCAAGTTGCACCGTCCTAATGACGAAGGCACTAGCGCGATGACACAGATCCATTGAGGGTCTCCTCAGCAGACCTTTTGCTGTTGTCCATGACCTCAAATCTATGGGAAAGCAGAAATCACACCAAAGACATGAAAGGATTGGGATGAAGCAGGTTGTTTTTTGATCCACAACCATGGCCCATATAATAGCCCAGGGATGTGAGAGGATAGACTTCGTTGGGGTTATGGAATTAAAGTCAGATATGGAAACAGATCGACACTCCGAAAATTAAGGGGACGGATCACGAAGAGATAACATATTCGGACTTATTGCTCCCCATAATCATAAAATATCATGGGATGGATATGAAAGGTTCACATTGACCAGCGATCAACCCACCAAGGCTTCTTTGGATTGAAGGGAGTCCGGATCCCCACAAGGCCGAAGGTCATCATGAATCGAGTCACATCGGCCCTTTGATAAAATTGCATCAGGAGAAGGGGAAATGCCACCTGCTTAACAAATGCCCAACTAATTTCTTGGTGACTGGAAACAATGGGAAAGAAAGCCACCTACTAAAAGATGCCCTTTTCTCAGTGGCTGGGAAGCTATGGGAAAGAAGTCTGTGGCTTTCTCGATGAGCATTTGATGAAGCGAACAAGGGGAAGGTGTCCACACATTTTAGCCCTTACAAACACTAGAATAGCTCTGCGATCATGGAGAGAAGACTAAGGTGATATCACAAGAATTCTTCTAACCACGGTAGCTGATCCTCTTGCTCGACAAGGCGCTAAGATGAGCGACACAATCACCCTATGCACAAGAATTCTTCTAACCGCTCAAGATTTTCATAGCAAAGAATTAGACCATGGATGGTTCGGTGGAGCCAGAGGCACTCGAGGAAGCAGACAGAAGAGAAACATAGTTGAGTTGTTAAATTGCTCTCATCAGAGTCGGATAGACATTTTATAATCGGCCTAGAAAGATGGATCCAAGCACCTGTGAAGCAATGATGCTCTCGTAAAAGTTTTGAAACATTGACTCATAAGCTGGCAAAGACGGTGACAGATAGTAGACCCCAGATCGAGATTATCTACACATGACTACAGACCTATCGGGGGTACAGACATGATAATTTTGGAATAAAATTACCTTTATCCCAAAATTGGAGGGCATGTGTTTACACCAAGATTTGGGGAGAAGAAATGCGGGAACTCGAAAGCTCCCAAGATCATGTCATCAAGGAATCGATTGCATAAAGGTCGGTATCAGCTGATTTGAATGCAACGCTGGAATCGGCTCTCTTCAGATAGTGCCAGCAGATAACGATAAAAGCTACGATTGGCGTCAGGAAAAACATGCTGGACTCTACAAAAAGGGAAAAATTAGGGTTCAAGTTATATTAAATTAGGAATGCTTTCTTTTATGCCAAAGATTGTAATGAGTCATGCTTGAGTAGGATTCATACGTAGGTTTCGGGTATAAATATTGAACCTCGGCTATTGTAAAGGAGACACAATCAATCAAATACAAGTCATTTACTTTTTTTTGGCTCCGGCCAACCCATAGGAGTAGGAGTAGAGTAGATCTTGATGAGTTCTTCAGTGAGCAGGGCTGCATCGGTCCGGTCGACCTCTGGCTTGTCTATAAGTACTGTCATGGCTTATACTTCTATTCGTATGGCTGCATCGATCCGGTTGACCTCCACTACGACTATGGTATAAGCTATTTATTGACTCTTGTCTAGTTCAAGTATGGCTGCATAGATCCGATCGACCTCCACCGCTCGAATTAGATTAAGGTCAAGTTATCGGCTCTACCTATGGGTGGCGTCCTTTTGGGTAGATTCATTAAGTTACCGATCTTGCTGATGTTTTTATCGTCATTAGTTTGTAGCAACATCAATCCGCCCGGTCAAGATCAATCTAGACCGGCCTCATATCCTTTTAGTCCATTGTTTGCTTTATTACAATGTGATATTCCTTACTTTGAGCGATGGGTCTTGTTTTATCGGCTGTTTTTAGTATACGGTTAAGACATGAATAATCTTAAAGAGGTTTGCTGGCTTTTTAATTCTAGTTTACAGTTCACCATTATGGATATAACAATCCAGTCGATCCCCACTAATGGCACTATAGATTGGAGGATGCTAGTTAGTAGATTTGTTCCTGATTAGGCGTGTCCTTAGCTGTTTGCTATGCCTGCATCAGCTAAATAGCCAATCGCCTGTGCGTTAACGCCTACAGTGTGTTTACATGATTCTGTTAAGCGTGAATAGATCTGTTTACTTTAAAGGTTTGATTTGTTGTCTTTATCATGACTGCATCTATCCAGTCGAGCCCCACTGTTAGAGATAGCAGGTTAGGTCTGATGAGTCCATAGGTCAGTCCATGTGAAATAGTCGATTGTTCACACGCTGTAGTTTTTTTACCAGAATCGGCTATTTTAGTCAATTCATCTAAGCCTTCACGTATAGCATGTTTTTCGGAAAGCCTGTCGAGGTATGGATGTTTTTATAGATTCTTCGGTTTTAGTTTGTTATTATCATCATAGCTGCCATCGATCCCGTCGAACCTCACTGTTGGTGGTAACATATCAGATTCAGAGCGTTTGTAGATCCATTCGTATCAGATAGTCAATTCATCCACGTGTTGTATCTTTCCCGATTAGATTCATCGGCTTAATGCACTAGTAATATCTACCTAGCTGATGTTCACATTTACATATACGTGTAATGTACCTGTCAACTTAAAATCAATCGCTACCTACAAGCTTTACAGTCCGTAACAGCCAATTTCTGTGCGTATCGGCTATTTAGTCGCTTTTCCCACATGGCTACTCCTGAAGCGGCACACTTAGAACTATCTAGGCACAGACCGGCATGTTCCACCTTAAATTACTGATAAACTTTCTCTCCTTGTCAATTGTAGAGTCAAATTGACTAACACATCTCGGGAGGAATACGCAGGATCGGTTACCCCTGCGTTGAAGCCAGACGGATCTCCAGCTCCATCAAGCAGACCCTTCCGGCTTGCTCGTGTGCTTGGCACATTTTCGTGCCGACACTATACAAGTGGTGTCCATAAAAAATGAAGAGTCAAGTGTCAACCATCTACCCCAATGCAAGCCTTTGCATCAATGAGAAGCATACCTTTTATGAAAATTGATGACAAAGGGGGAGATATTGTACAAAGATATGAAAGCTTTGGGAGAGATTGAGACAAAGAAGTAGATTTGGACATGGACAATGGACAAAGAGGGAACAACATTGAGGAATTGAGAAGGATCAAAATTGTTGGACAAGATAAGCACACAAGTAGGGAGAGCAAGCTCATGAACTTGTTTGTTTGCATTTTATATGCGCATAGCCATGTGCTTGCTTGCATTGCATATGTTTTAAATTTGATATGCATGCTTGTGTGGTGTATGCTAGTTGTAAAACTTGAATGATGACTTGATAACTAGCATGCATAGGATGGTAGCTAGACTTGTATTTCTACACGTGGTACTAGAACCTTGCTTATAATGTTGATCTCATGGGGTTTCTAGTATTTTTGTTGTCTAACTACTCATGGTGCTAAGGATGGTGTTAGAAGTGCAGCTCTGATTGGTATCACTCATCAAAGGTTAATTCTTTACACCTTAGCATCATCGATAGTAATTACTCTCCCACAATTCCAATCTATGCATATGTGCAAGCTTCAAACCAAACACTCTAGCACATATGTAGGGGGAGCTAATACTACCAATTTGGGTTTGTGGTACTTATCTAGAATCATTTACACATGGTAAAATTGCTTGGGCAAGCAACTCAAATCCATTTGAGCTTAAATTTCATATCTTTGTAGAGTTGTCATCAATTACCAAAAAGGAGGGGATTGAAAGGTCCTTGTTTGGTTTTGGTAATTGATTGACAACCTAGGTGGGCTAATATGTGTTTGAGGGAGATACATAGGTGATTAGTCCATAAGTACATGTGTGTGAGCAATACTTGCCATGGAGGTGAAATGGCTTGGACTTGTTGCATAGCTTACACATGTGGTGATGAAGGAGCTCATTGCACATGAGACATGACATTGAGTCATGTGACCAAGGTGGAAAAGATCAAGACAAGGCTTGGCTCGATGGACCGGTTGCAAGTGTGAAGGGCAAGTTGAGTGATGACTTGGCGCCGATGGACCGAAGCAATGGTGAAGAGCAAGTGAAGTCAAGATCGATGAACCAATATGGTCACATGATGATATGAAGTGGATCATATCATTTATGATTGATTAGTGCATGTGTTGCATCAACATTGAAGGAGATGTGTCAGGGTTATAACCCTAGGGTATCTCAAGGCATTGATTAGAAGGCGGGCCGCATAGCTCACAATGCAACAACAGACAAAGGCCCAAATGACCGAGGCCTAGCAAAAGCCAAATAGGTTAGGCCTGGCACTAAGGCCGAGGCTATCCATGACCCCTCCCACCTGCCTTGGTCTCACCACAATCGCAAGGCATACAACCTCTCTCCATCATGACCTTCAGAAGACATAGAAAGAGGTTGTGCCTCGCTAAGCAAGCCTACCCCAATAGAGGCAAGCATGCCGCACAGGCCCCATAAGGACCAAGGCGACAGTAGTCACCTCAGCCTGATCAGACGCCAACCCTATGACACAATGCACTAACAAGACAACACTGCCTCGAGGCGGTAAGGATGGTACGATGACCACCGACCGGATACGTCCCAACTAGGTAGGTATACGGTCTTGCCCACTATGGAATGGGAGCCACGACAAGGGTCTCAGCACAGAGGCCGACCAAGTTGGTTGAAAGCCCTGACCCCAATGATCGGGGTCATAGCCCTCAGCCCCGAGAAGCGACTAGACGAACGACAACCCGGGGCGGCTACCTGCTATGGGTACAACACCCTAGGGAACCTAGAGGCGACGACGAAGACCACGACAAACACAGCATTGCATAGGACAACTGATGAACCACCGATGTGCCTACAGTGCCGGCCACGGCCGGCATAGTAGCACCACATCTTGACCTGCCATAATGTGGCCACAAGACCATGAAAATGGCCACGCCCAGATGGACTCTAGAAGTTGGCGTAGCTTGCAAGCCAAGTTAGTTAGGACCTCCCTCAGGCTCATGACCCTTCGGTCAGGGGAACCTCCTCTTTGTATTAAGCCCTAGCCCCAAACTGTATATAAGGGCGGCCAGGGCACCCACCTAGGACACCTTCACATTCTTCATCCTCTACCATTCCATCCATAGTAATAGGGCTCCTGGAGCTTCTGTTCGGGTTGCCCCTCGTCTAGCATAGGTTCTACCACCACTTTCACCATTCTTGCACCCCCCCCATTATAAGAACTTCAAAGCATTCAATCTTCTCTGAAACTGGACATAGGGCTTCATCCTAAACCAGTATAAATCCTCATGTCTATTGGATGCTACCATCGTCTTCCTAGAGCAGCACGACAATTGTATAAATTTACTAGTTCGGTTTATGAAACACCGACAAGATGGAATATAATGCGCAAGAAAAAGGTATAACCTAGGGCATTTCATTTCACCAGTCATAGGTGTGTATAGAAGTTTATGATCGAGTTTAGGATAGATGGCCATACTATCAAGAGGGGCAAACTTGTTTGCATATCGGTCATCTAGTACCACTCGAGTGATCTATCTTTGCATCGTTGATAGGATCGAGTGGCGTGGCAAGTTGAGTGGCTAACTCCTTAAAAATGATTGTGAAAATGCTAATGAAAGCATCTAGGTCCCTAGTTGGGTTTCGGTCATTAATGACAATACGTGATTACTGTGACTAACGTGTGTTTTGCAGAGGTAATTAAGTTAGGTCATGGTAATAGTAATTGATTAGGCAATCATGGCTGTCATGCCCCTATGATGGAAATCATTTTGGTTTTCAAATGATGGATGACAAGGTTAAGGATGGACTAGTTCTAAGTGTCGTTTGGTGTTGAAGAGACACTTAGAGTAGTTTAGGACTTTATTTTTCCTTTGGTCGTACTATTAAGGGGGGGTATGGACTAGTAGCTTGACCTAGGTGAGTCTAGTGGGTTAGGTGTGGTGCACACTTGTCAAATCTAGCACTAGGTAGCTCCGAAGTAGCCCTAAGATCAATTGGAGAAAACTTTAGTCACATATGATTTCGAGTTGGAAGTGAATGGAGGGTCAAATATTGACCGGACGATGATTTCGGTGTGACCGGACGCTAGCAGTAGAGTCTGGTCAGTTCATTTGATCAAGCTAAAGTCATCTGGATGTGACCGGACGCTGAGTGTAAAGTGACTGAACGCTGAGTGTAAAGTGACTGAACGCTGGGTGCCAGAAACTCCAGAAAGGTTCTAGAGAGGAAGAATCCTAATCGGACGTGTCCGGTCAGTGCTGGTCGGATGCTGGTCAGGTTTCGGTTACTGACCGGACGCTGAGCAGCGAAGTGACCAGACTCTGGGTTCCAGCATCCGATCAACATCAGTAAGGTTTCAAAGAGCAGTTTTCATGACCGGACGCGTCTGATCGGTGCTGACCGAACGCAGGTCAGAGTCCAGTCACAACTTAACGGCTCTACGGCGAGGATAACTGACCAAAGCGTCCGGTCACCCTATAGACTGCTGACTCAAGCACATAACGGTTCATTTTAAATGTGGGGGTATAAATACTTCCTCTATTCATTCAAGGGAGTATTCTTGCCCATTTCAACAGCTGAGAAACACCCTTGAGAGTGCCAAGGAGAGCAAGAACCTAGTAAGGTGATTGAGATTTGAGAATCCAAGATTAAGGCCTCATTAGTGAAAGGAGAGTAGCAAGTGTGCATCCACCGTTCTCATTAGGTTTGTTGTGGTCAAGTGAGAGTTCTTGCTTATTACTCTTGGTGATTGTCATCACCTAGACGGCTTGGTGGTGATTAGGAGTTTGGTGATCATCCGGCGGATCTTGTGGATGACCCAACTGAAGTTGTGAGCGGTTATGGGTGATTCACCACGACGGAGTGTTGAAGAATCAACCCGTAGATAGCGCTTGATCCTTGCGTGGATCAAGGAGGAGCCACACCCTTGCGCGGGTGCTCCAACGAGGACTAGTGGGGAGCGGCGACTCTCCGATATCTTGGCAAAACATCACCGCATTTCTTCTCCTCTCTTTACTTTAAGCATTTACATTTGAGCAATTCAATTCTTGTCTTTACATTCTTAGAATTGCTATGCTAAAGTAGGATTTAAACTTAGAGTGCTAAACTTTTGTGCGGTAGATCAATAGCATCACATTCTAGGTACAAGGGGTGAAGTGGGCTAAGTGTAGGGTTTAATTATTGCAAAGAATTTTAGAATTAGCCCAATTCACCCCCCCTCTTTGGCATCTTGATCCTTTCAATTGGTATCAGAGCCTCGTGCTCGTGTAATTAGGCTTAACCGCCTAGAGAAAGATGTCCCACGGGGATGGACCTCCTCCTATCTTTGAGGGAGATGATTTTCCTTATTGAAAAATCTGCATGGAGGCGTATTTAGAAGCTCTAGATGTTGGAATTCTTAGAACCGCCTCTCAAGGTTTCCCAAAACCTAGGGATCCCACGCACCTTCAAGGCGATGAAGTGAATTACAAAAAATGAAATGCAAAGGCTAGAAATACTAACTTTAGAGGCCTTTGCAAAGATATGTTTAACCGTATGAGGAACCACAAGGACACCCATGCACTATGGTCGGACATTTGTGCGCTCCATGAGGAAACAAAGAGCGAGCATGAGGAACGCTATCATCTTGTCATGAAAAGGCTAAATTCATTTAAGATGCTTTCGAAAGAAAATGCTAATAAAATGTACTCACGCTTAAATGTTCTTGTAGAGAAAGTCTATGGGCATAGACTTACACAAATACAACCATCCAATGTTGTAAGAAAAATCTTAAGTGTCATCCCCATTGACAAATATGGGCATATTGTGACCGTGCTTCATCAAGGTGATCTTTCCACCGCTACACCAACTCAAATCTTGGGAAAGATCAACGCTCATAAGATATACATGTACATCACACCACAAGATGGCTCATCCTCTACCAAGAAGAAAGATAAAGACTTGACATTCAAGGCTAGCCAAGAGAAGGGCAAAGCAAGAGTTGAATATGAGAGCTCAAGTGATGATGAAATTGATGATGCAAGCCTTGCTCTCATGGTGAGAAGAATCGCTAAGATGCTAAAGAAGCTCAACAAGAACGGCGTCAAGTTTGACGGCAAAAAGAAGAAGTTCTTCACAAGCAATAGAAGGAAGCCAATCTCGAAGATGGATTGCTATAATTGTGGAGAACTTGGTCATCTAGCACATCAATGCCCCAAGCCCAAGAAAGACAAGTACAAGAAGAAGTACAAGGGCAAGAAAGATGACTCAAGTAATGAAGATGAAGATGAGAAGAAGAAAAACAAGCCATACAAGAAGAAAGATGGCAAGAAGATGGATTTCCACAAGAAGAAGAAAAATGACAAGGCATACATCATCGGTGATTGGCTCACGGACATTGATTCATCAAGTTGCTCATCCGATGATGATAGTGAGAATGAGAAGGTGGCCGCTATTGTGATTGACTCCTCATCATCTTCACCGACACCACTGCCATCATCCTCTACACACATATGCTTTATGGCCAATGGTGAACGAAAGGTATCAAATGATGATAAAAGTAGTGGTGATGAACATGCTAGCAATGATGATAGTGATAGTGATGATGATGAATTTGAATCACCTTTATATGATGATCTTGTTAAATTACTAAATCAATACACTAAGGTCATTAGAAAGTCAAGAGCTATGTATGAATATTTGATGAAAATAAGGCATTTCCTTCTCTAATAAAATAAATTTATTTGAAAACTGAAACTCCCTTTTTTTCAAGATAGTTCTTTTTTTAATTTGGTATCTTCAGTGTGGAGTTTTATGAACAAAGGATAATCTAGCTAAAAGAAATTAGAGTGAAAGTAAAAAAAAGTTGTTTTGGTGATTGTAATGAGAGAATCAAACACCTCTAGTGGAGAATCGTGCTAGGTCTCTACTGGAGATTTATATACAAATAGTTATTGGGTTAATAACACCAAGATCAACCTCTCATATGCTTGGGAATTTGCTAACTGGTACTCCCTCCGCTCCAATTTATAGATCGCTTTGATTTTTCTAGACTCATAGCTTTTATTATGTATCTATAGACATATCGTATATCTAGAAAGAGTATATATATATATATATTGGAAATAAAGAGCTAAGAAAGATGTTTGTAGGTGTACCAAATTTTTTTTGTTCCAAATAATTTGGTATTGTCATAATGATATTGTTTTTTTAGAAAATAATGGACCTTTCGTGCAGGCTATGGCTGCAGTTCTAGGCGCTGGTAGCATGAAATTAGACAGGCAAGAAAAACGCCATCCAAATGACATAAGACATTGGAGATTATTGCTATGGGTATTTTTGCCGATAACACATCTGATGGAGAAGGAAGAAGAGAATTTGCTTATGATTTTGTACTTTTGTGTAGGTTCACATTCCTCTAATTTATATGATCAGCTTTTTAGCTAATAAATAATTTTGTCAAACTTGGTGGTGTATGTGTATGCGTCGCGGTGGCCGAAAACTAGCTACTCCATTTTCTTAAAAAAAAGTAGATAGACAAAAAAATGATTTGCTAAATTTCATGTGTCTGAATTTTAGTTTTCTTTCAGACAACGGTTATTGCATATATTTTATACTAAAATTGCAGTTTTAGTTCGTTACAATTTCTACAGACACAGTCTGCAATTTTCGGTTCCTAGAATAAAAAACCAGTTAGACAAAACTACAAACATGACAAAATCTGATATGTGTTACAAAGACAATTTAAAAATTGACAATCATTTTCTATAATTAGACAAGGACAAAATTTTAATATGTTATAATAAATCACAAAAGTGACAATTTACTTATACTAATTGTAGTACAAGAGTGTTGTCCGAAATCAACTTAATATTCAGACACCTGAAATATAGAAAAAGTGCAAAAAATAATTAGCTACTAATAATGTATCATGGATTCCTGACCAAGGAAGCTATCATGCACCCATGAACCTGCGTAAATTAGTTTAACTCGCTCAGGTATGGTCAAGATAACAAGTATTTGAACTTGTCTTGATAATATAAGAATAAAGAGTTTATGTAACGTGATTGCTTAATTTAAACTAATCAACTATCCCTATAACTTAGGGGTGGACCCAGTACATAAGGAGCGGGGGCACGTGCCCCTACTCAAATTCTTGGTTTGCAAAAAAAATGCCTTCTTTCATGTAGTTGCAGAGGTCCATCAATAACAGGTCGCGGAACATGCTTGCAGCAAATGGTTACTACGCCAGTTTTGTGCATTGTCACACGTCATTGTTATAATGCCGTGTCAAACGTTAACAAAATAGTTCCTCATCTAAAAAAGGAATGCAATTATTGGTTTTGTGCCAGTTAAAGTAGTTCACATTTGATCAAGTTTCTACTGAATAACATGGGCGGAGCTAGCTATATTCCTAAGTATTAATTCACAATAATACCAACAAATCTAGGAACATCTTATGTATATAGCAGGTACATACTTATATATGCATATATACATAAAACAATTCGACTAAACTACATTTTTCGAGTATAATAACTCCAGTAGACTACCTTAAAAACACTACTTATGCCTAATTTAGGTAGTGAGGGTAAAAGACCCCATATTTATTGGCTACCAAAATTCCCCTTTCCACTACTCATTCATGTTGGGCCAACAAATCTGGCCACCACAGACCACTTTGCGTGTTCTCAGCAACAGGTTCTGAAGCCGAGGTTGTTTGGTTATATTGGTCGCGTATGGAATTTGCAGAAAGAGAGCTGTCGCGTGTTTCTACTGTAGCAACCGGTACTGGATTGTCTTGGCCTGAACTCCATTCAACAATGGATTTCCCGGTTTCTTTCAACGGTTTGTTTTAACCAAATCTAGAGCCTTCAATGATCTTGACTGAAGCAGTAGCAGAAACCTTCAGGGAAGCTTTTGCTGCTGATATAGGCCCTGTTTGTTTCCGCTTATAAGCGACTTGTCGGTGGAAATAAGCGAGAATCCCGCCAAACGCTTTGCTTATCTCCACCGATTCTCGCTTATGTAGTAAGCCGCTTCAGATATTTGAACTACGAGAAGCGAAAAGCGAGAAGCGAGAAAATCTTCGCTTAGATTATAATCCAAACGTGGCGGGGAGAAGCGGAAACAAACAGGCCCATAGAAGCCTAAGAGGGTTTCAATCATCTATGATCGATGTACGTATAAAGAATAGAATGATACGTAGCTTGTACCAGTCCCTCTTCTTTCCTTTTATTTATTTATTTAATTTATAAAGCACGTACACATTTCAAAATTCAAAACCCTAGCTCCTCACCCTCAACTACTCCATACGTGATTCTAGTCTACATATATACTCACTTCTTCCATGCATTATTGTATGATGAGGCAACCTACCTTATAAAGTATACGAATCGTGCATGCAAGTATGCAATCCATACAAAACACCTATATTTTTTTTAGCGAGATACACAAAACACTTATATATGCAGCGACCCATACAAAGACACGGGCAGAGCAGCGGGATTCGAGTGCAAAAACAAGAAGCAGACCAACACGCACCTCCCCGTATCCCCGTCCCGCGGCTGCGACAAAGCGAGCCCCAAGCGCCAGAGGACGAGGACGAGGACGGGACAGACGGGGACAGGGCACGTGAAAACCCGCAAGACCGCAACCCTGACGCAGTCCGAGCGGGCCGGCCTCTCTCGCTGCGAGAAACGTGCCGCAGCGGGAGCCGGGAGGGGCGGCGGCCGGCGGGAGAGGAAAGGAAAGGATCACCGACCATCAGAGGAGATGATGGGTTGGTTGGCCAATCGCAGATTGTGCCGGCGCCCGGCTGGGGGGAGTTGGGAGGATCACTCACGGCCTCGCGGGACGGGGAGGTGTACCGTACGTGCAGCGGAGCAGGCAGCGCTGGCCGCTGGAGGCTGGACCACCACGTCCCGCGCGGCCGGTGGTGCGTGATGAGATCTGGATCGCGACAGGGAGGAGGCGTATGGGTGTGGGCCGTGCGCTGTCGCCGGTACCGGGAGGCGCCGTGCGCAAATCGTGCCACCATCACCGTTGATCCCCCTCTAGCATTAGTTCGTTTGGCTTAGTTCTCGTGGGTTCTGCTATGGACACACCACACCCGTGTAAGACGGTTCAATTCCCTACATCTAGTTGTTTCCTGTAGTTCGGCAACCAAAGACGACGATCTAGCAAGCTGAATACTCATGCAAAAATGGTGTAATTAGTGTGTGGTTGTGAGTACGTGCTACACATGTAAACACGATGTTTGACAATACAAATACATGCATGATTTTATCTACACCTATGCATTTACTTTAGATTTTTATTTGAACGAGTGCCAGCGTGGTTTGAATATCACACCACTATATGATCTGCTACTTATATTCAACACTTATCTACAACTATGCATTTACTTTAGATTTTTATTTGAACATGTGCCACCGTGGTTTGAATATCACACCACTGTATGATTGCTACTTATATTCAAAACTTCAAGAGTTAGGAATGAGATCGGATCATATACGAACGGATATCACCGATATTATATTAGTTTTTATATTTCTGTTCGATTCGATTTGAATACGAATACGAATAGTATCATCTATGTCGGATAGGATACGATTGGGTATCGACATCATAAATATGCGATTTGAGTATTTAGATACGAATACAGTATCATAGATGTTGAATATCCGGACTCGAATACGGACAAATCTAAACTCCTCTAAACGGATTGGTCTCGAATATGGTCGGAAAATATCAGTACCTTTTTCACCCCTATCAAGATGTCAGACTTAGTTTATATCTATACCTATTAATAAAGAGACAAAATTTCAGCCTATTTTTTGGTCCATCCATTTTTTTGTCCGTCTTCTCTTAACTAACTCCGCAAATTTAGAAATTGCCTTTTTCACGTATGTCTATCTAGCGTTATATACATATATGTATGGTATCTTTAAATAATCTAAATATAATTAGGAATCCTAATCAAGCTAATATGCTCCTAAGCTTTCTACGTTCACACGGTTTTGTTTCCTTCTCCGTCGTATGTGTTTCCCACGGACGGTCCGAGTTCGTTTATGTTTTTCTTTTTTCCAATTTTCTGTCCATCCGTATGGTTTTTTTTCCTTTTTCCTGTTGTACATGTTTCCGCGGACGTCTGTTTTCTTGCATTTTCTATTTCTTCCGTCCGTTTTCACCGTCGTCGTTGTTCTCTTTTTTTGTTTTTTCGTTGTTTATTTCCATATAAATATAAAAAACAAATATGGATATAACTAGTAATCCTAATTCAAATATAAGATGTTCCGATGGGATTTTATTTGTGTTTGTTTTGGAACTAAGCCACCAAGCATTGTATACGAACCCAACTCGATCACGTTGCGTCAAAATCTCTTACTTGTGTTTCTCCTTACCGATAAAAACTATATATAGAAGCTTATAGAAGATATCAGCCTCTATAGGATGCTCGTAGGTACTCCTTGGGGGAAGCACTGGGCAACAAGGCCGGCCATGATCTGCGCATGGTCAAGGTGGCCTCGCCCACGGCGTCGAAGAAGCCAAAGCCGCTGACGTCGACGCGTCGCGGACAAAAGCATGGCTATGAGGATTCTCTCCCAAGGGAGGAGGTCATCCGGCGCCTCCGCGTGCTACGGCAGCCAGCCATGCTCTTCGGCGAGGACGAAGTCATGCGCCTTCGCCGTCTCAAGGACCTGATTGAGGACCCCATTGCGATCGCCGATGTCAACATGGGAGAGATCTGGGAGGGGCAGACCAACGTCTTCCACTTCCTCGTTCCTCCACGACA
Source organism: Miscanthus lutarioriparius (assembly GCA_904845875.1). NCBI lineage: Eukaryota > Viridiplantae > Streptophyta > Magnoliopsida > Poales > Poaceae > Miscanthus > Miscanthus lutarioriparius. Next base: position 24,458,292 of record CAJGYO010000017.1, read on the forward strand.
TCCGGGCGCTGCGTGATCCGGCAACGGGCAGGCGGCGCGCACCAAGCACTTTGACCATGGCGGCGACCATGGATGCGCAAGGGCCTCCCATAGAGAACATGGATGGTTCCCTGATAGCATGCTCACGAACGCCCCAGCCCCCCTACACCTCCTAGAGCTTCCACTTGTCGTAGAGTCGGTCGGTGCTGCCAAGCGTGAAGGACATCATGCCGTCGTCCCTAGCGACAACGACGGTGACCAGGAGGCGGGCCTCGATGCCGAGGAGCGCATGGACGACCATGTTGACCAGGGCGAGGTGCACCCTGGGAGACCCACGTAGAGATTGAGCCGCGAGCTAGGCTCCCCCATGACTGGCGTCGACATCCTATGCTACTGCAGCCATCCGTGCGTGCCTCTGCGAACCGCGGCCGTCCGCGCGTGCCACAAAGCCTGCCAACGAGCTGGTCCACTGTGGGCACTGTGACACGTGCAATCCACTGTTGACAACTTGAATGAAAATAATAATCCGTTGCAACGCACGAGCACTTTTGCTAGTCTAAACTAAAATGACTTGATTTCATAAAACCACATGTCTTATATGGCTAAAAAAGCAGAGGGAGTAGGCCATTATATTTATTCATTTATTGATTATTATATAATTACAAATACCAGTTTCAACCCCGACTAAAAAAGTAACTCACTGATCGCTCGTGACAACCTTTTTAATACACGAGGCACAAGAATTTTAACTCGGGTTTACAACACCATAGACTTTTAAACGTTCCTTTTATATTCACACACGCTTGTTCCAGACCCATATCAAATATTCAAATGACATAAACAAGCGTAAAGTTGATACTTTTTTAGTCACCACCATTTACTTAGCATAAAATACTAGTACCTTCAAAAAATTCATGAATAAATTGGATGGAGATAATGAGATGAATGCTTCCTTTGTCCCTGTATAGAGCATGTTTTGATACACATTACTGGTTGCTAGATGGGCTAAAAATTAGCAGGTTATAGTTGGTTAATAACTAGTTAGAGATTTGTCAAAAAAAATAGCTCACCTATTAGTCCTTCCATTTGAATGCATTAGAGCTAATGTGGGCTAATTTCTAACTAGCTAAAAATTAACCCTTCAATCCAAACAGACCCATATAAGTCAACCGGCCCTATCAAGGCTTTTCATAACAAATGTGCTGCTCCCTTCGTTCATAAAAAATGCATCTATGGATTGCGTGCACATCAAATGGCTCAACTCTGACTGAGTTTATATGAATATTATTAGCATTTATGTCTCCAACCAAATTTACTACGAAAATATATTTCTTGATCAATTTAATGTCACTTATTTTATATCATAAATATTTTTATACTTAGTTAAATTTTAAATTATTTGACTTATCGAAAAATGAGAATTATATTCTTTTATGGACGGAGGAGGGAGTACTGTCACAGCCGTGTGCACATCATATGTACTCCAAGCAAAGACGTAAACGAATCATAGCATGCAAAACCTTTCCATTCTTTAATCACCTTTAATCTCCATCTCGATTTATACGTACACACTTGTCCGCTCCCATCGCAGCCTCCCTCTCTCTCTCTCTCTCTCCTCCCTCCAGCCTCACACTGTCACCAGGTGAATAAGCACAAATTTCAAACACGAAAAATCCCCCCAAAAAAAACACAGATCCCAATCTCCATTTCCAAATCCGCACCTGGGCCCGCCCCAAATGCGCCGGCCTCGCGCCGTCGCCGCTGCACGCCGCCGATGACTCCCGCCCCTCCGAACGCCGCCGGCGACCTCTTCGCTGCCAACCTCACGGGCGCGCTCCTTGCGGTCGCCTCCTCCGCCTTCATCGGCGTCAACTTCATCGTCAAGAAGAAGGGCCTACGCCGGGCGGCCGCCGCCGGCGCCCGCGCAGGTGCACGCTCCCTCTCCGTCACCGGCGGCCGAAAGGCGCCTCCTTTCTTCTCTCTGTCGTTAGTCCCGTGGGCTGCGCGTCGAATTCTTCGTTTCATTCTATTTTTAGCCATCCGGTGTAGTCTACGTGACGAACAATTGAAAAGTCAGCCTCGTTCATGACCAGTTCGTTGTTCTCTTCTTCTTCTTCCCTTCGACGAACATTTGTGAATTTGTGTTGGTGATGGAATTTGCAGGTGTTGGAGGCTATGGGTACCTCTTGGAGCCACTCTGGTGGGTTGGGATGGTTACGAGTACGTTCCTCATTCCTTTGGCTGCCTCATTGTTCACGGCATCTGGCAGAAATAATAATTGAAATGCTGGAAACCTCGCAGTGCTGATTGGGGAGATTGCCAATTTTGTGGCCTACATGTTTGCGCCAGCTGTTCTTGTCACCCCGCTTGGCGCGCTCAGCATAATTGTCAGGTAGGATTATGAATAATATGTGATTGCTAAATGGCTGTTATATACCATCTGGAGAGTGGAGACGGCTAAATTTTGTGTTTTTCTTTTTAAAAAAAAACATGTACATGCTCGTGTGTGTGATCTCTACGGAGCAGTGCTGTTCTAGCCCATTTCACCCTGAATGAGAAGCTGCAGCGGATGGGTGTGTTGGGTTGTGTCCTCTGTATAGTCGGGTCAACCGTGATCATCCTCCATGCACCTGAGGAAGAGACACCAAGATCAGTGACACAGATCTGGCACTTGGCAACGCAACCTGGTATTACCTACTATCATAAATACTAATAACTAGTCTTTTATATATCAACACGATCTGAAAAAACACATCTTGATATTTTTTTTAATTCTGATGTAAATCCTAATAAAAACATGATTTTCAAGATAAACTGGTTTGCATTGTTTTTCATATGTTTACCTAATTCATAGTCTAGTTAAAAGCATTGACTGATGCGTTTTGACTTTTGAGACAACATGTTGGGTCACCAAAACGAACCTATTGGGTTTTGACATACAGTCTGTAATGTCTCTTCTTGCTTTCTGCAGCCTTTCTTTGTTATGCGGTCTCTGCATTGGTGATCTCACTGATCTTGATACTTCACTGCGCACCCCGTTATGGCCAGACCAACATAGTGGTGTATGTGGGAATTTGCTCGGTGATAGGATCTTTGACGGTAAATGATGTCCATTGGCATACCTTCGAGACCAGCTTCGTTTTGTTTTTTATGGAGTATTTGTTTGCCTTTTCTTTTGCTAGGTAATGAGCATTAAGGCGGTAGGCATTGCTATCAAGCTTACAATTGAGGGTATAAACCAGGCTGGCTATTTCCAGACTTGGTTGTTTGCAACTGTTTCAGCAACATGCATAATTATTCAGTTAATTTACCTGAACAAGGTACAGCCAGGATTAACTTTAAAATTTAGGTAACAATATTTACAATTTTGATTTGCATCTCCACGTCATGTTGAACTTCCAGGCATTGGATACTTTCAATACCGCAGTTGTTTCTCCCATCTACTATGCGATGTTCACATCCCTCACAATTTTAGCAAGTGCCATAATGTTTAAGGTATTCTAATTTTGCAAAACTTCCATACATTCCAAATATTTTATTCTTGCGGAACTAAGGTTTTGTGATTACAACTAGGACTGGTCCGGGCAGAGTATAAGCAGTATTGCTTCTGAGATTTGTGGGTTTCTTACTGTGCTTACTGGTACTGTTGTACTGCATTCTACAAGAGAACATGATCCAACCCTTTCTTCAGGTAAATGCTTCTTAGTTTAACGAATCATGATTTAGTCCTTCTCTACTGGAAAGATGAATGTTTGCTATGTGATACATCATATGCACTTTTGGCTTGACGACTACATTATGCAAACATGCTTACCATGTTCTCCCAGAACTTAGCATAAGACCTTTGGTCACTGATGTCATAAATTGCCCATTTCCAAATTAGTAGCCTTATAGCATTAGAGCTCTTTACTTAGCGCTATGGTCGTACAGAGTATCAATTTGGCAATCTTACTGAAGTTACATTCAGTTTTGTAGCAGGGAAAGTCGTTGACTAGAAAATCTGTATGGTAAATTTGTTTCAAGTTACCCATTTCTCCCTTGCCAGCCTTGTATTGTCGATTCTAGCATAGAAGTTGTAGTTGTTCAGAGTTGGTACTTTATGCTACTATTGTACTCTCTCCGTCCCAAAAAGAATGCAATTCTCGTTTTTAGAAGAGTCAAATGATTTGAATTAATCAAAATTATACAAAAAGTACTAACATTTATAATATAAAATAAGTACCATTACATTAATTATGGAATGTATTTTCATAATAAACTTATTTGGAGACACTATAAATTTGGTCAAACTAGAGCTTGTTTGACTGACACGAATCTCATAGTTGCATTCTTTTTGGGACGGATGGAGTATTGGGTACCAATTCTACAATCCCTGCTAAAGTTGGTCAATTTTTTAGCAGCAAAGTTGGTTGAATTGAAAAGTTATTTGGTGATTTGCTACGAGTACCTGGAGATTGTTCTGTTGATGTTGTTGTCAGGACACTATTTATGGATCGAGAGATGGTCCACCATTTCTAAGTTTTTGAAATTGGACCTGCCACCAACCACTTTTGATGTGCTGACTGCTGACATGTGTGTCCTTTTTAAAAGCTTTAAAGTTTGTTTCTAGATTGTTTTGCAAGGCCACAGAACCTAGCTGTTTTTATGTATTCTTGTTCTTCAGAAAAATTAAAAAGAATTAATAGCTTTTCTTGATAGGTATTGATAGATATCAACTTCTCCATGTGAAATCTTTTGGCTTATGAAATCTGAATCTCGTATCAAAAGCGATACAGTGGTAGCTAACTATTTTTCTTTTACAACTACAGATCTGTACGCTCCTCTTTCCCCAATATATTGGCATATCCAAGGCACCGGTGAAACAGGAGGAAAACTGAAAGAGGGTGATTTACTCTCTGGCGATTTCATTACCGTGGTACGACAAGACTACTTTGTGTAGAGACCTTCCACGATGCTCAATGTTCTTGATTAAAAAAAAAGAGAACACTATCGAAGGATCCTACTGATGCTCAGTGTACTGCGGCTCTCCGCTCTCCCACTTTGCGTGGTTCATCATTGAGAAACTCGTTATGCTTCCTATGCTCGTGATGTCTCAAGAGTCAAAGGCAGTCTTTCTGTGGCCGCTGGACTGACCCGAGTAATTGCTAAGTTTTGTAGAAATGGTTAGGATTTGTTGAAGTTCCAGTTTGATCACAGGCACCCGGGCCGATGCCTTGTAGTAAGATGTAAGCAATCTGTCTAGCCTGCTGGGTTGAGCAAGCTTTGCTGCAGTGTATCAGGGTGGTGCAGCTGTTGTATTTATATATTGTACAGTCTAATGTGAATGTATGAATTAGAGCTAACAGAATCTGCGAAGATATTGCTCCTGACTTGTGATGCTTTTTTTATTGCTTCCTGATTCAAAAGTTATGATGCAAGACAGCAATGTACATAGGGCCTGTTTGGTTGCCCTGCACAACCCCTTCTCCAGGCTCCGATAATGCAAAATAGACTTCATTGGTTACATACTTACATGTATAGTCTTGTGCAGCATAGCACTGTCCTCAAAGCAGGGCTCATCTGCATCCAATTGTTCCCAGAAATTCGGGCGTATCCACTCTGCAGAACTGGACCGCACCCGCTGTGCAAGGGCCTTGCACCCGCTGTGCAGTCCACCGCACCCGCTCTGCAGAGCACCCGCGGCTCCGTTCCCTGCCCCCCGCACTCCCTCCCCAGTTCGTCCCCCGCCGCAAGCACAACACGGTAGTTGCCGCCGCCGCTGCAAGTGCCGTCGAGGTGCACGCCGCGCCAAACGGTTGTCGAAGAGCACGCCACTACCGCACGGGAGCACGCCGTCGCCGGGAGCATGTTGACGTTGCACGGGCCGCCCCGGAGCATGCCGGCGCATGGAGAACGTCGTCATGCACGGGCCGCCGATGAGCACTCCACCGCATGGAAGAACGACTGCTGCGTCGTCCCTTTGACCAACGGCGGCCAGGCGTTCCCTGGTGATGGCCGGCGCATGTGTTTCCCTCGCCAAGCTCGGCATCGTTGTCTGCTAGCGCTCCGCCATGTACGTTGCCATCGCCGTGTGTGCCGGCCTTATACCTCCAATAGGGCTGACTTTGCACTTAATCTGATGATGGCTGGGCCTGTCTTGCCATGGCGTTTTCTTGTTCTTGTCTCACCTGCGTGCGCTGCAGGATGTGGAGGACTGCGCGTGTGCTCTGCGGTGGTGTTCATGGTAGAACGCAGTGAGGGTGTTGGAGGAATTGCCAACTCCAATCTCACGTGTATTAGTCCAACCAAACACGGAATACTATGCAGCATATCACTTTGCATTCAACCAAACAGAAGTATAAACCATGAAATATAGTATATACAAAACCAAAAAACAACAAATTGCATTCACTTATGCAAGCGTAGCCTATGCTGCACAACCCTTGATGTAATGCAATTTCTGTGAGCAACCAATCAGGCCCATAGTTTTTACATACAGGATAGGGGACGTCAAGACTCAGAAAGGTCTCTTTGGATGGTTGACATCACATTGAGGAGGTGTTTGGCAGGAATCCTCCTTTTCTCACTAAAAATGGTTCCAAATAGCTATTCCTGCAAAAGCGTTTAGCAGGGCTCCTCACCTGGAGCAAAAAGAAACCCTCCAAACAGGCCCTGAATCGATCAAGACAAGTTTGCCAAAAATCCCGAGACTCCTACTGTCTTTTGAAGCTCGACGATCACCTCACAGTGAAGTTCGCCTTTTCTCTGCGAGTTTCGCGAATGGGTGCCTAGTCGGACTCGTTAGATGGCTCAGGTAGCACTCCTCGTGGGAATGTGAATCGAGTTTTTTTTTCTCTCTACGAGCTTCATGCATCGCTGTACAAGGTACAAATGAATTTGCAACAGTCGTTGAATGCTGATGCTGCTCCTATATTCTTATACAGCAAAATCCCACTAGCAATTTTTTTTGACATGCAAGATGTCCATCTCAACAGTCCACTATCACTTGCATGTAAGGTGTCCATCTCAACAGTCCACTATCACTTGCAAATAAAGTTCACTAGCACAAGCAATTATGATATTCATATTAGAGAGACATATCATCCACTAACATACGTTTAGTTATCCATATCAGTTTGTCATGCTATCCACTAACATAAGTTAATCTCTCCCTAAGAATTATACCAATAGTTAACTTTCGTTCCAAATCAGTGGGTGTTTTCTAGTTACCACTACACAAAACGCTACTCTACTCTTCCTTCCGCATGCGAGCCGAGCTCAAGCCTGAACAACGAGCCAATCCCAAGGCTGACCAACGAGCCGAACCGGGATCGAGACCAAGTTTGTGTCGAGGTCGATGTCGAGCTGCCGAGTGCCGAGCCTATACTCCTGGCTCGCCCAAGCTCGGCCCGTTGACAGCCAGCCGTATCATCCACATAGGGCGGCATCGCGCCGTTAACTAAAGCCCACCCGTTTCGGCTATCCCACTCTCCCCCTTCTCCCCTCGCCATGGCTGCCGCTTCCTGGGCCGCGCCCACCACCTCCTTCGCGCCGGCGCCAGCGCGGGGGCCGTGGAGGACCAAGGCGGCGCCTTTACCCATCAGGACGCTTCCCCGCCGAGTGCTTCTCAACGCAGTTGGCGAATCCGCCATGGTTCGTGGCTGGCTGATTTATTCACACCAATCGGTTCTTGCTTTTTATCCCTCCTCTTCTTCTGCTGCTTCGATTCGATTATTGTGTTAGATGTTTAGCTTCCGGTAGCCCTCGAATTTGGAGATGTTCGATTGCATTCGGCTGCTCTATTTGGGCGTGCTGAACTGCTGATTGGAATTGTCTTTCTGTTCCACGTACCCCTTCACCCTGCTTATTCTACAGCAACCCTTGTGATGTGTGCTGCCGAGTTGCCAATGAAACCCCCTAGAAAAACTTCGTTGTTGCATGTGTGTGTTTTGTTATAACATTAGTTTCAGAGTCGGCGTCTTCTACTACTACAGAGTTCAGACTGCTAATAATTGTAGCTGTGCAGTTGCGTAAAAGGTTACAGAAGAAAAGAACGAATCACTGTAAACCTGCCCGTTCCTTCAAATCATCAGATTTTTAAATTACAAAAGAACAAAATCGGTATTCACAACCAAAACGGACCAGGTCTTGGGCCAAAAACATAGTTAGGTAAATATCTTTCTGTTACCATCCAATTGTCGACTAACTAATGCCTCAGCTTCAGTCTTCAACTGCTTCTGAAAGCTTCATGGTCATCACTAATTCGTATAAGAGCTCCATTTAAAAAGTAATTATGGCTCAAAATTAAGGGTACTGTTTGCAGCAATTATAAGTTGTATTAGGCGCAGCACAGTCATAGGAATCCATCTGATGCTCTCTGTTTGCTTTGCTCATGCTATGGTGGATTATTAGGTTGCTTCTGGTGACACATTGCTTGGTTTGTATGAGAAAGAGAGGTTAGGTCTCTTGCAGTATGCCGATGACGAGTCTAAAGAAGAGAGGTACTGGGAAACCTTGGATGCTGATTTGCGTTACTGGACCAGATCCCTGCGCCCAGTGCAGGTATACATAAGGTGTGCATTAGTGGAATTAACTCACTAACAAGCATATGAGCTCATCACCATATGCACCATAAAATAAGATAATGTCTGACATATTTATTTTTCCTCAATTGCCAATTCACAGTGGTATCCTGGTCATATTGCAAAAACAGAGAAAGAATTGAGGGAACAATTGAGGCTCATGGATGTTGTTATAGAGATCCGTGATGCTCGGATTCCCTTGTCCACCAGCCATCCTAAGGTTATGCTTTTGGTGATTGCTCATATTTATCTGTACAAAAGAACAACTTCAAATTGTACTGAGTCATGTTATGTATGATCAGATGGACTCATGGCTAGGCAACCGGAAAAGGATCATAGTCTTGAATCGCGAGGACATGATCTCAACTGAGGATAGGAATGCATGGGCTACTTACTTTGCTAATCAGGGAACCAAAGTTGTTTTCTCCAATGGCCAGCTGGGCATGGTAAGATAGCCTGGCAGCTAACTGATTTGGTCTATCTGGCTGATTCCCTGATGCATATTCATTCACTTGCCACCATTTCCTTTGCTGGACTGCAGGGTACAATGAAATTAGGTAGGATGGCAAAATCACTAGCATCTGTTGTGAACACAAAGAGAAAGGAAAAGGGATTACTTCCTCGTCCGGTAATCCATTTGATATCCTGTTGGTTCCTCGTGTTTCATTGGTTCATTTAGTTACTCGTTTTGTGCAAATTAGTATGGGACAGGACTTGCTTGAGACATCATAGAACTCAAGTCTTCTTTCCAAATGATTAGCATAACACTCATAGATTTTGGTTTGAACTAGGCAGTTCCAAGACCATTTCCTTCTGATTATAGTAACCCACTTTTCTGTACATTCATTCATATATACTAGTATTTTGGAACTTGTTTGAAGCTTAATAATATCCTGATCATTCAAGATAAATATAGTGATCAACCAGACATGTTTACTTGGCTGCTTATTTTTGTTTTGCCTTAAGGTTCGAGCTGGAATAGTTGGATATCCAAATGTTGGCAAATCTTCCTTGATTAATCGCTTGCTAAAACGAAGAATGTGCCCAGCAGCACCTAGGCCAGGTGTCACAAGAGAGCTGAAGTAAGCTATAGTAGATGCATACATGTATTTTACATTTTTTTATTGAAGAAACATAATGTATATGTATTGTTTACCCGTACGAAACAATTTTGTATTTGCACTATTGAGCTTCTAACGTTTGAGACTCAACAGGTGGGTTCGTTTCGGAACAGACCTAGAGTTGTTAGATTCACCTGGAATTTTGCCTATGCGAATTAGTGACCAGACATCTGCAATCAAGCTTGCTATATGTGATGATATTGGAGAAAGGTCATACGATTTCGCTGATGTGGCGGCGATTCTTGTGCAGATGTTGATAAGACATCCTGCAGTAGGTCAGTTTTCTTATAAGCTAACAACTACCTCCCCCCCTCTCCAATCACAAATAAGTGCCGTTTTCGACATCCACATGGTCTTCAGAACAACTTTGACTAGTACTTACAGAACTATACTTTTTATGAAATTACGTTTTGAAACAAATCTACTCATCATTTTTCCTGTCCAAATTCTAACACAAGAAGTAATTTATAAACAAGGTTTGGAAATGGTTGACTTCGGACAACCTCAAAACATCACTTATTTTGCGACTAGAGTGAGTGATACATTATAGTTAAGAGATAAGATGATAGTAATACATCCTAAAGATCAGTCTGCTTTTTAAAATCAAACATTTGCATGCTGTTGTTTCATGAAGTATTGATGCTTCTGTTTTCTGCTTGTCTAAATTAATTGCTGATGGACTCATGTCAAACAGGTTCTGAAGCATTTCGAAGGCGATATAGGATTGATGTAGATAGCGAGTGCGGTAAAACGTATGCTTTGACTGATCCTCTCTAGTTCTTTATCCAAAAAAAGAAGTCCTTCTGACATAGTACTAGGAGTTAATGTTCTGATAAAGTTTTTAATAAGCTGCAGGTTTGTCACAAAGCTGTCGGTTCACTTGTTCAATGGAGACACAAGCCAGGCGTCTTTCCGCATATTGTCGGACTACAGGAAAGGCAAATTTGGATGGGTGGCGCTGGAGAGACCTCCAACATGACCAATGGGGATATCAGAGATCCTTGATACAAGACATGTGCTTGTTCATAGCACACAATTTAGTGTCGTTCGTGGCGCCACTCTAAGACAGTTTTCCCTGGACCTGCACCTATATACGAGGAATTAATTCAGAATAGCTGTCCATCTAATGATCCAAAGACACGATACTTTAGAAATGCTCCTGCTGTTATTAGATAGTCCAGAGCAAACGAGCTGATTTGTATGATCAGTTGACTGAGCTCAACTATGTTCTATGTAACGGAATTAGGTTTGAGAAATGAAATAATGTTGCGATGTTTCCTAATTTGGTTGCTCCTATACTTCTGGATGATCTATTAGATTGGGGAACTGGGCAAATTAACACTACGGTTTCCCTGCTTTTAAGTTTTCTGCAAAAAAAAAAAATGATACTACGGTTCATACAAACTATTCCGGCCTAGTGGCCATGAAAACATAGAACACCTAGATCCTTTTTGCCCTCCCTTAGTCCCTTTTCTTTATCAAAACTTGCACTTTCCCTTTCTTGTACAGGTAGAAACGACAGGTAATTTTTACAACATTTTTTCTCCTATTCTATTCGGTACAGGATATACGATACCAGCTTCTCATACCTGTTAGCTTCTCACCAGTCTCTAACGGGCGGCCTTGCTGCTGATACACGACAACTGTTTATATCGCGGCTGGGGTTTCAAGACTGCGGATGACCACATAAATTTAGTTTCCGTTCCAGTTAGCTTCAATGCTCATTGTATTTTTAGGTTCTCAAGCCTGTCAATTAGATCTAAAGCTTTGGTCCTGTCAATCTCGAAGTCAATAACTGGAAGCATGGAAGGCCTCCTAACTGGGAGCAAGTCTTTCCTGTTGCACCGGCTGGAGGGTGGCTGTTGCTCTTGCTCAACCTACTCTGTTTGCTGTGACTTGACTTTGTGTCAAACTCTTGACTTTTGCTTATTCCTGGGACAAATTTCCTGTACTTAACATCCCTTAGCATATCCTGATCCTCTTGGGTGAGAATCGGTGGTGAATTGTTTGTTTTGCCTGCCAACGGTTTGATTGCAGCGCCCTTTTGTGTTGGTGGGCTGACTGGAGATTTGATGGGAGACCTTACACCTCCACTAGCGTTTCTTGATTTACTGATAAGATGATGAAACCACACAACCAGCTCCAGGATAAGTGCTTCAGTCTTCTCCTTGTCAGCATGATACAGTGTCTCGATTCGGGACATGTCCATCTGCCCTGATAGCTTGCAGTTTAATTCAGATCTGCATTAGAAAAGAGATTGTCAGTGACCAATCATAGTTTCATCATTTTCCATTTACATCACTGAGAAACTTCAGTTTCATCAATTTCTGTGTAGAATGATTGTACAGATGCTAACCCTGTATTTGCCCACTCTCCAACCCAACCGAAGCCGTGGTGTGCCCTGGTATGAACAAGTAATTACATTTGAAGTACAATATGAATAATCATTGTGGCTGTAAATAATCAGATCATAGGTGATTAGGTGAGATTAATTACTTATTTGTGTTACTAGCAAAAGGGACAAGCCATCGCAAAATTTTCTCCATTTCTGCTTTGATCCGAGAAGCTGTAAGCTGCATTCATTTAGCAGAATTATGTTCAGGTGCACAGCATGGCATATAGATTCCTATTGTGCATTCATAATAATAGCAATTAGCAAATTTGAGACTCCAGCCTGGCATACCTCTTCCTTGACTTCAAAAGATTGTAGCTTAGAACGGAGAGCAGATTTGATGGTAGGTGGTAAACTATGATATAACGTATCCCTTGCGTTTGGAGGCATTGCACATGATCGAGAAACCTACCAATCGATCAATCCTTATTAATATATTGTAAAGAAACTGAAGTCAAAGCGTTCATCACATTAAGACAAGCTGCCACCAAAGGATGTGATGCCAATTTATAGAATAAACCACAATTGGTTACAGTCCTTGTAATAGTGCTCATTTTCTGACAGTCTTCAAACAAGCAATGGGATTTGATTGAAGACTTATTGCAATAAATATGGTTGATGTAGAAGGTTCACCAAGTTATCTTCTAATATATTGTCAAAAAATGTTATCTTCTAATAACAATATAGTTCAATAAGACATCTAGAAGAGTATGTGAACTTACAATATTGTCAATATGATTGATGATATTAGCGTAATGCAATGCGAGGCCTGCTGGTCCCAATCTATCAAGGTGTTTGGCAGTTTCTTGTGGCTCTTCACTGTCTGCAGTAAGATAGAAGCAAGAAACTTTAGAGCAATGCCACAGATCACGGAGTCAAGAATCATTGTTGCTTCAGTAACATTACCAAGGAAAAAATGGGGAAAGAAAAGAGTTTTCTTAGCATGTAGGCAAGAAAGACATCTTTTACCCAAAAAGGGAAAAAAATCGTTGGACAAGTCACAGCAATGGCTAGCAATGAAGTTAGGAAATAGATGCACTCTGCAGTTTATATGGGTCAAACGTTACATTTCTAACAACAGGAGGAACACCTTCTCCCCGCCAGACGGCTGCTGGTCTGCACCGCACAGAGAAGAGCGGAGGGCTTCCGATGGAGAACGAGGTGGAGGGATGCGCCTCCCCAACTGCTGCCCGCAGGGAAAATAGCATGCCCGCCGCCCGTGGGGGAAACCGCATGCCCGAGATCCCCGACGCAGCGGACGAGATCGAGGTCCTCCGCGCAGCTAAGCGCAACTGGCGGCGGGTCCTGTGCGGAGGCCGAGGGCGCCGCGCCCGTGCTGTCCAGCGAGGGCGACGCGGCGGAGAGCGTCGGCATCAGGCTGCCGCCGTGGAACAGGGGGCCGTCCACCCCGCCGTAGAGGACGCCCGGAGCCGGGGCGCCGCCATGCGCCATGACAGCCCCGGTGGTCGGGAGCGGCGGTAGGTGCGGCTGGGTACTGGGCGCCGTGTAGATGGGTTTCGACAAACCGGCGATCCAAGCCGGAAGCGGTGGCGGCGGCAGTTGCTGCTGCGTGGGCGGCGGTGGTGGGATCGGCTGCGGTCCTTGCGGTCCCAAAAGGAACGCATGAATCCCGGCCACCATCTTGCCGAGGTCGAGCACCGCTGCCGTCAATTCGGCGTTCGACATGACGCCAATGGCGGAGGGAGACGCCCCCGTGGCCATCGACAGCGAGGTCTCGGGAACGAGCGACAGGGTTCCCGCGGGCAGAACCGGCTGGGACGTCCGCGGGTCAGGCAGCTGCGCGACGGCGTGGGTGGCCGGCGGCAGAGTGGTGGAGGTGGGCAGCGAGGTCGACATTGGAACCGAGATCTCTGATACCAGATTGTTATGTGGCTGGAGGATTGAGAGGGAGAGGCGAGGGGAGCGACGGCGGCTGACGCGCTACAGTACCCGCGGCGCTACAGTGCCGCGGGTACTGTTCACGGCTAGGGCTGCGAGGGAGAGAGAGAGCCGGCCGCGGGGCGTTCGCCCACGGACGGGCAAGAGGGAAGGGATTTCCTTCTTAATTCTTGCTTGATTAGATCGATACATCTCTTCTCCTTATATAGAGAGGTTTACTTGACTCCCAAGCAAGGCTTAATTGACCCTTAAGTAAGCGACCCTTATCTCTAATTAACCCTAACACTAATGGGCTATACAGCCAACCCAGGCCCAATAGGCCCCTGACGTACTCTAACACCATACAAGTTCTGTACAAATATATGATACAGAGTGGATTTGGCGCCCTCCTTATCTGGAGCCTACATCTTAATTAATAAAAATAAATGGAAGCAAACAGAGCTAACGGAGCTGTCTTTCTCTTCCTCACTGCTCACACCGCCGCCCGTCTTCGTCACCGCCAATAAGCACGCCAGCCATGGCCCTGCTCCTCCCCATGACCTCCTCTGCTCTTCCCTGTCTCCTCCTAGCCTCCAGCTGCTGCATCATGAGGAGGAGGGGCGGATCCAACAGATGCCTCCGCTCCCCACGACCTCCTCTGCTCCTCCCCATCTCCTCCTGGCTCCAGCTATTGCATCACTAAGAGGAGGGGCTGCCTCTGCTCCTCCCCATCTCCTCTGGATCCAGCCGCTGCATCAAGAAGAGGGGCAGCTGCAGCATCACGAAGAGGGGCTGCCTCTGCTCCCCACGACCTCCTCTGCTCCCCATCTCCTCCTGGATCCAGCTGCTGCATCACGAAGAGGGCGCTAGGGTCGTGCTCATGGGGAGGCACACGCACGCTTACAGGGAGTCGTGCTCATAGGGAGGCGCAGACCGGGGCAGAGAAACACGAGACGAGGAGGGAGGTGGAGGAAGAAACACCGTCACAGGCTTCTGTCAAAAGTGAATCTCAGTGCGTCTGGCAACGGCTCCAGATAAGGAAGGCGCCATATATTTATCGTATATGATAGTGGTATGGGTGCACATTTTCACCCTCCCAGAATTGCAACTAAGTTTAAACCAACATTTTGCTAACAGGACTAAACAATGTAGGTGCATCAGGTAACCTGCGTTAGTTCGAGTGTTTTTAGATCAGTATTTTGCAAAACAAGACAAACAATAAACAAATATTAACTACCTCAAGTATTCATAATATCTTAAAGCCAATATGAAGTATAATATAAAGGAAAAGGAGACATCCATTTATGATTTTTGGATTGATCAACTGATTGCAGGAACAATAGACTTAATCAAATACATCAGAATGTATTCTCAATTCTCACAGCATATATGGGGTTACCAGGGTGGGTCTGTCTGATATGATAAAGTAAACATAAGAAATATCATTAAGACAAGGAAAATTTGTTTATTGTTTCCACAAAGCACCACAATCAAGAAACACTAGTACTCAACAGCAGTTCAGACTGTGCAACAACAATAAGTAGGATCCATAGGTAAGGATTATACCAGGACGACCGAAGGTGTTGTATATCTCCAAATGTAAGAAGTGGACAATATCTACAAGCTTTATCATCACCTGAGAAAAAATGTAATATTTAGACCTTGAAATAAGATGGTAGGAAAGGATGCTTGCAGTTTGAGCAGGGTCCTAAAATGTTTTAGTAGTAATCAATATCCTAAAAATGTCTTCCCTTGCCAGCATTTGGTAATATAACAGTTTTGTGCAAAGGCACCTCATACCAACCTCTTCCAAATTCTTGCACCAAAGTGATTTCTTTTTCAAACTTTTAACATGCTTACTCTGAACCTTCACTTCCTGCTTCAGTATATCCAGATTGTCTCCTGCAAAGGAATCACAGGTTATCTCTAATTCATTAGAAGTTCAAACTAACTCTATTCACAGAATGGGATGAGATGTAGAAGTAAATGACAATGTATCGTTCAAAAAGTGCAGACACTTTTATATCCTACTGCTTAAATGCCCATGGAAATTGAGCAGAATCTGAAACAAGTTGTTTATACTGCAGCCATGAATCCATGATATTTATTTACTTCCGCATTTGAAGTTGATGAAACTGACCTCTTGAACTCAAGCCATCCTGTTCTTTCTGTTTAAGACGGTAATCATGTTCAAATCTATCCAAAGCATGCAATTCATGATATAATTCCTGAGTGCAAAAAAGTAGGAAGAGAAAATAAATAAGTAATGTGATATTAATAACCAGAATAAGAAGGCCAAATTGGCAGATGATAAAAACACACAAATTCATCAATGGTGCTAGGGAAGTAGGAATTCCTTATTCAAAATAATACAATTATACTGCTCCTAGCCACTTCAGAAAAAAATATAGGTAGACAGCATTTGGCATCACTTTTGACTACTAATTTCTGTGTAATACATTGTTGCAAAAACAGAAAAGTTGTACATTCAAGAATAATATAGTGGTAAAAACTTCATCTGGCAAAATTAGAAACATCTTCGCCTACTGATGATCAAAACTTAACTGTGTCACTCCACTTTACAGGTTGGCATGGACATACTGCAACTGGCAGTAAATATCATGCTGGCTACAAACTTTAGAGGAACCAAAAAAAAATTCAGTCAGATGGCACCAAAATGAAATGTTGACAACTACAACAGCCCAAAGAGACCACAGTATTTTATTGACTGTCAGCCAAGATAGAGTCTTTAAAATTATTTATTGGTTCAAGCTGAAATACGGAAGTAGCCAAAATGGCACTGTATATTATAAGTCACTGGAAATAACATGAACAAAATCCTTTTATTCTCAAGCAAGTTCGGATAGGCTAGCAAATAAACCATTGAAGCCAAACAAATCAGGGCATCCTTACAACTGTATTTTGAACCGAGGTGACCAGTTGCTGCATCACTGATTCTGCTTTTCCTTTCAGATGACTTTGTGGGGTTCGTTCGGATGCCAGCCTAATGGAATCCAAACAGGAATAAAAGTTAGTAACTTAAAGTAAACACATTGACAAATTCAGGTACTGAGAAAAAACTGTACTTTTCAAAGTAGCGGTCCAAGTTATGCCACTGAGGATCCTTGCAACGGTTTCCAAAGCGAACAACCTCTTTTGTGAATACTTCTAACTCTTCCCTGTTGGAATTAACCAATTAAGGTATTGATTTCGAGATAAAAATAAAAGGCACACTACAATTTTCAATACATATCTAGCAGGGTAACACACACGACAAGCATGGATAAATTAGGTTACATGATATGAAGTGAACACAAGCACAAACCTTTTGTCAGCAGCTGCCATCTTGAGCAGTTCATCAAAATCTTTCGATATAAGGTGTTGAACACCTTCTGAATGAAGCACCACCTCCTTCAGATGCTTTATGCTAGGCTCCGATAGAGAACGCATCAGATTAGAGCCTTTAACTATAGTATTTGCCACCTCAAAAGCCAGCATGGCTATTTTGTTTCCCTTTGCTGCAGAACTTGACACAAAACCACTGCGAGAATTTAAACCTGTCATGCTACTGCCGAGTGTGTCTAGAACCTCCACTGCCTTTTGAAGCCCAACAGTGCTAGCTCTACCTAAAATTGAGCTCACTTCTGAAACCTGTTTCAATACAGGAAAGGAACCAATATCAATGATAGAGATGCCTAACTAACAATCTCCGACATAAACACAGCACTAACCAAGACTGAGGTATACTATAAAAAAATGATAATTGAAGCACATGTAGCTGCCGAAATGCAATAGCATAGACAATTGCGCTTGTGCATGATAGACCATTTAATTTTTAACTATAAGATGTCTTAGAGAACATTAACAACTCAATTTCTTTTGCCAGGATGCTAATAAGCATAAATACAGATATAAGAACTTTATTGATAAGACACACAGAATGGTATGGTTTCCTGCTACAAGAAAATTTCTTGAACTATTCCTAGTCAAATGGTAAAGAAGACTAGAGATACTGAACAAACAGTGAGTGCTGTCCCCAATATATAACAGTATCATGATTAGAATTATTTAGTTTTTATGTACCGTAGGGACACTATATATTGCTGCAATCTAACAAATGACTAAGAATCACTTGGAACAACTGCTCCTTAACAAAGCATGCTATATTGCGGTCTAATTAAACATAGATCAATCAAGAGGCACAAGAATTCCTCAAACCTTGGCAGCGCCGGCTTTTGCCTTGCCCACACCAGCCCTCTGCGACAGCGACCTGGTCAGCTGCGGCGAGGTCCTGGACCCCGTTTCGCCGCCGGCGTTAGCCCCGGCATGAAAAGCAACCCCAGGGACGACGCTCTCCAGGAACGAGAAAGACTGCTGCTGCTGCTGCTGCTGCTGCTGCTCGTCCAGCCGCTTTGCCTGCGCAGCTGCCTCTCCGGACACCGGCGGCTTCTCCAACTCCAATGACGCCCCGGGCTCATGATCGGCGACCTGGTTCCGGCCAAGCGCGGTGTCGCTCGGTGACTTGTCTACAGCTGAGACCTTCGAGCAGAGACCCCCCATCCCCTTTCCCAAGACGAATACCCTGATCCCCACCTCGTCCTAATCCGATTTCTTGCCGCCGTCGCAGCCAGTGACGGAGTCCATCCAAGAATGCTTGGGCTTTGTTGGCAAGAAATAGAAACAGCAATCGATCAAGTTCGGGTGGATCTGCGAACCTGCTTTAATATATGGGGGCAGGGGAGGAGGGCAACGACTGCGAGAGAAGAATTCGGGGTGGCGTGCTCCAGTAGAAGCTGACTAGAGATGTGTTCGGCGGCGACGGCGGCGGTCAGGGGAAGAGGGGATTTCCTTCTTCTTTTATGCTGATGGCGGGAGTCCGGAATCCGGAGGCCGGTGCAATGAATTCGTGCTGAGAAGGAAGTTTAGAGGAAGAACAAGCGCAGGTCGAGGGGAAGTCACTAATAAATGGTACAGTAGCAGAGAAATGGTTTGTCATCTCAAGATATGATTCGGTGTAGCCACTGCGCGGTCTCAGGGTGGCCACGTCGCGGCTTTTCGCGGTCGTGGACGGTCCAGATCGGGCGAGCCACGGTCGTCTTACGAAAAACCCCTTTAAGTTTTCGGAAATCAACCCGCGCTCCAGACGTTTTCTCAGAAATTTTTACAAAAAACGCCTCGTATTATTTCCAAATCAACGCTTCGATCGCACCGGATGGGCACCGGTTTGTTTGCAAAAAGACCTCCACTTTATCGAAAATCAACTCGCGCCCCCGGACACTCACACCATTTTTTACGAAAACATTATCAGATTTTTCTTAAATCAAAATATAGCCCAACTTTAATTATATCTTTTTTTTCTCCAAAAAATACGTGTGGCCAGTGGACCGCGCGCATGGGCGCGCCCGAAAAACTAGTACCATTGAACACAGAACATGTCTGAAGTAGAAATGGTTTGTCATACCATTGAACACAGAACATGTCTGAAGTGATTTCTTCCTATGTTACCCCGTCGTTATAAATTATAAGATATTTTGATTTTTCTTTAAACATAGCTTTTGCTATGTATTCAGATATATATTACGTCTAGCCACATAGTAAAAGCAATGTAGTTAGAAAAAACAAAATATTTTATAATTTAGAACAGAGAGATTATTTATTTAATGCCTGTAAATCTTCAAAACTTTGTCGTGTGGCGCTAATATAATATCTAGAAATCTTTAAGACTCCCTAGCCGTGATGAAATCTTTAGCCGTACGATGTTTATTTAATGTCTAGAAATCTTTGGGACTTCGTAACCGTATAAGGTTTATTTAATACTTAGATATCTTTAGAACCCTATAACAATGATGTTTACCTAATGCCGAGAAATCTTTAGGACTTCGTAACCGTATAGCGTTTATTTAATGTCTAGAAATCTTCAAGATTTACTAAAGCTAGACGCGGAACACTAACCAAGGTTTCTTCAACTTATATCGTCATCATCGACGGCTAGCAAGTTGTCGTTATCGCTTTCTTTGTAATGGTTAGTGACCATGTTTGCATACACAAGTAAGCATTTCCAAATACATCGTCATTGTAGAAGGTGGTCACGATTATTAGTGCATTATGAAATTCAAATCCACTTGTCCAATCTTGATGTTTTTTGGTAATTAGATATCCAAGCAGGGATTGATGTTCCCCTCTACTCATGTTAATACAATGAAGAAGGCAAATCGATAATATAGATAGAGGATACACCAATAGCATCCATGTGACAAGTAAAATCTTGAAGCATTATAAGAAATAAGAAATAGCACCCATCTTTAAAGGAGATCTTATTTTCTAACACCGAAATCTTATTATATTTTTAACTGTGTGTTAGGACTACAATGTGTCTGCTTTGTTAATTGCTAGAGCAAGTTGTGGCACACTACGTGAGATTCATTTTAGCTTTCGTTGTCATCATTAATGTCAATAAAGTTTCTATGTTACTTAGTTGTAATGTTTCACAACCATGTCTACACGCACATGCAAGCATTTCTAAATATATCATATTGGTTTATTCATTCTTGGTGTATTAAGAAATTTCGAACTTCCTTGTCAAAAATTCGTATTGGTAGGCAATTCGACGTCCAACTAGTAATTTGATGTCCTCTTTTGCACATATTGATACAATCAAGAAGTAAAAATAATGTATCTAGAAAACCAAAATGTCTTATACTTTGGAATAGATAAACTATTTGTTTAATACCGATAAATCTTCAAAACTTTGTTGCATGGCGCTTATCTAATATCTAGAAATCTTTAATACTCCATAATCATGATGTTTAGCTAAGGCCTAGAAATATTTAGGACTCCTTAACCATATGATGTTTATTTAATGTCTAGAAATTTTTATGACTTCGTAACCGTTGTTGGTATTTTTTACATACAGAAATAATCTACAAGCGCACTGAAGTACCATTGTAGCATTTCACCTAAAAGTATTCAGGGTGTCGTATTTTCCACAAGGAACAGAGGTACTCTTCTAGCTAGTTCGTCCAAGGACAACTCAAGGGTAGAGTTAGCAGAGGTTGAAATGGATTCCTATGGTTTTACGGTCTAAGGATGCAACTCCTACTTGCTCACTTCGGGCACCGGCATACACCTAGTCTGCCAAGCAATACCGGCCTGTAGCTCTACGTCGAACCCGGACATGAGGGATTACGAGGGACGGATAGGGCTGTCACCACCAACCGCCTACCCCTCAATCATGAGGAACGAGGCAAACGAAGGTAGCATCTAGCCTAGACATCACGTCTACGCTATCGACTACTACTCTAGAGCACTAGTAAGGGTTATCCGTCTTTATTAGGGCCCTTCTACTAGAGCATCCGCCACAGGGACGGACGATGATCCCACAAACAAGTAAAAATAAAGCTTAACTAATCAAGAGACTTTATACCATAAGAATCACGAACACTCACTTAGCGGGAGAACCCATTGAAGTACAGATGCTCGTCGAGGTACAAGTTGGGGAGACACCGATAAGTCCGGCGCTTCCCCAAGCTCCCCCTCACATCTCTCCCTTACAACTCTAGCTAGCTACTAGGGCCTAAACCCTTTGGAGTGTAGCTCTAACTCAAGTAAGGAGTGCTCTTCTTCCTTGTGGTGTTGTGTTGTAGAGGGGGGTACCCCTCTATTTATACAAGGAGCTAGGCGGTGCTGTAGGCTATTCTTGGTGCGAGGACCAAGCTGCACCGCCTCTGCATGGAGCCATGCCACCGCCTGACGAAGGAGAGGTAGATAGGCGCCAGCAGGGGGTCAGGCGTCCCTAGGGGTCGGTCGCCCCCTGACTAAGCCATCTCGCCGCCGCTTTTGGGTGGTGGGCTATGGGCTGCACATGGATCACTCTTCGGTGGTTCTTTGCCCGATTGAGTTGAGTTGATGGGCGATTCCCTTGTTCCTTTGCGCAAATCAGCGTCGGAAAGCGCCTTTCAGTGAATTATTCCATGTATTTATGTTTATGTCCTGCAAAACAATATTCTCCAAATACATGTGGAACTTCGTTAATAGTAAATGCATATGTATTTAAAATTGTCAATTTCTCCTCTTTTTGTACCTTAGTTGGCGGTTGGATTTGATCATTAATGACCGCCAACAAGCTCCCCCACACTTACCTCTTTGTTCGTCCTCGAGCAAAGTTAGAGATAAAAGTAATCATGAGCAAAACATTCTAAGATATATGGCTTACATAAGAATTATTCCAACACATTCCTTACATAAGTGGGATATGTGGCGTTAGCTAATATGTTTCCTTGGGTTGTTGAAAAGTGAAACATTTATTGAAACAAAGTCATCTTCCCAATTTCACATCTTAGCAACTTGGAGTTTTGGAATTTTTTCTCAAGAAAAAGCATAGTTCACTTTATACTCCCCAAATGGCACTCTCAAATCACTCAATGGTGTATAAATCCTTACCAAGGCATAGCAATGTTTTACCTTCTTTTGTTTTCTCCTACTTCTAAAAAGGTTTATGTGGAGCTTTAGGTAGAGATAAACAATATAGAATACTTGTATTGCATATGTTGTGAAGTCAAATCAAGGATCCAAGGAGAGAAGTGTCATACTCTTAGATCAATATGTGCATGTGTGTGGAAAAAGGTAAACTAAAACTATACTCCTCTTGTAGATATGATCTCTCTCTTGTAACTTATTATTTTGAAACATGGTTATCTTTCTTCCTTCTCTTTTTTTTTCAATACATGAGCCTTCATGTGCTCATCTCTCTCTTTTTTATACTTGGACCTTTGTGTGTCTATTTTTTTTAGCTTTTTCATAGCCCATGCTTCTCTCTTTTTTATTTCTAAACGACATATTTAGAGAGAGATCTTTTATTTTTTTAGAACATGGAGTATTCGCCTAACAAATATTTTTTGTCTACTCCCAGTGTAGGAGCATAGTTTTTGGTGGATGAAAGCATGTTTTTGCGTACTCCCAGTGTAGGAGCAGCATGTGTATGTGTAGTGTACGTGATCTTGATCTTGGGAGCATGATAAATCTCTCAACAAGGGTCAATAAGGCTTGATCAAACTCAATACAATAACAAGTAGCGTATGTGGAAGGTTTGCAAGATGTTATATTTGGCTTTGGCAGGAATTGCTCACCAATTAAGGAGTATGTGATACTATGGTTTTATAACATTTTTATCAAAACAAATTCTCCAAATACTTCGAATAGAAATGGTAGGATTTCTAAGTCAGAACTATATCACACCTCACAACAACTTAGTCAACATGATTGTCCTATTAGAATGCTTTCCCACAAACATAAGTGTATTATATGGAATAAACTTTATGCAAGCTTCTATCTCAAAATATTACGAACATGTTACCTTTCAAAATTTATTTTGAATGAAGTGTGGTTTGTCAAATTGCATAGGGGCGTTGAGTTTAATTTTAGTGATCAGAATTATGTTTCTTTTAAACTCAAAATTGTAGGGAGTTGAGGGTAGTGCTGCACAAACCAACGTTGAAGATGAAGGAGCTACGAGGAGTCAGAGATGGTTTGGCTAAACCAGAGGTTTAGCCAATCCTCTCTGAGGCCATCTATTCTGTCCTTCTGTATGTTTAATCTTTTGATGTTGTGCAACGTGTTGGGGGGGGTCTCGAATGTGTGTTAGTTGTGCTTGAGAGATCTCCCCCACACTTATTCTTGTACCTGTTTTATTTGATAAAGAGAAACAAAAGTAGAAACAAATAAGGGCTCTGCCAGTTGAAAATACCAGGGAACCTTAATTTTATTATAATCATTATTACCCTTTTTTTTACTTATTATTACTATTTTTTTATTTTATGTGTTCACCCAACTTTTTATCATTTAGCATAAACAAGGCTAAGATAAAGTTTGCAACAATAAACATAGCCTTGATTTATCTTCATAGTAGATTACTTCTCTTGTTTATGAAAGTAATACTCAAAGTTCATTAATTAATTTTCAACACCATGCCAAATTTTGATTAAAGAAGGCTACTTTAACCTAAGCATTTTGACGGTAGTTAACAACCAATTTAAACCATCAATTAAACATGTATAAGGGCATAAATATAATCACCAATGAAGGTTTAGGGGTTTAAACTAATAAATTCTACGAGTTTTGGTGAATCTGTGTTTTTAGCAGGGTTTAATCAGAAAACCGACAAAGGGGACTTAAACGTAAAAGGAAAAATTGGAATTCTGCCGTGAAACCAACTCTAGAAGGTTCTAGGGGACTCCAGAAGCCACGTCAATGAAGCGGAGGCCGAGAGGCTACCAAGTGGGGACGCCCGACCCCACCTGTAGGTCGCCCGACCCATCAGGGGCCCACCTATCAGCCTTGTTGCTATGTTGGTTTCCCATCGCCTTCTAGGATGCATCTAAGCTGTTGCTTAAGTCGGTTTGATCCAAGGGCTCACGTTGTATCCTCAGGGCTATATAATCCAACCCCCCTCCCTCCAGAGAGAATCAGGTCATCAGATCATAAGTCAGGGCTAGACAGAAAACTAGGGTTTCTAGAAATTAGAGATTAGAGCTCTAGTTCTTCAAATTTCTAGTATAGATTAGGTAGCAAGGTTCAAGAAAAGTGTGGGCTATTGCTCAGGATTCTAGATCTATCGTCTGGAGACTGGTATAGCCATTATATTTCTATATTTATGACTTTGTGCTACTTTAATATTATTATGTTGCTATTTATTATGTTCTTAGTTTGCTCTAGTTGTATGCTTGATATAGTTATGATTAATGATGAGTTTATGCATATGTTCGCAAAGCGCTTAGCTCATTATGCGCGTGAGATAAGTGGTCGACACTATGTAAGCATGGTGCTTAGATATTGTTTGCCTATAGATGTCCTCTACACTTTGGGTCATGTGGTAGATCGTGGATGTGACACTCTCGTTGAGTCCTTTGTAGTCCACTCCCCATTTGTAGAGCACGTAGAACGTGATTGCGAAGGTAGATAAGCTCTGTTTTTTATCTTCCTTAGTAATGTTCCTTATGCATAGATTCAGAGTTAGTTATACTATAGATGAGAGTGTATATATTAGGGTGTACAAAAGACTTAATATATAAGTAATGACTTAGGAATCTTTTGCTCTTAACGAATCTTCTGCTTAGTTATACTATATTTTATGAGTCTCTAATTCTATCTCTGGAATACCACTATTACCTTACACTTATTATTTATTTACCCTTTGACTTACCCCTGCAATAGCATGAGAGTGATTATTATCATAAGTATACACATTTGTCAATATCTCTATGCCAACACCACTCCATAAGCTCCTCCCTGTGGTAAAAATATAAATAATGATAACTGGTATACTCCTAGGTGAAATGCTACAATGGTATATTATCTGTGCGCTTGTAGATACTTTAATATATATATTCTTCTATGAAGTTTACAAGTGTCATTAATAATTACCGACCATGCATTTCTATCATTATGCTAGGGATGACAACCTAGTAACAAGTGATGCTAAGAAATGCCAACAAGCACCACGCTTAATTTAAAAAGCCTATGGATGTACTACGTATGTACATCCAAACTAGAGTATTCAACATAAACAAGGAAGATATGGTTTTTATGAGCCGGTTATTTTCTTATGGAGATAAATATAAGTGGAAGAGTTTGGTGAACATTTATTTACCTTTGTATACCTAAGTGTTCTTACCTGCAGCATATGTGGATGAAGCTTGAAGGTGCTGCAACGCTTGCATGATCATGTATTGTCCAACTCAGGCAAATACCAAGGCTAGGCCATACACACAAATAGTGTTTATGGACCATGGGCCTTGGTGATAGCACAAGGTTCAGAAGAGGAGAACCCGTCTTGTGGTTCCTTCTCTCTCTTCTTTTCTCTCTCTTCTCTTTTTCATTCATTCTTTTTTTTTTTCTTTCATAATAATTTTAGTTCCTTTTTTTCAGCAAGGTGGAGCTAACATCAATTTTTTTAAGCAGGATGGTTTTTGGTGTGTATGGAACTTGGGACTCTCACCATCCTCCCTCACACTTGGACTTTTGTGTAAAAGTCAAGTGTGCAGAGTCAGGGCCTCCTCTTTGAGCATGTTCCATCACCAAAGACCATCAAGGTATGTAGTTGATGCAGCCCCTATGGTTTCAGGCATCGTATGTCCCCTATTCTTCTTGTTCTTAACCTGAAAGGGTTAGCAACCAAAAATACCCAATGATGTATACTATCTTGAAAACATGTTCTTACTTTTATTGCCAAGAAAGTTATTTTTTCATTATTATTATTATTATTATTATTATTATTATTATTATTATTATATTATTATTTATGATAATCTGGGGTATTTCCCGGTAGTGCTTTATTTATGGTCATAAGCTTGACCTTGGGAACTCATCTTGCAGCTAACAATGGTGGTTTAGTTCCCCGCTTTACCACCAAACATTGAGCGTTGAAGTTCAAGTTGCAAGGTTGGTTTCACAGTGAAGTCATGAGATTTGCAATATTTATGGTAAACAAAAGCATCCACAACCATCCTCCTAAAGAGTGTATGAATGAGGATTAGAAGGAGGTTGGGATCCTCGTAGGAGCACGTGTCACTAGGGCAGATGTCCATGGCATAGGAGTTTCCATTCCTAAGGGATTTACCATGTAGGATTAATGTTGGATTTCGATGATCATCAATAACAACGTTTGGGTGGACAAAGTGACATGGCTTGGGTTTGAGCGAGGGTGATGGTGAAACAAATGGGGTTACAAATTTCACCTCCTCAATGGGTCATTGTTGGGATGATGATCTGCCATTGGGATATCTAAGTGAGTGGCGGAAGCAGTTTTCCCAAACTCTTCACTAAGGCTCCCATGGGATGTTTTTTCTTGGAAAAAATTGTCTAAGGGGTGGCCTATGAGAAACTATCGATGAAATCTGGTTGGTAGTCTACCGAGGGGTATACCCATAGTAGTAGATGAATCGGTGGGGGTGTGCGTGATACGAACTAGATGGTAATACAAGCACCGAGACACAAGATTTAGACAGGTTCGGCCGTCAGTATGACGTAATACCTACATCCTATGTTCTGATGTATTGCATTGAGATGTATGTAGATGTCGACTAGGGGACCCCTGCCTCTCCTTATATACTCTGGAAGGGTAGGGTTATAAAAAAAGTATCCTATTTAGTACTATATAATATCTTACGGTGCACATCGACCAGTGTCGTGCACGCCTTAATCTTGTGGGCTGGGCCACCTCTGATGGTGGGCCCATGTCTTGTCTTATGAATACCGGGGGTCATATCCCCCATAGCTAGTCCCCAAGTGCCTTGTATCCTTTGAGCAAGACCGTCTTGAGCTTGTCCGAGCTGTCCAACTTGCTACTGATTATCAGGAACAGGTGTCCAACCAATTTGACTGGGAGCTAAGCTGTTGAAGCGAGTATCCGAGCAGTTGAATAGGCGTCCGAGCAGTTGAACAAGCGTCCAAGCAGTTGAACTATCATCCGAGCTATTGTTCGAGCAGTGGGAACGACGTTCGAGCAGTTCAACTGTGAGCAAGCCCAGACTTACTCAAAGCTAAGGTTTGCTAGAAGGATGTAAGGGGCTCAAGATAAAATTTAAAAAATCTTCCACTTAGGAGAAGTGTAGCCACTTAGACTCCATCAATAAGGAGGGTAAATCAAGAAATAAGCACTACATTTACCGCTAGGTGAACTGTAGCCACTTAGTCCTCGAGCCTGCTGGAAGATAAAGAATGAATCTTGTAGCAGGGTCAAAGAAAAAAGTCTAAAAGCTTGCCGACGTCATCTAGCATGCACGTATCAAGACCCCAGACGTGCTGCCCAAGATCAGCACCCTATCCAAACAGCATGGAGCAGCTTGATAGCATACCGATGAGACGTAGCAAGATCCGACCATCAAGGGAGTCCTCAGCTTAGTTGGCGATGCTTGCACAAAGAATCCAAACATCGAGGAGTCCCTAGCACAACTGGCGATGTCCGAGCACCGAGGAGTCCCGCATATAGCTAGCGATGTCCAAGCACCGAGGAGTCCCCGACGTAGCTGGCGAGCACCGAGGAGTCCCCGATGTAGCTGGCGATGTTCGAGCACCGAGGAGTCCTTGGCGTAGCTGGCGAGCACCGAGGAGTCCTCGGCGTAGCTGGTGATATTCGAGCATCGAGGAGTCCCAGGCGTAGCTAGCGATGTCCGAGCACCAAGGAGTCCTCGGCATAGCTAGCGATGTCCGAGCACCGAGGAGTCCCAGACATAGCTAGCGATGTTCGAGCACCGAGGAGTCCCCGACGTAGCTGGTAAGCCCATAGCGTAGCTAATGATGAAGCATGAGCGACGAACAGTCTGATCAACTAGTCGACGATGAAGTCCATGAACCTAGCGGTCTGACCAGTTGATCGGTGGAGAAGTCCGAGCACCAGGTGGTCCGATCACCTGAGACGACGATCCTACAATACAAATATGTAGAACGGGTAGTACATGATGTAAAAATATATGAACTCCGAAGAAGAATCAGCAATGGTGATGAAGTAGCGTATGCAGCTCGGCGATCAGTTGGTGTGAACACTTAGTGTTATTCTGAAGATGTATTTATATTTAATATAAACTGCCCGACTAGTTAGTATGTAGCTGAGTCTCTAGCCCTAGCTAGCCTGTTAACCATAACGCGGAGCACGGAGCCCTTGTGCGTGTAGAAAGAACAAAGTGTCGCTAAGGAACCGTTGCCGACCACCTATAATGCAGAGGGCATATGCTCGTGCACATGTAGGGAGGAGCCGGAGACAGGGCCATCTCTGGGGACATCTGAGCATTAACATGACTGTTCGGGGTTTGAAAAATCGTTTGGAGAGCAAACATAGAGAAAACAGCTCAGAGAAACATTATGGTGATATACGAAGATTGGAGAATATTTAGAAAAATATTAAAGCATGACTTAGCTTTGGACAGAATGTCTGGTCGGCGATGTATGGCATTATATGGTCGGCGACGCAGGCAGCTCGCTTAGCTGCTCGCTTGATGGCTAGAACAAAGTTGATCTCGTGTTGGAGTAGGATGGACGTAGTAGGAGCTTGGTGGTGTCAATCCACGTACGAAGACGTGCGCCATGGTTATCGAAGGATGTCGACGTGATCAGCTGAGTTGCTGTGAAGGATGTTGATCTTGAGTTACTCCATCTGGTTCGCTAGGGATCAGCGCACATGAGCCCCACGGTGGGCGCCAACTATCGATAAAAGATGCTCGGTAGTCCTCCAAGGGGTATCCCACGAAGGTAGATTGATTCGTGGGTATCCCCCACAGAAGCTCAAATTCAAGGATGGCATAGATATGTAAGTCTAGGTGAACCTCGGTTTTACCTATTATGATTGGCACGTCCCTGGCGATCCCACAACACTCGATCGAAAAATAGTCCCAAAGGACTTTGGAAGAGTTTATTAGTTAGGACTAGTGGCATGTTACCCAAAAGATTTTTCACTAGGAATTTTGACATGATACTAGTCCCGACTATGGAGTTGTGTAGGGCTTCTATGTTTCTTCCCCTTAACGAGCAAGGTATGGTCGTGGAAGGTGAAAGAATCTGAATTGCTTCAGAAGAATGTTTCACTTCCATTAACCGTTCCTTTGATGGTTCCACTCTAGGGGAAACTTTCTTTGTGTGCTTTTCATGCCATGATATCTTCGAGGTATTGCCATAATCCCCGAATTCAATAGGGTACTCCAAAGGATGAAATACTCTTTCCTTCGGTGTTCGTGGTTCGGGTGAGGGTTCATGAGTAAAATCTAAGGATGGTGTGTGTTTGGATTTGACTGATGAGGACTCCTCAACACTCGATGTAACTTTTTCCTTGAGGGATTTAGTTCTTATGACGAAAGAAGATTGTTTGTGCATGAAGTGCTCAAGGAATTCTACTTGTTCCGTCATAGCTTTGTGTGTAAAACAACCTCCGACAGTCACGTCTAGGCATAGGTTAGCATCCATACCCAAACAAAAGAGTCGCAGCAATATGCTGTTGGGTAAAGACAAGTTTGGGCCCGTGTGTATTAACGCTAAAAACCTAGCCCAGGCTGCTCCTATAGACTCCTTCTTGCGCTGCTCAAAGTCAAGGATTGCCCTTGGTAGAGAGTCTATACGGGACATAGGGAAAAATGCAAGGTGAAACTTATCTTTAAGTTCATCCCAGTCCCCATTCATACTTTCTACGGCATGTGTGTACCATTGCTTCGCCTTCCCCGTGAGAGAGAAGGGAAACAATTTCCACTTTATTGTTTCCTGTGTCATGCCCAAGATGCTCAGGCACGAACACATCGCCTTGAACTCATGCAGGTGATGGCAAGGGTTTTCATTATAGTGCCCTGAGAAGTGTTGTGCCCAAACCATGGCTATTAAGCCAGGGTGGAGTTCACAGCTAGATGAAAACTTTGGTTTTGGAGAAAGTGGTGGTTCATGGAATTCGCACTTTGAAGTGGACTGGTATTAGATAGGAGTGGTTTTCATGGTGAAAATATTTTTTTGTTTTTTTATAAAAAATAAAAGATACAGATATGAGGACGAACTAGGTTCGAAGAAAATACGGCAACCATTCCCCAGCAACGACGCCAGAAATGCTTGTTGGTATTTCTTAACGCATACAGAAATAATCCGCAAGCACACGAAAGTACCGTTGTAGCACTTCACCCGGAAGTATTCAGGATATCGTATTTTTCACAAGGAACGGAGGTACCCTTCTAGCTAGTTTGTCCAAGGATAACTCAAGGGTAGAGTTAGCAGAGGTCGAAATGGATTCCTATGGTTTTACGGTCTAAGGATAGATAAACGCTACTCATACTTGCTCACTTCGGACACCGACGTACACCTGGTGTACCAAGCAATACCGGCCTATAGCTCTACATTGAAACTGGATGTGGGGGATTACGAGGGACGGACAGGGCTGTCAGCACCTACCATCTACCCCTCAACCATGGGGAACGAGGCAAACGAAGGTAGCCTCTAGCCTAGACACCACGTCTACGCTATCGACTACTACTCTAGGGCACTAATAAGGGTTATCCATCTTTATTAGGGCCCTTCTACTAGAGCATCCGCCACAGGGACAGATGATGATCCCACAAACAAGTAAAAATAAAGCTTAACTAAACAAGAGACTTTATACCATAAAAATCATGAACACTCACTTAGCGGGAGAACCCATTGAAGTAAAGATGCTCATCGAGGTACAGGTTGGGGAGACACCGACAAGTCTGGCACTTCCCCAAGCTCTCCCTCACATCTCTCCCTTACAACTCTATCTAGCTACTTGGGCCTAAACCCTTTGGAGTGTAGCTCTAACTCAAGTGAGGAGTGCTCTTCTTCCTTGTGGTGTTGTATTGTAGAGGGGGTACCCCTCTATTTATACAAGGAGCTAGGCGATGCTGGGGGTTATTCTTGGTGCGAGGACCGAGCTACACCACCTCTGCATGGAGCCATGAAACCACGTGACGAAGGAGAGGTAGAGAGGCGCCGACAGGGGCGGGCGCCCCTGGGGGTCGACCGCCCCCTGACTGATCCATCTCGCCACCGCCTTTGGGTGGTGGGTTGTGGGCTGACATGGATCCCTCTTTGATGGTGCTTTGCCCAGTTGAGTTGAGTTGATGGGCGTCTCCCTTGTTCCTTTGCGCAAAACAGTGTCGGAAAGCGCCATTCAGTGAATTATTCTATGTATTTGTGTTTATGTCCTGCAAAACAATATTCTCCAAATACATGTGGAACTTGGTTAATAGTAAATGCATATGTGTTTAAGATTACCAATTTCTTCTCTTTTTGTACCTTAGTTGGTGGTCGGATTTGGTCGTTAATGACCACCAACAACCGTATAAGGTTTATTTAATACCTAGAAATCTTTAGAACTTGATAACCATATGACATTTATCTAATGCCAAGAAATCTTTAGGACTTTGTAACCATATAGCATTTATTTAATGCCTAGGAATCCTCAAGATTTGCTAAAGCTAGACACAAAACACTAACCAAGGTTTCTTCAACTTATGTCGTCATCAATTCATCATCAACGGCTATGAAGTTGTCGTTATCGCTTTCTTTGTAATGGTTAGTGACCCTGTTTGCATACATGAGTAAGCATTTTCAAATACATTATGTTGGTGTTTTGTGAACCAGACTAGTAAATTTATACGACTATCGCGCTACTCTAGGAAGACAATGGTAGCATCCAAAAGACATGAGGATTTATATTGGTTCAAGCCAGAGCCCTACATCTAGTCTCAGAGATAATCAAGTGCGTGTTCCTCGCTTGAATGCTCTGAAGTTCTTACAATGGGGGTGCAAGAATAGTGGAAGAGGATGGAAAGCTATAGCTAGGAGATGGGCTGCCTAAAGAGAAGCTCTAGGAGCCCTACTACTATGGAGAATGAATGAAATGGTAGAGGATGTGAATCATGTCCCCGGAGAGGGTGCCCTACCCCCCTTATATAGAGTTTAGGGTCAGGGCATATATAAAGCAATAGGTTCTCCCGACCGAAGGGTCGTGAGCATGAGGGAGGTCCTAGCTAACTTGGCTTGCAAGCTATGCTGTCTTGAGGTACTCGTTCGGGCATGGTTGTCATTATGGTCTTATGGCCACGTCGCGGCATGGTGTGGAGTGATGTTATTGTGCCGGTCATGGCAGCACTGTAGGCACGGTGGTGGTTCGCCAGCCATCATGTGTGACGTGGTCTCTGCTAGGGTCTTTGTCATCATCTCCTGGTTTCCTAGGGTGTCGTATAGGAGTTGGTAGCTACCCCAAGATCATCGATTGCCTTGTTGGCTTAAGGAGTGGGGGCCACGATCCCAATCATTGGGATCATGGTTCCTGCTAGTCTGGATGGCCGCTAAGTTAAGGCTCTCATCGTGTATCCCATCCTATAGTGGGTGGGATCGTACACACGTCTTGTCAGACCATATTTGGACGGTGGGCTCCGTACCGGTCATCACCGCTATGCGGTGTTGTCTTGTCTGTGCAGTGTGGCATAAGGATGGTGTCTGACCGAGCCGAGGTGACCGTTGTCCCCTCGGTCCTTGCGGGGTCAGTACGGCGTGCTGGTTTCTATCAGAGCAGGCACGCTTGGCTAGGCTCGACCTCTCCCCATTCCTTCTAGGGGTCATGATGGGGGAGAGGTCATGCGTCTTTCCAGCGCCGTGTGGCTAAGGTAGGAAGAAGGGGTCGTGGCTGACCCTGGCCTTATTGTCCGGCCTGGTTTGCTTGGCTTAGCTGGAAATTGGTCGTTTGGGCCATTGCTGGCTAATATGTTGCGGGTCGTATGGCCTTCTAACTAATTGGTGCCGTGAGACACTCGGGTTATAACCCCAATAGTAGCCCTCGAGCATTTTTGCGATCATGAAAGCGTTGAGGTGCGTGTGCGCTTAGCGTGGGCTTGTAGTCTTAGCCTGTCTAAGCTTCGTTGCTCGACCCCTTGCAGGCTGGTGTGTTCAATGCGGTAGGCGGCTATTGTGTTTTGCCCCATCGGGACGTCTTGATGATGTGGTACATGCCCGCTAAGCTCTGCCATGTCAGTGTGCTGCGCATCGGGCTTTGTGACCCAGGTGGGGCCGAGTGGTCTCGTTGATGCTGTACCAATCCTGCCTTTGAGAGGGTTTCGATTTTCCTAGCCTCATGTGAGCACCTGGCCTTGGTTGTGACTTCCCATAGTTCACCACGTGGCATGGGAGTCTTGTTCGATCTGCCCTTGGTCCTATAAATATTGGCCATCCTTCCATTCAAACCACTCATGGCTGTATCTACAAATCGTTCTCTTTCTTACGGCTGAGAGAGCGAGGAAATGGGAGAGAAAGGCTCGAGGAGAACTACGTGATTCCCGTCATACGTCCCTCTGAGGAGGGGAACTGTGTGGTTCCCATCATACGTCCCTCTAAGGGTCAATAGGGGTGGCAGGAGCCAGTGTTGCCCCTTCAACAACTGGTGCTAGAAGGGATTTTGCGAGCGGGGGAGGATTGAGGCGGTGTTCAGGCCAACCGCAAGCCCTCATGGTTTTAGTGCTTCCCCGAACCTGTAGGTTTCAGGTCGCTGAAACATGAGCACCAAGGGCTACAACCAATTGCTCCAAGAGCTTGCGGGCTACTCCTAGGAGTTGCCCATGGTTCGGGGGAGGCATTGCTATCCCTTGGTGTCCCCATCATGCTTTTCGAAGCATGATGGTGGTGGCCTGCGGGCTTGATCCCGTCCTCATCCTGTCCTCCCCGCACCTTTCTGCCCTAGAGGTTGTGGTGCTATGAGAAGAGGAGCAAAGCGATTTCTCATCTTCTTCCTCCCACACTTGTAGCAGGCGCCTCTAGGGAACCTGACGTTGCCACCTAGGCAGCAGTGTAACTTTTTGAAGCGGCTCAACCGCTCTTGTACTTCTGGGGATTTGAACGAAAAGAACGCTCTTTTCTATGTACTTGGGTTCTCTTTTGTGTCTGCCACGAGCCCCTAGGTCACGGGGTTGGGATCGCGGCTTCTAGCTTAGTGCGAGAAAACTTTTCCTCGACCTCTTTGTGCACGTTCATGAGGTTTTCTATGATAGTGCATTGGCTCATAGGTTTTGGACCTTTTTGCTTTTTCCAAGTGATCGAGCCGTGATTACGCTTTGGGTTCCGCATTGCTTCATATAGAAGCTACTGCTGCATTGCCTAGGCCATCTGCTTCATCATTCTCTCCCAGAGAGGTCGTGGACCTCTGATGGTTTGTGAGTTTTCAAAGCTAGCCTTTGGTCTTTAGACCTAGAGGTGTCGGGAGGAGTCTCGGTCTTGGTTTAGACCCTTTTATGGGGTCACTAGGACCCAACTCCTATTTTTCTCAGCGCTCCTACCAACCCTGAGAGGTCATGATGCCTTGTTATAGGCAGATTTGGTTTTGCCACACGTGGTGAGAGGCATGTCCACCATAACTACGCGGTCGGAGCGGTGTGTCTCGTCGGGGTCGATGGGTGATCCAAGCTGGACCCGATATCCTCCCCAATCGATGTGAAGTTTGGTTGTGCCTCATCGAGAGACATCCCATAAATTGTCTCCACAGTCAGTCCCCAACTGCCTCCGCAGTGGCCAGGGGGCAATATGCCTACCCCAGAGGGGGTCAACCTAGGAGACTTTGAAGCAAATGACTCGAACACAGAGAGAGACAGTCATATGGCTCCATACCACCGATTAGAGCCATAGGGGCCCATCTCCTCCCTGCCCCTATCCCTTTTGTGGCCTCCAGCCCTTCTAAGGACCGGCCCATGAGTGGGTTTCCTAAGTGGTGGTATTTATAAGTGTAAATAGAATATGAAGGATTTCGCAAGCGCACAGAATACCATTGTAGCATTTTACCGGGAGTATTCCAAGTATCATTATTTATATTTTACCACAGGAAAACAATGGAATAAAGATTTATTATGTAACAAAGGAGTATCTGTTAACATACCAACATAGCTAGAGCAGGAGTTAAATGTGATGATAGGAATTAAGGATAATGATACTCAGGGGGTAGATCTATAAGATAATGTAAACTAGTTAACTCGGGAGAGCAACGAGTGAGATAGATTCCTATGATATTCTTATTACAGGATCAAAGTATATATATACCCGACTATAGCTAACACTAACTCTACTCTTGTGCACTTCGGGACGCCGCTTAGACGGTAGAGTACCCACAATAGATAACTCTACCGACGCGACTATGGTCATACAATTTACGAACCTGCTCAATTCGGAGTGGACTACAAAGGGTAGATGGGGCTGTCACCTCCTACTGCTACCACCCAACTAGAGAATAGGGTGTACTCATAGGCAGAGCATTGTATAAGCACCATGCTTACACGAGGCTTGGCTACTTAGCCCAATCGATAAACTAGCAGGCTAAGTGCTCTATAAACCCACACACAAAAGTAATGATAACCTCAACTAAGCAAGATACATATTAAAAGTAAGCATAGCATGCAGATAGGAATATGATGAATAAGTCTTACAAGATGTGGAAGTGAAGATACAAGGCTTTGCCAAGCCTCTAAGACTAGATCCGGAACTTGAGCATGAGCTCAACTCGACCCTCACTCCCGATCTACTAATCTACTACATTGGAGAGTCTAGACCTAATCCTCCTGGTGTATCTTGATCTCTGAATGAGAGGTATAAATTAGGGTTTTAGGGATGGCTCTAGGGAGGGGGGTAGGGCTGCTATATATAGGCCGGAGCATCAATTCTGGACGCTCGGATTAAACCGACTTGAAAGAACGGCATAGATGCAATCTAGGATGCAGTGGAGAATCGACGTTCGAAGGAGGGGCTGACAGGTGGGCCTAGGGGGGCTGGGCGGCCTGTAGGTGGGGCTAGCTGGCCCCATATGGTAGCCACCTGCCCTCCGCTTCGGTGGTTTGCCTTCTGGAGTCTTCTCACGTCGGTTTCGTTGCGGATAAACGTGATTTGCTTTGATGAATAGGCCCTCCTTGATGGTTTTCTGAGTAAATCCTCCTGCAAACATAAATTCACCAAAACTTGTAGAATTTATTAGTTTAAACCCCTAGACCTATGTTGGTGATCCTTTTTATGCATTTATATAAGTTATATTGACGGTTTATGATGAACGCTAACTACCGCCATCACTAAGCATGACGCGTGGTCGGGGTCGTGGTAGGTCATTCCGTGCAGGATCTTGGGGGGGGTTGGCCTCCCCGGTCACATCATGGCATAGTGGCACCCACTCGCAAGCAGTCGTGCGCCGCAGAGCGCAGGCGCGCAAATCAAAATGATGTGAAAAGAGTGAGGGTGTGTGCGGCTTACTTGGTTCACACCACTGCATGGGCAACCATTGTTCCGCCTTCCCTCTAATCGCTTCACCTGCTCTACTAGGTTTTCCAAGCGGTTAGTAAATGTGAATGAACGCATGTTTGCCTTAAGTGTCCTTAGCAGCTATAAATACTCTTGGAGTGGTATGGCGGGGTGACATTTGCTTCGAGTCACCCGCTCCACTGCTTCCCTGTTCTCGCTCTTGAGTAGCTGAAGCTCCTTCCTCGCCAGCCGGGATGGACCATGGTAAACTACCGTTGGAGGGGTCACCGGGTACCGACGGAGCGTCGCCATCTCTTCATCCTTACCTGCGCGATCAGGGGTAAGTGTATTCGGATGATGTTTGAGTTTGGAAGTTTCAACCTATATTGACTATGCGTGTTTGTAGGGCTGCCTCCCATGCCACATCTGGAGGGGTCAAGCTCGTTGTCATCCTCCTTGCATGATCATCGTGAGTTTCATGAGCTCGTCCATGAGGTGAATGAGGCCCGCCGGCGCTATTCCAATGCCACCCTTGAAGTGAGCTGGCTGGAGCGCTGCCTTGATGTCATCAGGGTGGCCCCCAAGGCCTCGAAGAGGAAGACCGCCGCCTCATAGGCGATGGCCGCCGACCCCTAGGCCCACATCGTGGGTAAGGGTACTTCTTCCTCTTGTTGTCCAGTTCATCTCTTGCCACTCCTAATCTTCCTCTGATCCTCCTATCCTCTTGTTGTCAGCATTGGAGGAGCAGCTGGCGGCCTCCTGCCACGAGACAGAGGAGGCTCACCTCTGGGAGGTCCTCCTGATGGAGGACCATGAACGTGCAGTGGTGGCCAAAATCTGGCAAGGAGCCGACGTCGCCCTCGCTGCCCTACAGCTCCGCACTGGCCAGGACTTCCATCAGGTGGCGCCTAGGTTCCTGAACCATGCCAGGCAGGCAGAGCAGGTGGAGCTGGTGGGCGGCTTTGCCGCCATGGTGGCCATGGTCGTGGCCACCGTGAACGTGGAGGACATCCTTCGCGGTGGTGGCCAGGGACCTTAGGTTCTACCTAGGGTCTTTTAATGAACAAACTTTCTTAGTTTGGTATCTCATGTTCTTTTGCTTTTGTGCGCTCGCTGATGGTCAAATCGTTTGAATGCCACAGTCGCGTGACCTTGCCTGGGGATCGACCCACGGGACTTAGCTCAGTGCGACTCCGTTTTCATGACCGAAGCGTTGTAAGACAGATCTGGTGGCAGCATGGCTTTCATTGTCTTCTTTCTTGTAGGTCGTGATGACCTTTCTTCTAGTGAGCATCGGCGCGTGGTGTGCCATAGTGTAGCCCCCGTGAGTGAACTATGTTGACTGGCATGCGTCGATCGACATGGGTCACTTGGGGTCGCACGCGTCATCAGAGTGTCGCTTCGTCGTGCGCTCATTGAGGCATGTTGCGATCTCTAGGTGTAGAAATGATCCATTGGTCATTATATACAAATCCTCAGTTGGCTGAGAACAGCTTTGATGTGAATGCTAAGTGTCCGCTCCACTGGTCGTGGCTTTCATCATTCGCGGTGCTCGACACGGCGAGGCCTGGAGTGCCTGGCTCGTTGAGTCAAGGAATGCGCTGTGTCATGAGCCCTCTGATGCTCATCGATCACGTCATCCTCATGCCATGTCGTTGCCTGCCTTGCCACATGCCATGGCTGAGGTCGCGGAGTGAGGCCTCCACACTCTCCCCTACCGCATAGGAAAGTCATGTTCGGGTTTAGCCCCTGGGAGTTGGCACACGGCAATCGCGATGTCATAATTCTCCTGTTCGCACAAGTGGGCTTGCTGGAGGTCGCCTCCTATAGTGATGATCCCATGAGGGCTAGGCATTTTAAGCTTCACGTAGGTGTAGTTGGAGACGACCATGAACTTGGCGTTTCATGGTCGGCCTAGGATGGCATGATAGGCGTTGGGGAATCGTTATTTCGAAGGTGAGCATTTCTGTGTGGAAATTGGCTCATCCTTCAAACGTCACGGGTAAATCGACCGCCCCAGAGAGGAATGGCCTGAAGCCCGGGTATGACTCCATGGAACGAAGCTCTAGATGGTCGTATCGCTGCTGGCGATAGCCCCATGGTGTCGTATGTCCTAGTGTAGAGGAGTTTGAGGCCGCTCCCACCATCCATAAGGACGTGAGGCAGGCGGGTCTTGGTGATGATCGGGTCCACGACAAGGGGGAAGCATCCTAGTTGCGGAATGTGGTTGGGGTGATCCTTTCTATCGAAAGTGATCATGGTTTCCGACCATTTCAGGAAAACCGGGATAGCTCTGCCCTGGGCAGCCGCATTGACCTCCCTAGCCATGAGCTTCTGCCGGTGTTTGGACTTGTACACCACCGGTCTACCGAAGATCATGAGGCACCCTTTCGGGTCAGGATATGCATCCCCCTTCTTCTCATCGCCTGCGGGCCCTGATGGTGCGTCCGCACCGGTAGCCTTGTAATTGCCACTAAAGTAGCGCTTGATGCGGTTGCACTCCTCGAGGGTGTGCTTGACTGGATAGCCATGGTTGTGGCACAACATCTTGACTATCTTATCGAAGCTAACATGGTTGAGCTTGCCAGTCTTCTGCTTATGGACCCTGTCGACCGCCGTGACAAACCAGCAATCGCGGCACCTCCAGCTATCCTTCTTGCCCTTTACCCATCGACTGCGGTCCCTAGCCTTGTTCATGGGTTCAGCTTGAGCCTTAATCTTGTATTTGCAGAAGATTGCATGGACCGCCTCCTCACCTGAGGTGTGGCTTGTCGCAAGGTCGAGCAACTCCCACGTCGTCCACGGTTTGCAGCGTCCGAGCTCATGGATGAGTGCTTCATTGGTTGTGCCAAAGATGAACGCTCTAATCACGTCCACGTCAATGATATCAGGAAGCTCATTGCACTGTTTGGAAAAGCAACGGATGTACTCGTGTAGAGTCTCTCCCACTTTCTATTTGTAGGCCTTGAGATCCCAAGAATTTCTAGGGTGCACGTATGTGCCCTGAATGTTCCCTATGAAGATGCGCTTGAAGTCTGCCCATGAGTGGATGCTGTTCATGGGGAGATTCTCAAGCCATGCTTGATAGGCAAGGCAGAAATCTTCCAACCACATGGCGGGGTTGGTGTCCCTAGAGTACTTGATGATGTTCGGCGACACGCGGAAGCGCGCCAGGAATGGTGTCTACCGAATCCTTTTTGTGAACTCTTGCAGGCCATAGGCGTCTGGTCTTGGGCTATGTCGAGCATCCCAAACCCTAGGATGCTGGCCATGGTTGTCTAGGTCACTGTCATCATATTATAGTTGATCTTTGCCCGCCCAATTTGGCCCAGGGCGCCTGGCGCCTTGAGCTGGATGGGCATTGCGGTTTCTAACATAATGGCTATGCGCTGGGGAGGGTTCCCGCCCATGTGCTGTGTCGTTGCCCCCTGGTCGGAGTGTGCTTGGCACATGTTGCCCCTGGGGGAACCGCGTGCCGAGGAAATGCGTATGAAGCTAGCTTCGGGATGCCACCTCTCTGTGGAGCTTTGAGCCTGCTGCACCGCCATGGTCTCCAGTAGGTCTCGTAGCTCCTGATGGACGCACTTCCCCTCGTCAGTTGAGGGTTCAGGGGCCGTCCGCATGATCATGGCGGCCATTGTGATGTTTTGGCTGGCTCGAGGGAAGATGGTTGTCTCCCTCCTACTCTATTAGATTTGATCGTACACACAGCGTGCCCACACCCACGCGCCTTCAGCGTCGAGGTGTTGTGGGCTAGGGCATCCGTCGTCGTGACGTTCGTCAGCCTAATCGGCTTCATGGGCTCTGGCTCATTCTAGGTGCTCCTGGTCATACTTGGCCTATTCTCCGGGGGTGCGTGGGATTGGATAGGCGTCATCCTCTGCATCCTCCACTGGCGCTGCGCCATCCTCCGAGAGGTGCAACATGTTGCATTCTCTTAGCGGATAACAGCTCCCCTCAGAATCGGACTCAGAGTCTATGCTCCTAGGAGTTGCCAACAGGAGGTCATAGATGGACTCCAAATCCCACTCCATCATCCCCACAAACTTGAAAGATTCTGACATCGTCAATCGGCCATCACGCTTGGCTAGCTCTCGCTTGAAGAGCACGATCGCATCTCTCATTTCAGAGGGCAGTGCGGTGCTGGGTTGCAAAATTCAGCCTTTGGCGGTAGGGGCCCGTTCCCAGAGAGTTTGGCGAAAGCATTCGCCAACACATAGAAAACTGCATCGGCTTAGCTCTGGCTTGGGATTCGCCCTGAGGTAGGTGTCGATTCTACATGCTAGCACATTAGAGTTGATGATCGTGGGACCAGCTCGGGCGGGTCTGTGATCAGGCGTCGAGATGTGCGGTGGAGCCACATTCTCTTCATTGAGCCATAGCTGACCTAGATGGTTGGCCATGAAGTCCAGGTCCCTGAAGCATAGGGCTTGGCCAGGGAGAAGACCATTAACGGGAGCTGGCCCATTGATGTCGGTGAACTCGAGGCCTCCAAAATTGACGCGACCGCTGGGGGCCACGCCAAGAGCAAGTCTAACATAAGTGTAGGGAGCCATCGCTTCCTTCTCAACAATGAGAGTGCGTGATTGTCCCCTACCTGGCGTGCCAACTATCGGTGTTTTGTAAACCAGACTAGTAAATTTATACGATTGCTGCACTGCTCTAGGAAGATGTAGCATCCAAAAGACACGAGGATTTATTCAGGTTCAAGCGGGAGCCCTACGTCCAGTCTTAGAGATGATCGAGTGCTTGTTCCTCGCTTGAATGCTCTAAAGTTCTTACAATGGGGGTGCAAGAATGATGGAAGAGGATGGAGAGCTAGAGCTAGGAGATGGGCTGCCTGAAGAGAAGCTCTAGGAGCCCTACTACTATGGAGAATGAACGAAATGCTAGAGGATGTGAATCATGTCCTCAGAGAGGGTGCCCTAGCTACCCTTATATAGAGTTTGGGGCCAGGGCATATACAAAGCAGTAGGTTCTCCTGACCAAAGGGTCATGAGCCTGAGGGAGCTCCTAGCTAACTTGACTTGCAAGCTACGTTGTCTTGAGGTACTCGTCCGGGCATGGTTGTCGTCATGGTCTTATTGCCACGTTGCGGCATGGTGTGGCGTGATGTTACTATGCTGGCCATGGCGGCACTGTAGGCACGGTGGTGGTTCGCCAGCCATCCTGTGCGATGTGGTCTCCATCGGGGTCTTCATCATCGTCTCCTGGTTTCCTGGGGTGTCGTGCAGGAGTTGGTAGCTACCCCAAGATTGTCGATTGCCTTGTTGGCCCATGATCCCAATCATTGGGATCATGGTTTCTGCTAGTCTAGATGGCCTCTAAGTCAAGGCTCTCATCGTGGATCCCATCCCATAGTGGGTGGGATCGTACCCACGTCTTGTTGGACCGTATTTGGATGGTGGGCTCCATTTCGGTCATCACCGTCATGCGGTGTTGTCTTATCTGTGTAGTGTGGCACAAGGATGGCGTCTGACCGGGCCGAAGTGAACGTTGTCCCCTCAGTCCTTATGGGGTTAGTGCGGCGTGCTGGTTCCTGT
Source organism: Miscanthus lutarioriparius (assembly GCA_904845875.1). Lineage (NCBI taxonomy): Eukaryota > Viridiplantae > Streptophyta > Magnoliopsida > Poales > Poaceae > Miscanthus > Miscanthus lutarioriparius. The sequence continues at coordinate 24,500,509 of CAJGYO010000017.1, forward strand.
TAGAGCAGGCACGCTTGGCTAGGCGCGACCTCTCCCCGTTCCTTCTAGGGGTCATGATGGGGGAGAGGTCGTGCGCCTTTCCAGCGTCGTGCGGCTAAGACAGGAAGAAGGGGTTGTGGCTGACCCTGACCTTATCGTCTGGCCTAGTTTTCTTGGCTCAGCTAGGCCTCGGTCGTTATGGCCTTTGCTAGCTAATATGTTGCGGGCCGCATGGCCTTCTAACTAATTGGTGCCTTGACACCTCGGGTTATAACCCTGCCACATTGTCATTGTAGAATGTGGTCACAATTATTATTGCATTATGAAATTCAAATCAACTTGTCCAATCTTGAACTTTCTTGGTAATTAGATATCCAAGTAGGGGTTGTTGTTCTGATTTACTCATGTTAAAACAATTATGAAGGCAAATCGATAATATAGATAGAGGATACACCAAGAGCATCTATACGACAAGTAAAGTCTTAAAGCATTATAAGAATTAAGAAATAGAACCCATCTTTAAATAAGAGATCCCTCACTATAGTATTTTCTAACCCCAAATTCTTCTTATGTTTTTAACTATTTATTAGAACCACAATGTGGCTGCTTTGTTATTGCTAGAGCAAGTGGTGGAACACTACGTGAAATTCATTTTAACTTTCATTGTCATCATTAATGTCGATAATGTCTCTCTGTTACTTAGTTGTAATGTTTCACAACCATGTCTACACACATATGTAAGCATTTCTAAATATATCAAAATGGTCTGAGGAGATTTCATTCTTGGTGTATTAAGAAGTTTCGAACTTCCCTGTCAAAAATTTGTATTTGTAGCAATTCGACATCCAACTAGTAATTTGATGTCCTCTTTTGCACATATTGATACAATCAAGAAGTGAATAAAAAACATACTCAATGATGAATAGTTATTTCAATAGGGAATCTATACAAGAAGTGAAATTTTAAAAGGACAACTATAAGATTTAGAACACATCCCCAAATGAGATTTTACCATGAATTTTCTAATCCTAAAATATCCATTTTTAAGGAAGAGTACACGCTTTGGGTGATTTGTTACTATGACACTATCTAATGCCTAGAAATCTTGAAGGCATCGTAACCGTATGCAAGAGGACTGCAACGAGGCTATATAGTTATTGCTAGAGCTAGATTGTAATGCTACCAAGGTCCCTTCAACTTATGTCATTATTAGCGATGGTTGTGAAGTTGTCATTATTGCTTTTCTTGGAATGGATAGTGACAATGTTTCCATACACAAGTAAACATTTCCAAATACATTGTCATTGTATAAGGTGGTCACGATTCTTAATGCATTACGAACTTCAAATTTGCTTGTCCAAACTTGGTATTGTTAGGCAGTTACATATACAAGGAGGGTACATTGATGTTATCTTTTGCTTTTATTAATACAATGAAGAAGGCAAATCAAAAATAGATAGTATTAATCTACGCAACAAGTAAAGTTTAAAAGCATTCTAAGAAATAACACTCATATGCAAATAAGAGATCTCGTGCTTGATTGGATTGATTGATGGCTAGAGGGGGGAATAGCCTAATTAAAAATTCTACAAAGGCACAACCCTAACAAAACTTGTTAGACAACAAGGAGGCCCTAATAAACACAACTCAAGCTAGTTTAACAAGAACACCCCTAACCAAACTTGTTTTACAACAAGGAGGCCCTAATAAACATGACTCAAGGTAGTTTAACAAGAACACCCCAACATAGTTCTAGTAGTAACAAGAAAACTAGGCTACTTGCGTAAGCACAAGAACTAGTCAGCTACTCTAGCAAGAACAACTACATAGGCACAAAAATAACAAAGGTAAAGGCAAAGTGTAGAAGGTGCAAACCACAATGGAGGAGACACAAGATTTTTCTCTCGAGGTTCAGTAGATTGTTGGCCACCTACTACTCGTTGAGGCGTGTCCAAGGATTTTCGCTCCTCTACTAGCTCATTAAGCCCTCAAGCTTGGCTCTGATACGAGCACTATTGTGTAAACCAACCAATCATGCTTTACACCAGCAACAACCTCGATTCCACTAAAGTTGCTCTTTGACTTCGCCAACAAGATTGAGCATAAGAGCCCCAAACAGATCACCTGTGAGACACCTCACAATCTCTAATTGAGTGCTCCATGAAGTCCCACTACCTCCAAGCCATTTAGGTGGTAGCCACCACCAAGTGCAATAAGAATCATGCAGCTAAGATGATCACTAGTCCACTAGATGCTAACTCTCAAAGCAAATACACTAGATCAACTTTAGTCTCAACCAAAATCTATCTCAACTAAGCAAATGTGAGTGGAGAGGTTTCTTGAGCTCCAATGAATGTGCAAGTTAGTGGAAAGCACCAAGAGAGCTTACTTGCCCAAGCACACCCTCTATTTATAAGCCAACTCAAGAAAGTAGTCATTGCCCACTTATTGGGCACTCTACGTGACCACCGGAACCCTCCATGTGGCTACATAATGACTAGTTTAAACTAGTGAAAAAAGTTACATGACACTTCATCTGGTTCTCAACACTCCGTTAGCATGGAGTATTTTAGTGAGCTTAAAGGCCATGCAAAACACTATTTTCTTTTGCATAGAGTCATTTGTCCAGTGAACACACTTGTGTCCATCACCAGAGTTTTCTAATGCCAAATAAATTCTATGGAGAAGGTTTTTAGAGGCACTAGGACCCCCCGGTGACCACACTAATTCTTCTAGTGCTCCTCTTTGAAAACTCCTACCCATGCCTTCACGTCAGTCGTTGCCATGTGTCTAGGGTTTATTCTCCTATGCCACTACTTTGGAGGGCACTCTCAGTATTTCTTATACTCATGTGATTAATTCTGTAAGCGCACAGAATACCATTGTAGCACTACACCCACAAGTAATCCAACGTATCATATTTGTTTTATCCACAGGGAAATCAGTGGCTAAGAGTATTAATAAATAAATGATTTGACTATATTACACAAAAATCAAACCCTAACACTGATGCAGCAAACGAATCCACAGATCAAGAAACGAGTGTACTGAGCCTTGTACCCAAACCATAGTCAATACATAGAGGTAGAGGTGGAACGATCCTAACCTTGACAAGGCAGAGGTCGAGGGCCACTAAAACTGGTGCGTGTGAGGACGATGGGGGAGTGGAGGTTGGCGGTATTGAGGATGACACCAGTGCCTCATCCAGGTCTAGTATGAAGTTGGTGATAGAGGCAGCAACACTACTAAACCCTAGTCACCATGGTAGAGACTACCACAAAGTGAGACAAGAGGAAGAGCTTGAGTACGGGGTGGAGTCACGAGTCGGGAGGAGATGGGTTGCTAAGATTCTAGACATTTTTGTTTTTTAGCCTCTTAATTTGAAGCAGGCCTTCGATTTGGGCCTAGGAAAGTGGTGGAATCGTAATTTCTAATTCATGGAGTAGGCAAACAGTCTAGCCTAGGAAAATGTTTCTAATTCAACATGTTGAAATGTTCTAATGGCTAGAGGGGGTGAATAGCATATTAAAAAATTCTACAATAACACTTAAGCCAAGATGTTAGGCAATTAAACGGCGAAGCGAGTATTGCGCTAGCCTACTAAAAAAGCAAGCCTCATATCCACAATTCTAGTTATCTAAGATCTCTATATCACACAAGAGGCTAGGTCACTACCACTAAGTTAGTGTGCTCTCAAAGACTAACTAAAGAGCCACACAAAGAGCCACACTAACCACTAGACAAGACACAAAGCTAGCTCTCAAAACTAAATACACTAAAGAGCTTAGCTACACTAGAAATATAAATGCACAAGAGAGGTCGAAGGGTTATACCACCGTGGCAAGTGATCAGTCACAATATATCAATGAATACCAAAGAAATCCTCGGAGACAAGATGACACAATGATTTTTCACCGAGGTTCACTAGCTTGCCGGCAAGCTAGTCCCTGTTGTGGCGATTCACTCACTTGGAGGTTCACGCGCTAATAGGCATCACACGCCTAACCCGCAATTGGGTGCCGCACAACCAACACAAGATGAGGATCACACAAGCCACCAGCAATCCACTAGAGTACCTTTTGAGCATCATTGGACTTCTAGATTGCTACCATATTTTAATTCTTCCACCATTGTTACATGCTGAAAACTGCTGCACTATAGTTGACAAGATTCACTCCAAAACCAAAGCATTTCTTATCCAATTCTCATGAAATTTATACAGCACTTAATACCATAAGTTTAGAGTATGCATACCAAATTTCAAGCCAATCCAAATAGATTTGATCACTCCACCTCAGACTTGATCTCAGCTAGCTCAGTTTTTCAAATATATGACAGATTTCTACCAATTGAGCTACACTTCATCAAATTGAACCAAACTTGAAATAGGCTTGTTTGAATACTTTCAGAAGACATATATACATTCAATCCACTTACTAAATGTTGTCTTATGAATTTATCTATTCAAACCAACTCAAATTTGATTTCTAAGCATTTAATCCATTCAATCATCTTTATAGCAAGCAACATGTGTATATCCAATTCAAACATCTTATACACACTCAAATGAATAAGATCAACTAGAAATATACCTTGGTTAGCTCATGATCATCCATAGCAAGCTTCAACTCAAATATTTGCAAGCCACCAAATATATCTAATAAATCACCACAACTTGAATTATAACACTTGTATGATGTAGCACTTTGGACTTCACTAATTTTGATTTGGCATTGGGATGAGATTTGCACTAGGCTTCAATACTTGACTCAACATATGATAAACAATAGGAATTCCATTGAATCAAGCCTCCAATACCGATGGTACCTACAAACAATCATCCACTTTTTGATGGTACCCATACTAATTTCGATCCTCTCAAGTTAGGAGCAACATACTTAGGCATGGCCTTAGTATGAATAGCGGGATGTTTTGTAATAGCAACCAATGAGATACCATCACCATCCTTTCTAAGCATAATATTATCATCAATTGAAATAGGCTTAGAATTATTACCTAGAGGACATGAATTAGCCATGTGTCCCCTTTCCCAGTATGAGTAGCACTTTCTCTTTAATTGAGCCTTCTCTTCATTGCTCATGTGGTGCTTCTCATTTCCTTGATTCTTCTTGTTTGCTTGAGCCTTCTTCTTAAGCTTGTTTGGACAACCCGAAGCTAGGTGGCCCAATATGTCACAACTATGGCACTTGATGTGAGCAATCATCTTCATCTTTTCTTCTCTGTTCTTGCTCACTTTCTTTGTGTCTTCATCCATCCTTGGATGCATAGCTCTTTCTCTTGCTTTTTCACCCTTTCTTGTCTTCTTCCTCTTCATCATCAAATCACCACCATCTTCATGGTTGATCTTGATTTGAACTTGGGGCTTCTCTTCTTGCTCAACTTATGACTTTGGTTGAGGCTTCACTTGTTGCTTCACCAATTGCTTGGTTGGACACATAGAGGTGAGATGACCCCATGTGTGGCACTTGTAGCACTTAACATGCTTTAGCCTCTCTTCTTCTTTCTTCAACTTGAGCTTTTTTCGTTGGGGCAACCATTTGCAAGATGTCCCACTTCATGGCATTTGAAGCACATAAAATGAGAGAGCTTCTCTTGTTCTTTCTTCTGAATCTCTCTTTCATATTTTTTCCTGCCCCTTCTCTTGCCTTTGATCTTGCTCTTGTTGAAGCCAATGCCACTCATGTCACCATAGCTTCTTTTGTTGTTCAACATATGCTCAAAGGTGACTTTGGAGTTGTAGCACCTCTCTAACTTGTTGCTCAAATTCTTCACTTCACTTTTGAGCTCACTGTTCTCCTTCAAAATGTTAGTTTCACAAGACATAGTGGAAGAACAAGCATCTAAATTTGAAGAACATGGCATATCTAGCAAATCATAGCAAGAGGTGGATATATGCTTCTTGCCTACATCACAAGGGTTAGCAACATTATGTGATTTATCATTTAACCCATGTGATGAGCTCTCACTAGTTTTAATTTCTTCATTGGAAAGCTTATTAGTGAGAAAAGCATGGTCTTGCACCAAGTTATCATGAGCAACACTAAGTTCCTCATGAGCCAATTTTAGCTCCTCATGTGAACAAGTAGTAACATAAAGTAGATGCTTTTGTTGTTCACATGTGTTCTTTAGAAAATAATTTTTATTTTTCAATCTCTTGGTTTTAGCCATCTCTTTTTCTAAAGCTTTGATCATACAACCATATCTATCTAGAAGCTCCTAATATGAATCAAGATAAATCACATTTGCATTAGATACCTTAGTGTCACCTTGTGACATGAAGCAATGTGATGTAGATGGAGAGCTTGAAGAAACATCACTCTCATAGCTCGAGCATGATCCATCATCATTACCATTAATCTTGTCAAGTGATCTTGTGGTAAAATCATCATCATCATCATCACTTGACCATGAGGTGGAGCAATCTTCCACAATCACCAAATTATGGTCATTCTCAACACACTCATGCGCCTCCTCCTTGGGCTCATCATCATCATCATCAATGGAGACCGTCCCATATTTCTTGTTGAGATAACTCCAAATCTCATGGGCGGTTTTCATGTCAATGATCTCTCTGAATATGCTATCATACAAAGATCTATACATGATGTCAACAGCTTGGGTGTCGAGATCTAGGCATTTCTCTTGTTCTTGAGTTAAATTGTTTTCATCCAACACATGAGAAAGGCCTACATCTTCCATCCAACACATTTGAGGGCAAATAAACTTAAAATTGCATATCATCCAATTTTTCCACCGTGCAAAGTGTGTGCCATAAAAAATGTGTGGACAATCAACATCTAGCCCATAAGTCGCCATCCTCTCAGGTCGGTGAAGACCATAAATGAGAGACCTCGGCTCCGATACCACGTGTAGGGTCAAGATGGCGAACTAGAGGGGGTGAATAGTCCTTTTTAAAATTGAACGCACCGGCTAACCAAGATAAATGTTGAATAAAACTATCGGTTTAGTCAATACTACACCACTCCATATAAGTTCACAAGCACCTTATAAAGATCCTAATTAGGCAATAAAGGTGCCGGGCTAGCTAGAGCTCACCTAATCAATTCTAGAGGAAGGTCATACAAACCTATGCACTAGTACTTTGGCAACCGGGGAGCTCCTACACATGCTAGTGAAGCAAAAACACAAAGCTCCTAAGATCACTAGCAATGCTCAATAACAAGTCTACACAAGCCAAATTAGAGAGCACAAATCACTTAGCTACACAAACTAAGCAATGTGACTAACAAGGCTACTCAAACCAAATTAGTCCCGCAAGGGAGCTACTTGTATGCTACACTAGCAAGAAGGTAGCTAGCAAGCTACACAAGCTAACCAATTACAAGAGCAACTACACAAGCGCAATGTATATAAAAGTAGATACAAACTTGTGTAACGGGGATGCAAACCAACGGGAAGACAAGGATGACACGGCAATTTTTCTCCCGAGGTTCACGTGCTTGCCAACACGCTAATCTCCGTTGTATTGACCGCTCACTTAGTGGTTCGGCAGCTAATTGGCATCACCCACCAAACCCACATGTTGGGCACCGCAAAAACTACCCACAAGTGAGGGTAGCTCAATGACACGCTCTACTAGAGTTGCTCTTCACGGCTCTCGCGGGGTGAGCACAATCCCCCTCACAAGCCCTCCTCTGGAGCACCGCACAATCTTCTCGCGTGCTTCAACGGAGTCACAAGCCACCAAGCCTTCTAGGTGGCAACCCCCAAGAGTAACAAGCACCACCGGCTTGCAACATAATCATCTAGTGCCACTCGATGCAACCTCATGATGCAACGTACTAGAAATCGCTCACTCACACAATCGGATGATCACTATCAAGCATATGTGAGTTAGAGGGCTCCCAAGCACACCTACACAAGCCACCAAGGCTTAAGGGTGCTCAGCAACCATCCCAAGGCTGAGCTCCACCTCTATTTATAGCCCCCAAGCCAAATAGAGCCATTGGAGAAAAGCTATTGGTTTCTGTGAGGGCACCGGACATGGCGGTGCCCCATCCAATGGTCAAATTCCAACAGCTCCATGAAAACCCTGCTCTCTGGAATTTTAGGGTGGTGCACTGCCGTCCCCATGGCGATGACCAGGGCAGTGCCCCCTCAGCCCAAACTCTGAACTCGCCAGCCTCGGTTAAAAAGTGGCGGTGCCATCGGACAACACCTAGCGGTGCACCGCCCCTGGCACAGCGGTGCACACCGGTGGCGGCGGTGACCAAGTCACCCACGCCAGCGCAAGATAGCCCACCAGCTGGTCACCGGACACAAGGGGGCGGTGCCACCCCCTACACTGTTGTTCTCGGCCACGGCCAAACGGTCACCACCACTAGGTAGCGATACATCGGATAGGTAGGGGTGGTGCCCCTAGGGCAGCCCCTCGAGCTTAGTTTTGCCTCCTTTCTTCCCCTTTAGACTTCTCCTTTGCTAAAGTGCTAACACCACCAAGTGTTACACCACCTTGTGCACGTGTGTTAGTTTTTCACAAACATTTCCCAAAGGATTAGTCACTCAATTCACCATGCCACTCGATCCTAGCAACGATGCAAAGTTAGATCACTCAAGTGGCACTAGATGACCGATATGCAAACAAGTTTGCCCCTCTTAATAGTACGGCCATCTATCCTAAATCCGGTCATAAACTTCTGTACACACCTATGACCGGTGAAATGAAATGCCCTATAGGTTATACATTTGCCTTGCGCATTCCATTCCATCTCCTCTAATGTTGATGCAACACATGCACCAACCATATCACAAATGATATGATCCACTTCATATCATCACATGACCATATTGGTTCATCGATCTTGATTTCACTTGCTTTTCACCATTGCCTTCGTCCATCGGCGCCAAGTCTTGCTCAAGCTTCACCGCCACACGGTCCATCGCTCCAAAGACTCCAACTTGCCCTTCACGCTTGCAACCGGTCCGTCAAGCCAAGTCTTGTCTTGATTTTCTCCACCTTAGTCACATGACTCCATGTCATGTCTCATATGCAATGAGCTCCTACATCACATGTGTGAGCCTTTTGCAACAAATCCAAACCATTTCACCTCCATGGCATAGGTTGCTCACACATGATGTACTTGTGGACTAATCACCTGTATATCTCACTCAAACACATATTAGTCCACCTAAGGTTGTCACTCAATTACCAAAACCAAATAAGGACCTTTCAGCTTTTTATAAGCCCCTCACATGAAAAGAGTCGTTGGCTTCCCACTGCCAACTTTCATGGGGTGACCAGACACGTAGGTCCAATCGACCGGACGCATGGCCCCTAGCATCTGGTCGCACGCTATCGTCCATGTGTCCCTGCGTTTGATCTCCGCCGCTAGATCCCAACGACAAATCAACCACGCGCTCAAGTCAAACAAGTGACCAGACACAGCCATGGTCGACCTGACACTACGCCACCGCATCCACTTGAGAGCTCGCCCACGCGACCAACCCACCGATCTTACGCACCGAAGACTTGACCGAACCCCGATCATTTCCAGTAAGCACCCCGAGAGGGTTTTCCGCGACCGGGCGCGTCAGGTCAACACCGATCGGAAGCCACACCGAGTTTGGTCACCTCCGCATTGCCAAGTCAGCCTCCAGCACCCTTGTGTCAGCATACGTCATCGCATGACCGGACGCTCCCCCTGTGCGTCCGATCACACGCACCACTCAGGGTCCGATCACAAGCCCTAGCTGCGTCGTCTCTGCACCGTTGATCGGACTCGCCGATCCAGCGTCCAGTCTAGCATCCGGTCGCTGTAAACTGTGCCTCCTCAACTCCAACTTCGCCACCCTTCATCAAATGTGCTAACCACCAAGTATATCACCTTGTGCTCGTGTGTTAGCATATTTTCACAAATATTTTTAAGGGTGTTAGCCCTCACTAGAATCTAAATGCATATGCAATGAGTTAGAACATCTAGTGGCACTTTGATAACCGCATTTCATGACAAGTTTTACCCCTCTTAATAGTACAGCTATCTATCCTAAATGTGATCACACTCACTAAGTGTCTTGATCATCAAAACAAAATGTTCCTATGGATATCACCTTTGCCTTGAGCCTATTTTGTTTTTCTCTTTCTTCTTTTCCAAGCCCGAGCACTTGATCATCGCCATGGCTATCACCACCATCATCATGATCTTCATCATTTGCTCCACCAATTGGAATGTGCTACCCTATCTCATGATCACTTAGAGTAAAAGGGTTAGCACCTAGGGTTTCATCAATTAACCAAAACCAAACTAGAGCTTTCACTTGTTTCCAACAATCCAAACAGGGTCTAAGAGGGATGAGAAGACCCATTGACTGAGAGGTCAAGCTGAGGTCAAGAATCCATGGGATGTAGGAATCCACCCGCCATTGAAGTGCTTGTGCATGGAAGTACCGAGCGTGTTCAAACTATTGTACCTTATTTATTTTAGTTTTTTTTTCATATGTAATATGGGGATGTAGTGTGCCAAGTTTTAATATAGTTCTCCCTTCCCTTCGCAAAAAATATCAGTATTCCCTTTGTCCCAAAAAGATACAATTCTAGAATAGTGTTAAGTCAAACTGTCTAACTAAATTTATATAAAAAAGATTATGATCTTTATCCTACTAAATTAGTATTATTAAGATTCATCATGAAGCATATTTTTATAGTATATATATTTGGAGTCACATGTGTTGATAATACTTTCTATAAACTTAACCAAACTTAAGATAGTTGACTTTGATTCAACATAGAATTGTATCTTTTTTGGGATAGATGTGGTACTAGGTTATAAGGCCATCTATAGTGGCCTTACAAAGTGATGCATCATCCACCATGGCATCGCCATGAGCCGATTCAACTAGTGGAGGACACCGCACCTTCAAAGGGAGAGAGAAGAGAGAAGAAACGATGTAAAGATATGCATCTGTCCATAGACAATAAAAAATGGATCATGCAGTTCTACGCCTGTAGGAGGAGGTGGCGGCAACAGGAACGGTAATATAGAGGTACAACATCTGCACGATGACGTCATGAAGCTCCTTGAGGAGGGATGAGGAGGAGGCAGCAACACAAAGCCCCTGCACGATGGCAATAGCAGCGATGTGAGCCCCTGCCGCGGCATGAAGCTCCTTGAGGAGTGAGAGGGGGCGGAGAAACAATATAGGCTACAACGGTGGCGGGCACGATCAGCCCTATGGCACAATAGTGATGTCCCCTACGTTATGATGCCAATGTCATGGAGCCCATGCACCGGTAGACAAGAGGAATGGTAAGAGGATGGGCTGACTATGGGTCATACACCACTTGAAACGATGAATCCATTTCTTTTTGGTGTAGTTATTGCGTAAAAAAATATAATTCTAAGTTTAGGACATGTCATTTAAAAAAAATCGACTAAATTTATAGAAAATAATATTTATATTTATATCTCTATATAGGTATATTATAAAAATTTATGTTATAATTAGTGTAATAATACTTATTGCGTATCATAAATATTAATATTTTTTATAGATTTGATCAAATGTCACATTATTTGAATCCTATGAAAATGAGAATTACATGGCACGTTGCTACCTCCCGCCTCGATGAATCAGTGCACCGCTACGGGTGCCTAAAAGGACACGAGTAACACATTGTCCATTATATTCTTTTGTTTACAGCTCCTTTTCTCCTAGAACCGTGATCACCACGTGACTGTTTGAATGTGTCAGTCATCAGCACGCGCATAGCAATAGGACTGCATGCACATTTTCTTCAAAAAGGAGTTGACGCACATCGCTGATGCAGATAGGGCAGACCAACAAGCACTTTGCTGCCTTGGATCTCAGACGCAGACCCCAGCCAGACTAGGCTGTCCGAGCTCTACTTTTTGTGTCGGTACAAAGCAGCAGCGTCGTCGAAAGAATATTCACCTTTCGAGATGAAAAAGGGGAAGAAACAAAGCCACCCCTGACCTTTTGCGACGACATGGTCACTGGTCATCATCAGTGATTCTCTTTCCTTTCACTTTTAGTACTGCTTTTTTTAATACTTGGCTCTTTACCTATAGCTTTTTCACCAGTCTTTAATTAGTTGTCAACGACCCTGCAATGGTAGCTGGTAGCTTGTCTCGCGTGCATTTGTATAGATTGCTATATTACAAATCGGCAGCCGCCAGAGAGACAAGCGGGAAATGATGGCTCCTGACGGTGGGTTTTCTCGTGCGTTTTAGCGTCCGAAACAGCCAGGAAACGATGTGAAAAGACGGCACGTTTCACGGGACGATCACTCGCCATCGACGTCGAGGAAGGGCGCGGCGAAGCGACACTGACAGAGCGACGGCACGGGCGAGACACGTGAGGCCGCCGCGGCCCGCGCGAGGCAGCGAGACGCGGAGACGGGTACCCGGCCGGCGGCGTCGCGATGTCCGTACGGAGACCAGGTCGGGCGCAGGCAGTTTGCTACTTTGCTGCGGCTGCTCTCCGATTTGACGCCGAGAAGCCAACGTGATAGAGGGCATTGATGCCAGGAACTGATGTTAACGTTAAGAGCATCTCTAAGAGTTCCTTATCCAATCTACTTGATCCATCCATAGAAGAATACAATTTCTAGTTCAATATATCTAGCTCAAACAAAGGTAAAGTATTTTAAGTTTAAATGACTATATAAATGAAAAATATCAATATTTATAATAACAAATAAGTATCGTTAGATTTGTTATTTGATATATTTTCATACTATATATACTTATTGGAGTCATAAATATTAACATTTTTATCTATATATTTGGTTAAACTTTACTTTCAAAAAGAAATATTTGGTTAAACTTTAGACACATAAACAATAACACACCTAAAATTATATTCTTTTGTGAACAGAGGTAATATTAAAGTAAAAATTAAAGTATGTAATCACGGTCAATCAGACCCTCTATCTAGCATCATACGTTTAGTGGTATCCTATATCTTCACCCTCTCCTTCAAATTTGGGATGATATGTTATTCACCCTTTAAGATAAAAGAACCGTTGAAGAAGACATATATTTGGGGAAGATTTTTTTTTTAGGATGCACCCTATATGAGATATAGGGGAACTAAGTTTAATAAGGCACTAGGAGTTGCTCTTAGAGTTAAAAATTAGCTCTAGTTGATCTAAATAGGATGGCTAACAGGTGGACTAAAAATTAGTCAAGCCTTTAATGCATGTTTGGATTGGCTAAGCTTAATTATTAGCCGAGCTAAAAATTAGTCAGCTAACTGTTAACTAGTGCATGTTTGGACCCAGCTAAAAGGTGTTTTCATCGTAGCAATGAACTATTATCACTTTGTTAGGTAGTTGTGTTTGGTTATTGTGCTTATAATTAACCAATGGCTTTGTTAGTTATGCTTGCGGCAGGGTTGCTGAGAGTTACCGGATCTCGGTGGATGGGGTCGACACAACGCCGCCTAGAGGCAACTCAAGTATTGGATTGGTGACTTGCAACGGACTATGGCGACTAGCCCTGCATGTGAGGATCTAGTCTGGTGTGTGACAACGCCATGAAGCGGTGCAACGGGCATGACGGTTACACGGCTTGCAGCGGATTGCAGCGACTAGCCCTGCTTGGCAGAGGCTACTTCGGTGCGGGACAACATTGGGAACGATGGCGCAAGTGGTGACTTTGGTATTTTGTCTCGACGACTATGTCGTTCGGACGATGTGTGGCAATTGGCTGGCTATCTGAGGGAGTTTTTGGAGGGTGAGTCGTCGGTGTACATTAATGGTGGATACGAGTTGATTTGTCTTTGACACGTGTTGTTCTACACCCTTAGTTTTTTTAAGTACTACCTAGTATAGGCTTCTTCTTTTCAATATAGTCGGCAGCTCTCCTATCAAATTCGTTTAAAAAGATAATCCTCACCCTATTTCCGTTGCCCACCGCATTCCCCCACCTGTCGGACGGTTGTTTTCTTTCCTATTGGCGTTTACGCGTCTGACTAGTTGGGCGGTCCACACCACCGCAGATGTTTTTCTGAATCCGAATGCATGAGGGACAGTAGTGTTCGTTGCCTACCGTGGTTAACAGGTGTTCTTTCTGTTTTCTGAAACCGTATGCACGAGAGGACAGTGTTCGTTGCCTGCCCTGGTTAACAGGTGTTCTTTCACTCCACTTGTGTGTTCGTTCAGTCCACTTGTTTGCAGTTGTCACGCCACATTTGGCTGGCGGCTTGGCGCAATGGATGAGTCCCAAACGAATTTTGGAGGAAACGGCTGTGTAAAGGTTGTCAAGAACGAAGTCATTTTCCACTGAGACAAACAGATCACTTCACTGTATGTGAATCGTCCGCAGAATCAGCGTGTAGCAATCGCCAATCTGATTCGCCAGTTTTTCTTGGTGTTGGTGGAGGACAAGGCTTCCCTGCCCAATACGTTGTGCGGCATATGCCCCATGACCGGACACTTGAGAGTTGAGACTTGACCGTACAGCGTGATGCGTTCACCACGTCACCTGTTCCGACGGCCTCATGACACAGGGCATCAGATCAGAGCATGAGCATCAGACGCCACGGACCACAAATTCGGCAGTTGAATGTCAGTTTGCCAACGCTGCGGGTCTGCGGCAGCCAGCGCGCACATTTCACATTGACCAGCACAAACATTTCAACGGCTCCCCGGTCAATCCTCGAGGCGGCCCAAAGCCTTTCCACCAGGTGAACAAACGCATAACATAACATCATCAGGAACCTTCCACACATATAGTAAAAGTCGAAGCAGCACACGCACTCCACAAAATCTGTTCAATAGAATGATTCAAGCAAAGAAACTACGGTACAGATTAGATCTGTCAACCGATCAGATCTGATAAACGCAGATGCTAGTGCTGCAAAACGTGGAACTAGCGCTAAGATCATAATTTACACAAGGGAGATGCAACCTATTTTACATCAGTGGCTAGCATCAGGCGACCTAAGGTTGAACTTAATGCATAGGCTCTTTGCAAGGTCAGTGAGCGAAGACAGCTAATTTCTTTTAACAGCTGGGAGTCCTAAGTTGAGAGGTACGAAGACATGGCTCTTCTGAAATCCAGATTCATTGGAGAGCCTGCAAAAGGGTTGCCTTTAGGGACCCCCCACAAGCGGCTGCTGTTAGGAAGCAGTACCTGTGGGTTCATGCGGTCCTTGTCATTGCTTGTTTGCTCGGATGGAGCTTGTTCCTGCTTTTTCTTCACGAATTCAAAGAACTCTGCAACTTGCCTAGCATATCTACACAAACGAAAGACTAGCATTAAATGAGAACACATGATTTTGTGGGTAGATCAAAGTCTTCATTAGAAAACAAGTAGGAGTATGTTGGAATTCAATTCAGTAAACAGTGACTGGAATAGAACTACAGGAGCAACAAACTCACTGCCGTCCATGGACAAAACTTGAGGCAAGAAATAACACAGTTTGTATAAGGAAGTTGTGCAAACTTACTGTCGTTTAGCTTCTATGTCTTTGCTGAAATCAATATCAGGTTCACAATCCAAGATGAGAGCAGGAACCTACATAGAAAAAGACATTAATTTAACTGAGGTGCTTAAAGCAGTGATGCTAAGTTCAGTGGTAATAACCTGGATACCTCCAGGAACTGATCTACCATTCCTAGCAAACCATTCAATTTAAATTGAATCAAAGTTTTCCATTGCAATTGCATTTAGATTCTGAGATTGGACAGGGTGTGCTCTAGTACAAAACTGTAATAATGGCAACATAGTTTGTGATAATGATGGTATTTGCACAAGTAGCATTAGGAAAATGCAAATATTTCTAGTGAATTGACATATAACTGTTACACATGTTTATTGTCCTCCCTATAAAGTAGAAACAGCATCATCAACATTTAAATGAAATTGAACTTCATAACAAGCCAATAAACCAGTGAAGTCATAAAAAATTCGAGTGGGCAATGTTTGTTAACCATTTTTCATTCAAAACTTTGGAAAGATCTGACAGATCAGGAAATACCCCAATGTGTTTCATGAACCCAGAATTTGAAACAATCGGAGCAAGTACCTTCTGGATGCTAGAGTGCATGTGATTTCCTTCCAAGTAAAATACACGATCCTGTATTTCTGGAGGCAAGGAGCCCTCCATATGCATGGGCAGTTGACTGACCGATAATACACCAGGACCCGATCCTTTCGAAGGAAGCAACCAGCTCTCATGCTTCTCATGCAAACCTTGCAAGTAATCAAGTGAAACACCACCTTCCTCTGATCTTCTCCTATGCATCATTCTTTTGTGGCAAGTATCTGGACTAGCTCTTAAATAGATAAATCCATCTGGGATGAGACCTGGGAGTGATGACACAACTGGATCAAACCAGGAATCGTAGATGCTGATCTCCATCTCATTCATCCAATTAGCTTCGTGAACAGCACGGACGAATACCTGGTACACAATAACAGAACATTCAGTTGGATGATGATACTTCATAATCATATATGAAGGCAACTGAAATGCATGTTCAGTTCCAGAAATAGAATTTGTAAGAATGATTGACCTACCATCCTATCACTGAATACACTTCTTTCCATCAGTCTGAGAGGTTTTATTCCAGCTTGAGATTCCCTTTCTTGCATGACCCTTGTCACAAACACATAGTTTTGGAAAGTGTATGCATACCTATGTGGCTCAGCATAGAAGGCATCCAATATATTGAAGTGATCAGGGCCAACATCTTGCCACTTATCAATAGGCTCAGGAACTATCTCTACAAGATCACGCAGTTCAATTGTCTCATTAGCTATTCTTTGGAGGAAAGTGGTTTTCCCAACGCTGATGTTCCCTTCCACACAAAAGGTCAGCCTCTTCTTCTGAGTGGGTTTAGATGAATCTGTATCTTTCAGCTCCTCATCAACACTCTCTTTAATGAATGAGGTTATACTCTCAGCATGATTCTTATGTACAATGCCAACAGAGCACTGTAAGAACTCAACCATCTGCCCACTAGACTTGCCAAAGAACTGCACATGCATGCAAGCTATTAGTATAGCATATAGTGGTTCTATATCCAGAGAAAGGTGTATCAAATGGAGAAAACTGTAAAACTTGCACAATAACATAAACAACAATAAAAAAAAAAGATCTATGCAAGAATTTCACAGGAATCTTACAAGAATTTCACAGGAAAAATGCAGGATTCGAGAAAAAAATCCTGTGCTCCAAACAGGGCCTAAGCAGAAAGCTGAAAGTGTTCTCGTATCATTTGTAAATCTACGACACCATGTAAGCACTTTAAGATCTATGCAAGAATTGCAACCTTAATAGCATGAGTTTGTTTACTTCCACCCACAATAGACATGGATCCTTTACAATTTTGACTGTTTGAAATGGACCTGGTTTTCTTTAAGAGCCTGTTTGGATCCCATGAATTGAAACCAATATCTAGAAAGTGCTTCTCATTTTATTATTAGATTATTTTCCAATTCCCATCAATTCCTGTGAACCAAACAGAGCCTTAAAGACTTCAAGATAAGGGGATTGGGGATATTATTATCTCGCATAAAGTTCTCAAAAGTCCAATAAATCTAAAACTGTAAATCAGAAGAAAAAAATATTAGCATGCCATGTTCCTTTCATTTGATTTCAAATTTCACATATGCTCGGTTACTTAAAAAATAAACTAAAGACCCTCTATAATGATAAACATTTGCTACTTAACTATTTTACAATGTTAATGTCTTGCAGAAAGGATACCTTTCAGCAAACAGTGTGTGTAAGTGTGCACAACATGATATTCAATATTTTGGCTTGTACAACAAAGCATAGATATAATGGGGAGATATAATGTATGGTCAAGCAACAAAAACTGTTATTATTAACCAAAACGAAGCACAAAGATAGGCATATGTACGAAGGATTTCTTTGATGCAATATTATAACCAATCTAACAGTGCTGTAGCATAATACCCACGCCCTGAAGCAACCAAAATCCTACCTGTAACACACAAACCAGCAAAAACACAAGCTAGTGCACCTTGTCCCTGTAGAGCTGCTTGAGCTGGGCGACGCCCTCGAAGCCATTGTCCACGAGCTTCCTAAGGTTGCGCGGCCCCACACCAGGAATCGCCAGGAGCTCGACGCTCGTCCCCACCGCGGCAGCGGCCGCGTTACCCCCGCCCCTCATCCTCCTCTCCGGTGGCACGCGGCTCCCGCCTCCCCTCCGACCCTCCTCCGCCTCCGCTTCCGCATCCTCGTCACCGCCACCCCTCCTGGCGGCCTCGACGGAGCAGAGCAGCCCCCTCCGCGCCCCGGCCCCGCCACCGAAGCGCAGCCACGCCGGGGGCCGCGGGCCCGCGCGGCGCGCGGCAGCGAGGCGAAGCGCTGGGGAACCACCGAGCCGGAGCGCAAAGGGCATGGCGGCAGCGGCGGAGGCGGCGTCAATGACGGTGAGGGAGAGCCTGTCCATCTACGTCGGCGGCGGCGGGGGAGGCGGAGGTCATCAATGTGGCTGGTCGCTAGGGTTTGGGTTGGGGGTTTTGGTTTGGTTTGGGGTTATCCCTTCTGAGCTGCGGGCTGTCGGGCTGTGTCGTCGGGAAGCGGGAGGGGAGCAGCCGAGGAGGCGAGGAGACTGGTGGCCTACGTGCGCGGGGTCGCTGGTGAGTGGGCCCTCCCGTGGTCCACGTAGGGCATGGGCAACCGAATTGTTTGCACGGGAACGGTGGGGCTTGTCTCCGTTTTGCCCCCCTGGTTTCGGGGACGCCGCTGGGATCGGCGTACGGGCCTGCTAGTATGGGCCTTCAGAGCCCAATGACTGCTTTGCATGGGCCGGATCCTGATTCTGGCGAGGGTAAATCTGTAGGTAAGTACTCCGGATTCCCCGTGGGAACTGACTTGTTGTTCTCCACCACAAATCTAATGTCGTTTTTCAGAGATTAACTTGGAAGGCTTAAACTAACAAACTATCTACTTTTCAATTCTCCAAGTTAAGCCGCCGTCTGAATGAAAATGAAGAGGGAGGATCTGAGTGATGGTAACATACTGACATCAACAGCAAGAAGTTTTGCATCCACGGAGACGGAGTATCAATGGAAACCGAATACTCTTTCTATAATTCCTTGCCTTTGAAAAAAAAAACAGCAACATGTGTACGAGTACGACTTCGATCCTTTGGATAAGCAAATGTACAAGACCTGCTCTTTGCTGCCTTTGTTTACAAATTGCCCAAATGAACAAAAGATTGAGAGTGCCAAACAAGATCAACGGATGGATAAGGCTCTGCATCCGCGCGATAGGAAGATAGTAAACCGGAAGCCTCTGATAAACATCACTCCGTGTCCAAACACATTCCAAGAGAAGACTATAAAAAGATGCTCTCAGGAATCAAATCTATACCTAATACTAAAAAGACGAAATTTATGTCACAAATAATTTTTTATCCAACTTAATAAAAATTACTCGGTCTCGATCATCAGCCCCGAAAAACCGTGTCCGTTTTTCTCTCCGTTAACCACTGTTGTATCCGACATTCCCATCCACGTGTCCTGATTCTTTTCCTTCTTTTTCCGTTTCCTCCGCTGCTCAGTTCTATATGTGAGTTCTTTTTTTCATTTTTCTCCCCTATTTTTCCAACAGGAAATCGGATGGAATAAATTGAGAAAACGTAGTGCGGAAGGAAACAATGTAGGGGTTCCAATCCAAACGTAGAGTAGAAGGAATAAATATATAAAATCAATGGTAAACAAACATGGATTTAGCATTCTAATAAAAAAGCAACACGGATCATGTCTTGCAAATCTTTTTCAAATCGAGTCTAACACGGACCTACTAGAGCAAGGTAAACAAGGAGATGACTACAAATAAAATCGGACGACATAAACTTGTCGTCGCCTTGGTACTATGTCCTGGCATCGCGGTCGCCAAGGCTGGATCCGCCACAACATTCGCCCGAGCTATTGACCGGCCACATCACCCGCATGGCTGAGCCGCTATGGCCAAGCCGCCGGCCTGTCGCACCTCTCGTCCACCGCGCTATGTGCCGCGGACCTCATGGTGGCTATGGTAGGTGGACGCTTAAAACGGCCTGGCACATAGCAACAAGGCCGTCGTCGCCTCAAGCCTATCGCACCGTAGTCAACACCTTGACGCCAGGACCCACCATCCTTGCACTCTGGGCGGCCGGAGATCCCTTTAACCCGCTCGTGTTGAAAGGGGCTCCACCATGACCCGCTTCACTGAGCTTGCAGACTAACGCCACACCGAGGTGCTCCAGCAGGAACTACTCTGGAAGCTCACAGGTTAGCGTTTTTTCAAGGGGCTTGGAAGAGCTTGCACCGAGCTCTCTTGTGTGAGCATGCTCGCCTCTCCCAAGCAGCAAGATCGGAGAAAATAGAGACAAGAAGTGGTTTCCCACGTGTGCTCGAGTGCTCATGGACACGTGAAATGCTCTAGAAATTTACGGTAAGTTAACCCTTATAATTCATTGACTAATAGTAACCGTGTCATGAGATAAGATGTCTTTTATTTTGTTCCATGCAGGTATAGAAAAGACATCGGATTAAATCATAATAATCGTTGTCCATTACGTTTTTAAGACTCCATGCAGGTATAGAAAAGACAACGGATTAAATCACAATAATCGTTGTCCATTACGTTTTTAAGACTGGTTTTTCTCCCATTGCAATGCACGGGCATATTTACTAGTAATTAGATAATGTCAAGGGTCAGGAATTCTCTGATTAACCGATGAAACCCATCATTCATTCTGAGCGCCAATAGATAACATTATCATTGCCATGAGACGACGGTTACAGATAACAAAGTATATCATCCCAACCGAGAATACAACAACTCACCGCAGGGCGGATCGTATCAGTGCTACCAACCGGGCCTTGCCAGTTGCCACCTCACAGTCAGAGACTGATTTCTTCTCCTGATTCTGCAAAGACAACAGGCGAGCTTCAAGTTGTCCTTCAGGAATCAGGAGCCAGGACTTGCTAACAAGCGGCGTCGAGCAGATCATTTACCCTCAACGGGCAGTCCGGTTGGTAGCAGCAACACAGAGCAGAACAGATCATTTACCCACAACTGTTCCCTGATAAGCAAGCGTATCGCCGTCAACTTCAGTACCGTCCCTCAATTCTCACAATCTCACATGACCAATGCCTGGATGCAACGTCAATCACAAGCAGCTTCCTGCAGGTATTGTCAGTTACTCAGTTGTCAAATGACACTTGCTATACCTGAGTTGCTCTGTGTAGCAGTACTCAGCCTCGGACCCTCAGCTAGCTTTAGCTATAGTACCTGCTAATCAACCAATCTGACTAGGCACCAAATGCATTCTAATTCTAAATAATGATCGCGAACAACCCGTGCCTACCTAACTTCCCTGTAGGCTATTTTGCGCGTCGGTATTGTGTGTGAGTGAGCACTGAGCAGTGTAGTTGCTTCCGCTGCACATGCGACAGCTGCGTTTTGGGCGCACTTTCGATTGCCAACCAATCAACTGGCACTACATTGTCTAGCTAGCTAGCTTCTACCAACCGTAGCCAATGGTGTCAGCTCATGCTCGAGATCCAAAGAAAGCTCGTTCAATCTTGTGCGTTGTGCAGGTGATATGGCAGGTTGTCGACGTAGCTCCAACCGACGCGTGCTCACTGGGCTTGATTTAGCATGATTAATTGGAGGTTTCCTCACATATCCTTGCTATTGTTGCATTTTGAATATACCCTTTTGATGATTATCTTGTATTGTTGTTTGTGTCATCTGGCATCCCCTATTGCATCTTCTTTTGATTCGGGGATGCCACAACAGACAGCTTCTTGTTATTACTCCCTCCGTCTCAGGATACGAGACGCAACTCAAAAAATGCAAAGACCAAGAAAGACATTAATCACCGCTTGTTCTTAGAAAAACCGTTCGGTTCCGCCTCGTAATAACTCAACGCTACGCCTTCTCCGTCACGCGCCGTTAACCGAGCGCGCGCCGCGGCGCTACGGCTTCTCCCATGCATGTATGCACCTTGCAGCCGCGCGCTTCTTTTTTCCTGGCCCGCGGAATCCTTCCGGGTTCCATGCATGTAGCCGCACCAATTTTTCTTCCGGCCTACACGCATGCATGCAGATGCAAATCTCACGCCTACACGCACGCATGCATGCAGATGCAAATCGCACTAATTTTTCCTGGCCCGCTAATTTTTTTCGGCATGCATCTATGCCTGCGCTATTTTTTTCAACTGCTGGCGCCTAACTAATTTGGCGCGCATGAAAAATATTTTGGCAAGTGGCACCACTAATGGCTCATTTGTGCTCCTATAAATAGGCAATGCTTATGCACGGTTGACAGCACATTCCTTTCTGTAATCTTCCTTCTTCGTTTGAACGTCATGCCTGGTTTAGATTTGAACGAGCCTATCAACTGGGATGAGATTGAGGAATTTGAGGGAGACGTACATGATTTGAGCTATGATTATGTTTGGGACTCCGGCAACGGAGGTAATCACTGAGAGTTTTCTTTTTCTATATGTTTTCATTGTACAAGCTGTGTACTTAATGGCAATGATACAGCTGACGACAACGACGACGAAGGTGAAGATGGCCAAGATGAAGGTGACCACAACACAATTGATGGCGACGATGAAGCAGTCTATGGAGACGTCGTGGTTGAACCTGAAGCAGGCAGCGGTGCACACATCTTGCAGCAAGTTGAAGGGGAATCCGTGCAGCAAGTTGAAGAAGCAGATGTCGTGCCTCAAGCAGACGCCGGAGATGAAGCTGATGCTGTGGCATTTGACTCAGGTACTCCATCGCATGCAAACCATGTTCTATTTTTCAAATGAGCTGAAGCTTTCTGCATGCAAACCTTGAATGAACAGTCCCATGCAAACCATGTTTTTTCTTCTTTATGTAGGCACTCCTGCCAATATCAAGAGGAGGCGGTACTACCCTCCTGATAAAAAAAGAATCCTGTATGCGATGTGCTTAGAAAGATCAGCTCCAGGCATGATGAAGGAGGGAGTGACAAAATTTGTTGCTAGTGATATGGGGGTGCCGTTGAGAGTTGTCCAGCGTGTATGGCTAGATGGAAAAACTGGTGGTGGAATTTCAGCTTTTGATTCCAATAAGAAAAAAATTGTGGTGGTAAAAAACTTCCATTTAACCCAGATATCATCAAAGATGTGCCACTTAGACAGCGTCATACTATCCGTGACCTAGCCAGTGCCTTGCATATGTCAAGGAGCACATTGCATAGGCGTCTAAAAGAAGGAAAGTTTAGGCGCCATACAAATGCCATAAAGTTCACCTTAACTGAACAAAATATGAAGGAACGTGTGTGATTTTGCACACAAATGCTTGACAACCATAGTTTACCAGATGACCCAACATTCAAATCTTTGTACAATGTCATTTACATAGATGAGAAATGGTTTTATAGGACAAAGAAAAACCAAATTTATTACTTGGAGCGAACAGATCCCTCGAAGAGCCGTGAAGAGCAAAATTTTCATTGAGAAGGTGATGTTTCTCGGTGTGACAGCCCACCCGAGGTTTGAGAATGGTGTATGCACATTTGATGGTAAAATAGGAATTTTTCCCTTCACTAAATTGGAGCCGGCCAAGAGAAGAAGTCCCAATAGGCCGAGAGGTATGAAATTTAATTTTGTTTACTTAGGAGCAACTACCAGTACGTATAGCAACTCTACTTATCTTGGTTACTCTACTTGCATGGTTGAATATAGGAACCTTGGAGCTCAAGGCCATGACATCGGTCACGGGGGAAACTATCCGTAAGTTTTTGATCGAAAAGGTCTTGCCTGCCATCAAAGAAAAATGGCCTACTGAAGAACGAGGGTGTCCAATATTCATTCAACAAGACAACGCGAAGACGCATATTGCAATTGATGACCCGGATTTTTGCTGTGCTGCACAAGAAGATGGGTGTGATATAAGGTTGATGTGTCAGCCACCTAATTCTCCGGATCTTAATGTTTTGGATCTAGGTTTTTTGCAGCCTTGCGAGCATTGTTTGAAAAGTCATCTCCATCAAACATCCAAGAAATTGAGGCTAATGTGATTAAAGCCTATCTAGAATACCCGTGGAGGTCAAATCGTGTGTTCCTTACACTACAAGCATGCATGAGGGAGATAATGCTTGCAAAAGGAGGGCAGCATTATGCAATTCCGCATTTGAAGAAGGAACACTGGAGAGAATTGGTCAACTTCCAGTAAGGCTGCAAGTAGATAAGGAAATTTATGAAGATGCGATTTTTCATCACTGCATAGCTTACAGAATGTCTTTTTGTTTGATCTTCAACAAACTAAACTGCATGTAACCGATTACATCATGTGACCATTTAGATCATTCATGCAATTCAGGAAAACTAGGAAACCAAATTTTGTACATCATCTAGGGCCTGGACGATTGCAAGGGTCTTCTCATTTTTTTCCCTTTCCTTTCTCTTCGGCAGATGCCACGACAGCAACACTAGCTTCTTCCTCGTCCTCAAATGAGTCCGGAACATAGCACCATCCGCCCGTTGAGTCGTGGACGTACCAATCTTGTCAAGTCGGTCGCCATGATCGACATCGGCCTTGATCGCGAGCGGACGACCTCCAGATTCACCGTTGGCTTGCTGCATGGAGACGGCATCTTCATAATTTTCCTTCGCTAGCTGCCGCGCGCGGATGGCACGGACACGAAACGCTCGAGCGCGGCAGAACTCTAACTGCGCTTGCCGTTGCATGCATTGGGCACTCACGACCTATGGCTTCGCCGCCTGTCCTTGAGTCTTCTCCGGCGCGATTTCTTCCATCACCATCACATGCAAGGGAAGTGCTAGAGAGAGGGGAGGCGAGAGATGCATGCAAGAAAAGTACTACTCGAGGTACATATAGACTCAGTTGACAGCTTCACCGTGAGAGTAAGGCCCCGTTTAGATGCAAGCCAAAATCCAAAAAATTTCAAGATTTTCCGTCACATCAAATCTTGCGGTACATGCATGGAGCATTAAATGTAGGTAAAAAGAATAACTAATTGCACAGTTTGCCTGTAATTGACGAGACGAATCTTTTAAGCCTAAATAGTCCATAATTGGACAATTTTTACCAAATATAAACGAAAGTGCTACAGTAGCCAAAAAGCCAAAAAAAATCGCATCTAAACGGGGCCTAACAGTAGCCAAAAATACAAACGAAAGCGCTACAGTATATACTAACGGGAGGGGTGTGGTACGAGGAGTCCAGCGCTCCAGCAATAAATCCACACGCGGATCCAGCGACGCATGTGGAGCCGGCGCCTAGTATCATGAGACAACTCAAAAAAGTAGTTACGCCTACTATCCTGGGACGGAGGGAGTATCTTGCACCATCCCTTTTTGGAGATTAGCAACATGTTAAATTCATCTTATTTTTGGGGCCCTAACAATGCAGACCTACGGCGCTGCGCCGTACCCTAGACTAGTAGCCACAGTCATATGGTTCAGCACCCCATCACTATCCCAGTTAGCACCGCACAGGCCGACTGCCACCGTTAGCATAGGCTTTGTGCCCTGCCACTATTTCTAGGGTTGCCAGCAAGGGAGGCTTTTTAACGAGGCTAATAAATTCACTACCATAGGAGTCTAACCTAGGACTGAGATTTCCTCCTAAAGCACTTGCAACCAATAGGTTATGAACTCTTTCGCACATTGAGTGATTGATAGTGGTTTAAACATGTCAACATTTCTTAGATAGAAGTTGTGTGTTGTGTGTGATGCTATCAAGGAAATCACACCGTCCCAAACTCTGTCCTGGTTCAACATAAGTACATGACAAAAGGATAGGTTCTCACTTAAAAGTGTTGACAATTTGGTTCTCAAGCAGTTAGGCTACAGTTCGCTAGTTGATCAGCAAGAGACACTTCAAGTGCTCTAACTGAGTAGCTGACAGCAGTAGGCTTGGCACGGAAGCTAAATTACCTAGCAAAATGCATGCTAAGCCCCTAAAAAAATATAGTTGAGTACGCATTCCGTGTGGAAACTTAGCTGATACTTTAGCAAGATTTTTGGTGGGAATGACCACGTAATCCTCTTCTGAATACTCTAGCAAGATTGTTTAAATTCAATCTGGTTCAAATCGGATGCCAAAGTTGGTAAAAAAACTAAAAAGGTACAATGGTGGATGACAGAAATGTCGATCTTACCATCAATTAGTCATCACACTACTACACAAAATCTTTTGCGAGACGTTTTCAAAATGGCCTCGGAGGTGTGGCAAGGCAGCCGACTCAGCAACCATCTCGGTTAATGCTTAACCGAGGCGGACAATGTAATATAACCGTCTCGGTTAATGCCTATTAAACGAGGCAGCCATTATAATGCAACAACCTCGGTTAATGCCTATTAACCGAGGCGGACATTATAACACAACCGCCTCGGTTCGGTTAATGCCTATTAACCGAGGCGGGCATTATAACGCAACCGCCTCGGTTAATACATTAACCGAGGCCGTCGCTTCCAAATAACCGCCTCGTTATTCAGCGTTGCGTTTGGACCTCGAGGCGCGGGTGCACAAGAACGGAAGCGGGAGTGGGAGTGGGAGTGGGGCCCGCGTGTCGGTCGTAGTGAGAAAGAAGAAATGTGCTGCGCGCTGGGATGATCCATGTGCTACTCCATGTCAGCGATCCGGAAGCGGGGCTGGTGGCCACTCGTGGCTCGCCACACGTGCAGCGGAGCGGAAATAACTCTCCCTCGTCCGTCTCTCTCTCGTCTCTCTCTTCGGTCTTTCCCTCCGGTCCATCCCTCCATGCACGCCTCCCTCTCCGCGCGTGGAGGCAGCGAAGGCGGCTGGCGGGGAGGAGGAGGCGCACAGGCTAGCTCCCCTCCGGTGGCGGCGGCCACCACACGTAGCAGCGGCGCGCGGGGATGCCCGCACCGGCGACGGCGGCCCTCCCTCTCCTCCGAGCATGGCACGGCGGCCCCTCCCTCTCCTCCGAGCACGGCGCCCCTACCCTGTCCCTCGTGCGTCGGCCTCCAACGGTCCATCGGTGGCGGATCCGACCATCCGGAGGCGGCAGGGGCGCAAATCAAGTCACCAGCAGCGGTGGGGCGCGTGGATCCGCCACCACCGAATGGATCTAGCCACCGGCGGCTGCGGCGGCGCAGATCCTACCACGGACAACGGCGGCGCGTGGTACGGGCTCGGTGGGCTTTTTTTTTCGTGAAATTATTAACCGAGGCGAGCTACTTAACTCAACCGCCTCCGTTAATAGCATTAACCGATGCGGTTGTCTTATGCGACCGCCTCGGTTAAGGCCACGATTAACCGAGACCTTTGGACCGAGGCGGTTGACTTGCCCGCCTCGGTTAAGCGCTTTTGCCCGCCTCGATAAAGTTTTCTGTAGTAGTGTTATTTTCTAAAAAGGTGCTTATTATAATTGATATGTGTACGATGCTTAGGCGAATAGCACGTGAAAAATGAGACATGCATGGGAAATGAAATTAACTAACATTGTCTATAAGTTGCTGAACGACATTTGTTTTGAACGTACTCTCTCCGTTTATAAGAAATGACGTTTTTCCTAAAAAAAAAAACAATGTTTTTCTAGCCTTCTAGGTTTTTTCTAAACCAAAACATGGCCAGTTTGATTAGGTTTGTAAAATAAATATCCTATATGGCTATATGTAAGACATTTAATTAGTATCATTGGTTTTGTCATGAATTATATTTCCATAATAATATAACTATTAGGTATATATCATAAATGCAAATAATTTCTCTATAATCTATATATTAAGGTGTGGGAATTAATTAAACAGAATTAAAAGTTAAAGTTTAGGATAGCTAGCGAAAGCAAAACAGTTGCACAAAGTCGTATATTTGTCGGACAACCAATCCTCCATTACTTGCGTCTTACCGCTCGTAGCTCCACACAAGATGCGATGCATTTGGGCACAAGAAGGGTTTCTTGTTGGCAGCAGCATATATAGCGACCTAGTACCAACATATGTTGCTCGTGTTGTATATTAGTATTATTATTGCTACTGAGACTGAAGCAGCGGCTGACTCTCATCGATCCATCCCTCTCTCGAATCAAAACCTCCTTGTATTCGGCAGGCATGCAAGTTGAGTGCTCCTCCAAAAGTCCAAGGCTCCATCCATGTCATAGTAAACACCCAAAATCTCCAATAGTACGCACCTGGTAAAAAAGAACGAAAAGGTCTCCGATCCCCTGGTATCTCGCGAACAAGTACGTGACCGCCATGGCCTGCTTCGCCTGGAGTACATATTCACCTGAGCCGCCAACGCCAAAGACGGGTGAGGTTGATTGGAGACGGTTAGTTAAATTGGCAGCAGGCGCGCATGGCTGAACTTTCTCCGTGCGACGCACACGCAGTGTGCCTGTTAGCTGTTTGCATGCCCCCGTACGTGTGGCCGTGTCACACGAGCTGAGGTCGCCCACGCCACGCGTGGACTCTCGCGCGGGTCAGTTTTGTTGAACATATAGATCTCTAGGAGCCTAGATTTAGCCAGGTACTTTATATAAATGGGTAGTATGTCTTAGTATATGTTCTAGATAGAGATTAGAGGGAGGAGTGGAGGGATGTGTCGAACCTGACACCGCAGAGGAGGATCAGCTCGTGACCGCCATGGAGTCGGTGTCTGGGCTAGGGCAGCGACGGTTGGGGAAGATGACGGTGATGAGCAGTGGCGACCAGCGGTGAAGACCGGTGGCGGCGCAGTGTAGTCCGACGTCGTGGGAGCCCTTCGATGTAGATGCAGAGGTGGCGCGGCTGGTGGCTTCCCGTCACTGGCTGCGTCCCTCTAGATCGGATTAGGGTTTAGGGATTTTGGTGGGGAGCTCGGCTCAGGCGAATCTCGTGACTTGAGTCGTCGGCCTCCACCTCTATTTATTGCGCAGTGTGACAGGGGCCCTCCAGCCATAGTGAGTTAGGCGCCCCCGATCAGGGCACACGGATCAAAGGCACAACTGGGCCGTTGGGCCCAGCTTGGGATTAGAGATCAACCTAATAATCTTCCCTTGATCTCCTACCATCTTTCAATTTCATATCATTTACTTTTGTTCATTCCAATACAGATTAGCGTATAGAGCATGTTTCATCGTCACGGTCAATTGTCGATAGATTTAACAGCTACAATACACCACTCTATTCTAAAATAGATACTTATCTTTGGGCCTTCTTTTAGTCCAGGAATTATATGCTTTCCTTTAAACCCATGCCGGCTACATATTCTCTAAACACGTTGGGTGGTAAGGCTTTTGTAAGCGGATCCGCGAGCATCTTTTCGTTACTTATATGCTCAAGACTTATGACATGATCCTAGACTTTATCTTTCACAATATAATACTTTATGTTAATGTGTTTGGCAGCACCACTTGACTTATTGTTGTGAGCATACTGTACTGCCGGATTATTATCGTAGTATAACTTAAGTGGTCTATAGATGTCGTCAACCACCTTTAAACCGGGTATGAACTTCTTTAGCCAGTTCACCTGCCCCGTTGCCTCATAACACGCTACAAACTCGGCATACATTGTGGACGATGTAGTTATGGTTTGCATTGAGCTTTTCCATTAAATAGCTCCCCTGCGAGAGTGAATATATATCCAGATGTGGATTTTCTATCATCTCCCGCATAATCAGAATCTGAATATCCCACTATATGGAGTGAATCAGATCTTCTATACGTCATCATGAGGCATTTTGTTCTTTCCAAATAACGCAAGACTTTCTTTACTAATTTCCAGTGTTCTGTTCTAGGATTGCTCTGGAATCTACCAAGTAACCTGGTAACAAATACCAAGTCATGGCGCGTACATACTTGAGCATATTGCAAGCTTCCGACAGCTGAAGCATATGGAACCGTTTTTCATTTGATCGATCTCATATTGGTTCCTAGGACATTGAAAATCCTCATATCCGTCGCCCTTAACTATAGGAGCAGGTGAGAGACTACATTTGTGCATACTGAATTTCTTTAAGATTCTTTCTATGTATGCCTTTTGTGACAGTCCTAATATCCCTTTACTTCTATCTCGGTGAATCTCGATCCCTAGAACGAACGAGACTTCACAAAGATCTTTCATATCAAATTTTGAGGACAAAAACTTTTTTGTCTCCAGTAGTAGACTGACGTCACTACTAACAAGTAAGATGTCATCCACATATAGGACAAGGAAGATAAACTTTCCATTCTTAAACTTTGCATAAACACAATTGTCCTCAACATTCTCTTTAAACCCAAAATTCCTTATTATCTGATCAAACTTCAAGTACCACTGTCTTGAAGCTTGTTTTAATCTATAAATGGATTTCTTTAGGCGGTATCCCATTCGTTCTTTTCCTTCCATGACAAAATCTTTCGGTTGTGCCATGTAAACATTTTCCTCCAAGTCACCGTTGAGAAATGTTGTCTTTACATCCATCTGATATAATTCTAAATCATAATGTGACACTAATGCCATTATGATTCTAAAGGAATCCTTACATGAGACTGGAGAAAAGGTCTCATTGTAATCAATCACTTCTCTTTGTGTAAAGCCTTTTTCCACAAGTCATTCTTTATATCTCTCTATATTCCTTTGAGAGCCAAGTTTTATTTTGTAAACCCATTTACAACCTACTGTCTTGACTCCTTTAGGAATTATTTCTAAGTCCCAAACTTTATTGGCATTCATAAATTTTATTTCATCTTTCATGGCCTCAAGCCACTTTGATGAATGATCACTTCTGATGGTTTCTTCAAATGAGATGGGATCATCCTCCATTTGAAAATCCTCAGTGTTGTATTCCTCATAGTCAGCAGGAATAGCTGATTTTCTAACTCTTTGAGACCTTCTAGGGGCCTCCACATTTGGCACATCTTCTGTTTGAGGCTGTTGTTGCTCCCCCTCATGTGTGGCAATAGGTTCTATAGGATCCTAAAGAACAGGTTCCTCATCGTCATTCATTGTTGCCACAGGCGGAATAACAATAGGTGCTGACACCACAGTATCTTGCACTGTTGGTGCAGCGACAGCAGGTAGTGAGAAAAATGACTCATGAATCATTGGAGTGGGCGCATACACCCGCTTCTCTTCAAGGTCAATTTCTCGAGCTACCATGCTCCCCCTCATCATTTCATCCTCTAGGAAGACAGCATGTCTTATTTCCACAAACTTTGTATATTTGTCTGAACAGTAGAAACGAAAACATTTTGACTTTTCTAGGTAGCCAATGAAATGGCAACTTACTGTTTTGGGATCTAGTTTTCAAATGTTTGGGTTAAATACTTTAGCCTCAGCTGGACTCCCCCCACACGTAAGTGGTTTAGTGAGAGTACTTTTCCTGTCCACAACTCATACGGTGTTTTGGGCACCGACTTACTTGGTACTATATTGAGAATATGAATGGCAATTTTTAACGCCTCCATCCACAGGCTCAAAGGTAAGGTGGAGTAACTTATCATACTGCGCACCATATCCATCAGGGTACGATTGCGCCTTTCAGCTACTCCATTCTGCTAAGGTTCATCCGGTGTAGAATACTGGGCTACTATGCCATTCTCCTATAAGAACCTTACAAAAGGTCCAGGAACTTGGCTGTATGGGGTATGCTGACCGTAGTACCACCCCCCATGGTCGGACTTGACTATCTTAATCTTTAAATTGTGTTGGTTTTTAACTTCTGCCTTAAATATCTTAAATTTATCCAATGCTTCTATTCTTTCTTTGATTGGATAAATATAGCCATAATAGGAGTAATCATCTGTGAATGTTATGAATGAATCATAACCATCCACACTCTTTACAGGAAATGGACCATAGATGTCTGTGTGAATAATCTATAGAATTCCGTGCGCTTTGTTTGGCATCTTTCTTAATTTTCTTTACATACTTTCCTTTAATGCATTCCCTGCATTGTTCTAAATCTGAGAGCTCTAATGGAGGAAGAATATCATTCTTAACTAGTTTTTCTATTCTCCCCTCAAAATATGGCCTAAATGATAGTGCCATAATTTCGACAATGCATCGTGAGCTCTCTTTCATTTTCTGTTTACATCCACGAGACGAGGATACATTCACATTGTTGCATGCAACGTTCCCATCATCGCATATAACATTCACATCATCATGTAGTGATAACAAATAAAGCTCATTTTGTAAGATAGCAAGACCAACACATGCATTATTAAATGTTATCTTACATTTGCCATTTCCAAAATGGCAATCATATCCATCATTGTCCAAGCATGAAACACTAATCAAGTTTCTCTATAGGGAGGGGACATAAAGTACATCTCTCAGTAAAAGTGTGAAACCATCAGCAAGCTCTAGAGAAAGATTGCCAACAGCTTCAACATCTGCTCGGACTCCAATTGCAACTTTAACGTGTCTTTCGCTTCTTTGCGTAGTCCTCGTCGAATGAAATTCCTGTAAAGAATTAGCTACATGAACAGTTGCACCTGAGTCAATCCACCAAGTAGATTTCGAATAATGTACATACAGGGATTCATTTATGAACGTAATAATGTTCTCAACTTTCTTTGCCATGATCATCTTTAAGTAATCAGGACAATCTTTCTTATAATGTCCCGTCTTCTTGCATTAGAGACACTGATCTTTCTCTACTGTGAACTTGTTCTGCTGAGGCTGATGCAGCATGAGACCCTTTCCCTTTGACTTTGAGGAGAAGTTAGCATTAGTATTCTTTTTCTTATTATCTTTCAAATAATTGATAGAGTCATCATTGGCAGCTTTCAATCTCTCCTCTTGTACACACATAGCCATGAGCCTCTCCATGTCGCACTTCTCGGGCTGTATGTTATAGTTGACAACAAAAGTGTCAAACTCTTTTGGCAAGGATGAAAAAATCAGATGGATAAGAAACTCTTCCTTGAGAGCCAGATCCATTGGTTTTAGCTTGATGTCAGATTGCTCATCCTTAGTATGTGCTCTCTTATGCCACCATTACCTGAGAGCATCTCCAACAACTCCCTATATTTTACTTGGTATATCTTGTGTTTTAGCAACTTGGTATTTTGTTTGGCAAGTGAAAAAATCACCTCTCTCCAACAATTTGGTATCAACTTGGTAAATCAAAAAAAAACAGGCCCACCTAGTAGCGTGACTTTTCCGTGCCCTCTGGCCGCCGCGACTATTCCCCTGCCTCTCGCCGCGCGACTTGTTCTTGTCGCGTAGACAGGACGCCGCGCCGCCGCCCATTCATCTCCTCGGCGCTTCTCCATGGATGTGATAGCAGCATGGTCAATGAATGAATGTGTGCTGTTGGTGCGTGGCGTCAAAGTACTGTTGGTGCGTGGCGTCAGTGCTGATGGGACTAGTGCACTGTTGGTGCGTGGCGTCATTGCTCCACAGATTTGCCGGCCACCAACAGAGAAAGGACAAAGCACAGTACCTGTACATTGCACCGGCAACTGCGCTGCTGCTGCTGCTAACTGGATTTGCCGGCCACTGAATGCAGGTATTACGTACATGATTTGCAAATGATCAGAGACAGCACACAGCAGGCAGCATAAAATGATGGCCATCAGGTTTTGCCATGTAAACTTCTGATAAAATATTTCAGAGCTGATACAATATGAGTTTAACAACTAAACTATAAACGGCACAGTAGCTCGTAGTTCCAAATTTAATACTGAATAAACTTAAACAACATAGCTCATAGTTCAACAACTAAATATTTGGAGTAAGCTTCGCGAGAATCTGCTCTTGCATTATCTCAAGCCACTGACGCTGCTTCGGATTGAGAGACGTCATGTCCGCTAACATAATTTTATTCTGTTCTTTCATCAAGTCGGTTTCAGCTTTTTTGCTTCATTGTCCACCCTCTTCTTCTCTAGCTCTAGTGTAGCCTTCTCTATCTCTAGTGTAGCCATGAACCTGTCCTCTTTGGCCTTCCCTTCCTTCTCAAAACCTCCTTCTTCGACCACATCTTGTCCAATGCTTCCATGCAAGCTTCACCACCTCCTCGCTTAAGATTTGCTTTTACCTGATCAATAATCAATGCTTTAGTACAGTCCAATAAAAAAAAATTGTACAACTAATATAAAACTCTTTGCCACTTAAAATTTGTACCTTCTTTATCCCATCGGACCTCTTCCTTGGTTCGGTTTCTTCAGCTTCAATAGTATGCCATTGTCATTATTTAAGGCTCCTTCATCCCTTGGCCTTGACACCTTTCCGGCCTTCTTTTGCTTCTTGCTTTTTGCTAGTTTCTCAACCTCTGCAATTTCTACCATCTTGGATTTCCACTGTCCTCCTCCTTGAGTATGTCCCAGCAATGCTCAAAAACAAAAGA
Organism: Miscanthus lutarioriparius; assembly: GCA_904845875.1. Classification (NCBI taxonomy): domain Eukaryota; kingdom Viridiplantae; phylum Streptophyta; class Magnoliopsida; order Poales; family Poaceae; genus Miscanthus; species Miscanthus lutarioriparius. The sequence continues at coordinate 24,534,747 of CAJGYO010000017.1, forward strand.
TTTGTTGTCCCTGTCTAAGTTTTTGTAGACCTTTTTGCTTCATTAGCTGCACCATCAAAGTATATACATTTTAAAAGTGAGTTCAAATAAAGCATTCAAAATAAATTGCATACCTTATCTTGCATAGTTGTGCCACTTTGATTCCTACGTGAGAATTTGATCATAGTGTGAACAAAACTTGTTCACACTAGTTTGAATTACCCCGATGCATAATGGAACTCTCTGAGCGAGGAACTTTAGATTTGTTGTGTTCCTCGAAATAAGCATGAACTTTGCCCCAAAATGTAGTCTTGATTAAGCCCGTTAATGGGATCCTTGCTAATAGCCAACCATCCAAAGCAAACAATTTCATCCTCTTCGGTAAAATTTTCCTCTTTCCTCCTTGTGCTTGAAGGAAGCTGCACTACTTTCAACACTACTAGGGATCTTGGCTCTCGGAATGTCATCAACCTCGTTCACGGCAAAAAAACAGAGCCCCATGTCCTTCGAGAAGGATGTTGCTCAAGAAACCATCTTCTTCCATTCTAAAATGAGTATAGAACAAATGAACCCATGAACAACAACTGAACCCATGAACAACCACCCTAAACCCCGATCCATGGTCTACCCGAAGACCTGAGGACTAGTTCCAAAGGCGTCTCGATGGCCCAAAACTTTTAACCTCCTACTACAAACACGCTACTTTGCAGAATTCGGAAGAGGACGCCGGCAAAGAATACAAGATCAGATCTTTAAACGCTTAGGGGAGATGGATCGCTCTAGATCGTAGGGAAGAGTCTGTGTGTGGGGACCGATTGCCTAGAAATCCGATCTGATAAACCATGTGTCTCTTTACATCACCATCCGGAAAAATAGGATTATAGGGCAGAGGAGTTTTTGAGTTTTTGCAAAATTATAAGAATAGCAAGTCAATATAAGGTTGTTGGAGATGCTCTGACCCTCTCTGTCACTACTCCAAAGAGCCAATGAACTGACTCTTTATTCTTTCGAGGTACTCGGTGACGGTGCCACACTCTGGGATTGAGCCCACAATTGTAGGCTCAATCATGTTCTTTATCACAGCCAAACACTTCATGTTGGTAGTGACCCACTTCCTATGCTCAAGGTCATAGGATATCTTTTGGGATGCAAAATCCCTTTCTCTAGTTGCCCAAGCGGCATCAGCCTCATTTGTCTCCCTCACCGGTGCCACATGCTCTGTGGGACACGGTGAGGTGACTACCCAGTCCACCTCTGCCAAGATGAAGGCCAGGTCAATCTTTTTCTTCCACTCCGTGTAGTTGTCACATTTGAGAGTGAGGATCTCTTTGATACAACCCATCAAGTTGTATCCGCCTGAAAACATAATTCATATAGTGTGAGAATATAAATAATGACAACAATTGTATGCCTTGATTCTAATGTTGGTCAAAATTAAAACATACAACTGTTTATACATTAAATCTACATCACCATTGGGCATAAATAGAATTAATGCATGACAAAAAAAACTCATCATAATATTGCCATTAATCAACGTTGGTCAGAATAACAACAATATTATAATCAATTAAAAACGTATCCATTTTCAAAATTCAATTCTCCCGTTAGTTCGAATTTAATAATGAAAATAACATCTTTAAATACGCAGCGGAAAATAATTTAATTTAATGAACTTTGCCCATAGGACAAATCTCTTTTCTATTTTCTTTAAGCCATTAATCAATTTCTAGGAAATAAAACTTTTACTAGAAAAAGAAAAATGAAAAATGACTCAAATTCTTCTTTGTTCCTTCGGCCGCCGCAAAAAATGGCCAGCCCACTTCTCTCTGCCAGACCCCGCCGGCACCCAGCCACAACCTGGGCCTAGGCAAGCAAAAGTGCATGCCAAGGCCTCTCACTTTGGGCCGCGAGTCGGCCCGTGCATCTGGCGCCGTTGGATTCAATCGGACGGCCGAGCGGTGAGATCGGGTGAACAAAAACCGCCGACGCCGGCCTCCTCCCAAACCCTAACCCTCATTCACGCCTCTCCTCTCTCTCTCTCTCTCTCTTAGCCGCAGCGAGCGCACCGAGCAAGCGAAGCAGTGGAGCGGGCAACCATGGCACCGTCGCCGGCCCCCTCGCCGGCGTGCGCGCTCCCCAGCGGGTGAGCTCCGCCGCCGTCGAGCGGCCTGGCCATAGCGCCCCCTGGGCCGAGCCCAACGAGCAGCTCCCTAGCTCGGCCCTTTCTTCTCCTCTCACAAGCCGTGAGGCAAAGCAGATCTTCTTGTTGTGGGCGAGGTAAGCCAAAACGGCTCTTCCTCTTCTCCCTTTCCTCTTCTTTCTTCTGGGATTAACTCGATTTGGGGATGGGATCAAAAATTAGGGTTAGGGTTTTGGGATGGGCACTGTTCTTCTTCACTAGAGGGACTCTATGGATTTTAGGGTTCGACATAGCGTGCCGAGCCCTCCTTCTCTTCTTTCTTTGACCCAATTAGGGTTAGGGTTACACCGAACCCTCTGTTCTTCTTAGATTCGAAGGGATCTAATTCGATTCTTTTCTTTTCTAGTCTGATTCTAAACCCTACCATGATCTACACCTAGCAAAATGGCTCTGATACCATTGTTGAACTTATAGGATCTCTAGGAGCATAGATCTAGCCAGGTACTTATGTAAATGGGTAGCATGTCCTAGTACATGTTCTAGATAGAGATTAGAGGGAGGAGTGGAGGGACATGTTGAACCTGACACCGTAGAGGAGGATCCGCTCACGTCCGCCATGGAGTCGGTGTCTGCGCTAGGGCAGTGACGGTTGGGGAAGAGGATGGTGATGAGCAGTGGCGATCGGCGGTGAAGACCGGTGGTGGCATAGTGTAGTTCGGCGTCGTGGGTGCCCTTCGGTGTAGATGTAGAGGCGACATGGCTGGTGACTTCCCGTCACTGGCTGCGCCCCTCTAGATCGGATTAGGGTTTAGGAATTTCGGTGGGGAGCTTGGCTTAGGCGAACCTCGTGACTTGAGCCACCGGCCCCCATCTCTATTTATTGCGTAGTGTGATAGGGGCCCTCCAGCCATAGTGGGCTGGGCGCCCCCGATCAGGGCGCGGATCAACGGCCCAACTGGGTCGTTGGGCCCAGTTTGGGATTAGAGATCAACCTAACAAGTTTCCCACACGCTTGATTACGATGTTAAACAAAACATGGTAGTGGACCAGTAGCTTCTTTCCTAGAAGTTGTTAGCAAGGGTCAAAGGGCACGCCGACATCGTTTCATGGCGAGGTGGCGTGCATGAGTCGGCACCAACACCATGCGAGGCTGACTATGATTGTACTAGTAGTATCATGAGGAAGGGCAGCACAAGCGCCGGATGTTCGGGTGTCTGGACACCCGCGCCTCTAACGCCGGCGCCAACGCCTGCTGCATGCATAGGCCGGGCCCGCCCATGCTCCCCCACGCTTCCCTACTTCCCGCTCCCCTCCACGCATGCTGCGCGTTCCCCTCCATGTATGGCATCCCAACAACTGCAGCATGAGGCTGCGGTAGATGACTCACATTGCAACATGCATAACACCCTCTATCTACTTTTGAAAAATTTAGATAAAATATTTGCAAAACGGCTGAAACATTTGAAACAAGCGTCTGAAATATTTGCAAAACACACATGAAAAGCACTTGAAAAACAATTACAAACATATGTAACATCCAGATAAAAACACTTGCAATATATGTGTGAAACATATGCAACATGCAGATAAACACACTTGCAACATGCATATGAAAAACAGAGAAAACATTGGGAACATACACTTGCAACATACGTGTTTAACCATTGCAACATATGCAACATCCCGATCTACTTTTGCAACATACGTATGAAACACTTGAAAGATAATTATGAAACATCTGAAACACTTGAAACATGCGCTTGCAACATAGGGGAGGCCAGGGCCGAACGATTCTAGACATCCGAGTCGTAGTCGGACCCGGCGGCGCGCGAGCACCACCACTACCATCACTAGCAGCACCGGGCTTAGCTCAAGCGGGAAGGCGGCGCGCGCGATGGGTGGGAGTGGGTCGACCACGATGGCCACCCTTCTTCTTCTTTGTCATGTTGTAAGGCGGCACCAGCAGGCGGCAAGGTTGGTCTATCACTCGAGCTTGAGCGGCAGCGACTAGCTAGGACTGCCGCGGAGGTAGGACGGCCCAGCCTACGTCGTCGTCATAGGCGGCGGTGGCTTCACTCTAGCGGGCATCTGCAGAGGCATGTGTTGCTGCGGTGGTGGTGGCGGCGACGATGCAGCACCCGCCATCGCATGCTCCTACGCCGGCGAGGCCTCCAGGCGCTTGGTGGCGAGGTTGTGCTTGTTGTTGTGCATCCACACCTTGAGCACATGCCGCTTGATGCTGATCTCCTGGTAGAAGGCCTGCTCCATGCCATCGTTGAGCCTCTGGAGGCGCCACCCCACACGCTCCGTGAACTCCAGCATGCGTGCCTTCTGCTCTAGGGTGAACTTGGTGCGGAGATATGGAGGTAAGAGAGAGACGAGAAAGAGAAACAGGAGAGGATAAGTTCAGGAGAGGATAAGTTTAAATGGCTACTTGAGAGGAGCAATATGTGGACAATATGAGGCCATGTAGAGTTCGAAGGGACTCCTAGCATCCGTACACTCTAATCAAAGAATTACCACACGAGGAATCGAGGATATTAGATCAGATGGAATCGAATCGCACGTCTCTATTTCATTATGTTGCCTAAAGAGCCAGTCAACTAAAACATGTGTTGACACGCATGGCGTGGTAACAGTCAACAGAGGGCAACCTGCGCAGCCTACGGGGCTGGTCGACCGTAGGTGACGCATGTAGGATAAATCTGTGCCCCGTGGCATCCGCCATGGCATCACTACTTGCTCATAGTGAAGCAGTTTTATTCTCTTTTACGTCCTCCCTCTGTCCCTAAAAGAATGCAATTGTGGAACAGTGTCATGTTTTAGTATATCAAATTTGACCAATTACAGATAAAAAAGTATAAATATTTATAATACCAAATAAATACCATTAGATTAGTTACAAAATGTATTTTTATAATATATTGATTTAGAGCCATAAATGTAACACCCTAGGTGTTAGGCTTGCATAATTTCACTTGCATTTCATGAGCATAATCATCAAGCATTTATATATAAGCTTTTACATGGGTAACGTACAATTGAAACATGTGAAACATGCCTTGTTATTTTATGTTTCCATATGTGTATGCTTATGATCATGTGTGAATAAGTGTAAGCGATTGATGTTGGTCACTAAAACACATTAGCTACATTTAGGATGACTAATGGAACAATATTCATGTAGATCATTTTATCTAATTAAACTCCTAAGTGATGATGTGCTTGTTGACCTAGGAAGTATCTATATGTAACCAATGTATAAATATGTGTGGAACCTTAGAAATACCTTTAACATGTTTAGAATGTCACTATGAACAACTTTGGTATTCATGACTAAGGCTAGTTTGGTCTATAAGTCATAGTTATAGTGTAAGTCATCATTTTCAAGTGGTATGTTTGACCTAGGTTGAACTATGTCATAGAATGTTTGCATGGTAAAGCACCCTTAAGAAAAGTTGTAGTACTTGATTAGAGTAATAACTTTTATTTTTGGATCATGAGCTAATTCTGTGCCTAGCTTGGTCATTTTAAGCTAACAAGAATCAACATTTCACTGATTTTGGAACTTGAAAATTTTTCTAAGTCTTATTGTGCTGACAGTTTCGTTGTGGCTGACTTTGGGATGATTTAACTCCATAATCGTTGCGAATTAGGAGATGAGTTCGAAAGCAATTTTGTAGCTGGTATGTAGCTCTACAATTTTTGTTATGGCATCATGCACAAATTTGTTTTGGTTTAGGAGAATGAAAGGCTTGAAATTGTGTCGTCACGTCTCCCATCGGGCGTTGATGGCCACTGCGTCGCGTCGTGTCGTGGCCGACCGAGGTCAGCTCCTAGCCGCCACGTGGCCGCCGCTGGCCGGAGTCGGGCCCTCATCGTAGTGCGCTGGCATGCGATATCTGAGAACCCGCGCGCCTCATTTCACTCACTCCCGCTCACTTTCTCCCTCTCCACTGCTCTCTCTCGCTCTCATCACGGAGAACCGAGCGCCACCGAGCCTCAGCGCTGCTCCGCCGTCGCCTAGCGCCCACTCCACCGCACCATTGCCACCTCCATTTGCAGTTAGCTTTGCCGTGTTCCCCTCTACCTCCTCAACGTGTTAGTAGTGCCAGACGAGCTACGGTGAGGGCGAAATCGCCGTTCTCGTCCTCACTGGAAAGCTTGGCTTCCATGGCCGCCTTCACCGCGAGCTCGCCGCAGATCAGCTCCGTCGCGCATTCCTTTTGCTTCCTCATGTTAGGGCTTGGTTATGGTGTAGTCTAGCTTGTAGCATGACATTACGATGAGCCATTGCCTTGCCGGCACGGAACACGAAGCGCAGTGCCACGTCGCGCTCTCACCGCCGCACCACCGCGCACATGGACACCCTCGCCGGTGCTTCCACCCGAACCCTAGATAGTCTAGATAGGTTCACGTCGTCACCATGGAGCTCTTGCGCTCCTCGCCTAGACTTGCCGTAGCTAGAGATGGCCAGCGCACCTCCGCGCAGCGCCGCCGTGCCGCCTTGGTCAGCGACGAGCATGCTCCGTTGCACCTGTGCTGCCACCACGGGTGTCAATCGACGCGGGATAGTGTGTAGAGCACGACGGTGTGGTCGGTTCCGCCGGAGACCTCATTGTCGGTGAGATAGAGCCGGTCAAACTGCCATGCCCTATTTCGGCTCACTGACGGGTGGGGTCCGCTGACCCGTGGGTCCCCTCTGTCAACGACTGCAGTTAGGGTTTAGTATTATTTATTTTCTAGATTTTTGAGCTAACTTTGAAAAATCATATCTAGAGCTAGAAATGTCCAATTTTGGTGAATCAAATTTTGTTGTGTTCCTCATGAAGTGTAGTATTTTATAAAAATATGAGATGTACAGTTTCTAGTATTTTTATTGGTGAATAAAATATAGCTAGATAAGTGCTTTTTAAATGTTTATAATTTTGTAAAATGTGTAACTTGAGCTAGGGATGTGATAAAATTATGATTCCAATTTTGCTAGTCTTGTGTTGACATGATATAGCTAGAAAAAATAATAAACTTACAGTAAACTTGATTGAAATATGATCTTTCTATTTATCTATTAATAAATGGTGTTTATGAGGAAAATTATAGGGATAAAAATAAGTAACATATTGCCATGAAAATTTTTGTACAGTATTATGGCACTAGTATGAAGCTAAGAAAAATATAGAATCTATTGTTTGACACTTTTCTATAGGGTTAACTATTTTTACTAACATAAACCTTGTTAGCTTGTCATTTTTGTAGAGGATGTTATACATGTTCAAATGGTATGAAATTTTACAGTAGTCTATTAGAAGCACTTGGAAGCCACTGTAATTTTATGAGAATTTATTGTGCACATTTAGTATATGTTTGTTATTTCACCTAATTATCTAATTAAATTAATAAAGGCATGTAAATAAATAAATTATGCTTGACCATGATGTTTTCTATGGTACTTGTGATACATATAAACTATTGATGTTAATAGTAAGGCTTAGAAGCAATTAGTTGTATGCAACTAAGTAATTATTGCTTTATAAATAAAATAAATGGTTGCATAGATAGTTTTGGTCGAGTTGATGATTTCATGTTGATAAGGGCATTTTCTGTAAAACTTGTTAACAATAAAGTTGTAGATAACTTACTGATCTACCTTGTATTAAAATTTCATAGTCATAGATCTTAGAATTTAAGAGTTTTAGCTGTTAGAAGATTGTTGTCCGAAATGTTTACTTCCTGGATAGATTTGAATAACTAAATTGTTTGACCTAGATAACTGTTGAATCACATTAAGGGTATTAAAATAAAGTTGTAGACAATTTCATAAGATTTTCAGAATGTCCACAACCATATTATTCCGATATGTATAACTCCAGTTATGGTTAAAACAATGAGCTAATGTCTTGTAGTCCGGTAAATAGATTACAGAAGTGTTTACTTAAGTAGTAGAGAAGAGATATGCACCTACTCAGTAAAAATAAGATGCACTTGTTATTACTTTCATACCATGCTATTGAAAGTACTTATGAGGATGCATTCATCATATTATATCATACTATACGTGTCATCACATATGCATTCGTGATATCTTATGCCATCCTCATGCATATAGGATCGACCGAGGAGATAAACGTTGTTGGAATTCAATGAAGAAGAGAAAGGGGATCAGTAGGAGACTCCTCAAGCAAGCAACTCTAGGAGAAGAGGAGCAGACTCTAGAAGAGCTCCCTGAGTACCCAGATCATCGACCCACCTCTTTCCTCAAAGGCAAACCCCGAGCATTCTAAATCTTCCATTATTTTATAAAATACTACTTGGGTCATTTATGTTTGATGCATTACGTTATAAGAGTTGATTGGAAACACTTGATGCATGGAACTACCTTGTCTAGATACATATCCATTTAACCCTATGTAGGTTCAGGATCGAATATATGCTTAGCCATGCTTAAACCGATAGAAGTCGGGTGATTTCCTGTCACTTGCGAGATATAGGTGGATACCGAAACACGGTTGGATATATTTGCTATCGTGGAAAAGGACCATAGGGTAATGTAAATGGAGGTCGGGCAGAGTCTATGTGAGGTTGACTCATGTGATTCCGTCTGTGCCGATTAAGGACCATACCGTCCTTGGCACTTCTGACAAGATTGAACGCATGTCTATCACTTAGCTGGCCAGATAACTCGTTCCGACTGCGGAGCCAAGTAACTCAACTCAGGTCGGGCCTCTCTCTGTAAAAGTGTGCACTCTGGATGGTAGTAAGGATGTGCGGGAGCCAGGCGTGAGCCCAAGGGCGGCAGGCCTGAACGTCCTGGCAGGTGGTTGTCCCTGATTGTGCGGTGTTGGGCGAACCCACGAAATATAGACTTGAGTTGTACCAAAGATGACCTAAGGTGACCATTGATCTGGTCTACCTGGGTTTGTGTTAGGAATAAATTCCTAGCTGGTTGAAATTGATTTGAATCGTCGTCTCTCCCGGATAGTGAGAAACTTGGCTAGCCCCAACATCGTAGTAATGGTATTATAGAATGTGATGGTTTGGATAAACATGAAATTACTATATCTGCTATGCTTACTATTGTATGTTATCAAATGATATACCACATGTTTAGCACAGGATAGTTGCTAATTTAGGGATGAATATTTATAATTAACTTGATGACTGAACTATAATTATATAACTGAGTTAATCGCTTTTTATGTAAAATGTTGTCAAGCTACCTCCACTTATAAAGTCTTGCATAATCCTTGGAGTCAATTTATCTCTTGTTTATGACGAGTAAGTCTAGCTGAGTACATTCTCGTACTCAGGGTTTTATTCTCATTGTTGCAGATGGTACAGTTTATCAAGGCTATTACAAGAACTGCTTTTATTCCACCGTGATGAGGAGTGAGCCTTGGACAGACATCTTTAATAATCCCTCTTATATGCTTTTCGTGGATTGTGATCATGAGATGGCACTGTATTTGAACTATGTTGGCAAATGTTAGTTTCAAACTTTAATTTGCTTCCACTACTATCTATCGAACTTGGTTTGTAATAACCTTATTTCGTACTCTGATGAATGAACTGTATCTATAAACTTTATGTAACATGTAATAGGTATTTTTGAATCATGTATGATCTTGGTTGTATGTGGATTGTTTATCGAGACCCATCGTGGTACTCGACAGACTACCGGTTTATATGTGCTCAAGTATGACAGTGTGACCGCTTGCGGATTACCATTATACTTGTACTTTTATAAATTGATCGGTTCTGCGATAATAAATGTGAATACTATTTCCTATAAAATACCCCTATGCTACGCTAACAGCGGGTGCGTTCGTGCAGCTACTCTAGCTGCAGCCAGAACTCGCAACAGTGCTATGCAGGTGTATTGTTGGAGCAGCCGTAGCCTTAACAATCTGCATCAAACAGGTCCACAAGAGTCATATATATCCAAATGGTAAAAAAGGGCATGATATATACCCCCTTCTCCGTTTATAAAAAAAAAATCAAATTCTCATTTTTGAGAAGTCAAACGATTTAATTTTTGACTAAAATTATATAAAAAGGTATGAACATTCGTGATACAAAATTAATACCAGTAGGTTAGCTATAGAATATTTATGTAGGCATAAATGCTAATATTATTTACTATAAATTTGATTAAACTTAAGTGTTTACTTGATCGGGATGAATATCATAGTTGCATTCTTCTGTTGATGGAGGGAGTACTATTAAAAGACAAAACATAGCCCCGCCCTTCTATGGTTAACCAATTACCACGGATTGCTCATGAACTTAAACTTTATTTTCATTTGCGCCAGAGAACTAGACCATCATAACAGATACATTTGTGTCATCTTATCGATGGTTCTATCCCCTTAATTGTCTGACATAATTTTGTTTGACTTGTAACTTTTAGACTATTTATTAATAGTCAACCATTGCAATATACTATCTTAATTTATGCATAGAAAAAGGAACTCCATGAGATTGGTAGTAACCACAACTTGTATAATGGTAGGGTAGTGGTTGCCAGGTAGTTTTAAAAGATAGCTCATAAAACACTGCTTCAAAAGAAAGATTGCACTTGTCTGGTGACGGGCGGACCTAGTACACAAAAAAAGAAGAAAGCTCATAAAACGCTGCTTCGCAAAAGAACTATTGTGCTTGCCTGGTGTAGGGCGGACACAGTACATAAGGAAAAAAAGATAGCTCATAAAACGCTGCTTCGCAAAAGAACGATTGCGCTTGCCCGGTGACGGATGAAACCAGTACACAACGAAAAAAGATAGCTCATAAAACGCTGCTTCACAAAAAGAACGATTGCACTTGCTTGGCGACGGGCGGAACCAGTACACAAGGAAAAAAGATAGCTCATAAAACGCTTGCCCAAAAAAAAGAACGATTGGCACGGTGACCATGGATCCAGTACACAAGGAAAAAAGATAGCTCATAAAACACTGCTTCACAAAACGATTGCACACTTGCTCGGGCGGAACCATTACACAAGAAAAAAGATAGCACTTGCTGCCCATAAAAAAGAACGATTGCACTTGCTTGGCGACGGGCGGAACCAGTACACAAGGAAAAAAGATAGCTCATAAAACGCTGCTTCGCAAAAAAGAACGATTGCACTTGCCTGGTGACTGATGGATCCAGTATACAAGGAAAAAAAGATAGCTCATAAAATGCTGCTTGGTAAAAGAACGATTGCACACTTGCCTGAGGCGGAACCATTACACAAGGAAAAAAGATAGCTCATAAAACGCTGCTTCGCAAAAGAACAACTACTGATGGGTAAACCCAGTACACAAGGGCGGGGGCACGTGCCCCATTCAAATTTAGGTTTTTCAAAGAAAATATACCTCCTTTTATGTAGCTACAGAGGTCCATCAGTAATAGGTCGCCACTCAAATTTTCGTGCTAGTTTCACCCCTGGTCCTCTTCATTTTCACCAAATATAGTCTGCGGTTGCTTCAAATCTTGTTGACCACGATGGCCCTGACTGGCTAGCCTAGATTCTCCATCCATGAAAGACAAGACCAAACGGTGCACTGGCTCCAAACTCTTGCTTCCCCTGTTCTCTTGCTGAGTCGCATAGCATAATGCTACTTTACTTTTGTTGATGTTATGTATGGTATTGTATTAAGTTAGTACCGTGAGTTTGCCCAGACTCCGGCGACAATTAATCCTGGCTTTGCCCCTAGTCCTAAGTAACAGGACGCCACTTAAATTTTGTACCAGTTCTTCAACAGTCTCTGCCACTTAAATTTAGTGCCAGTTCCGCCTCCGGTGACGGGCCTCGCCGCATCCAACCGGTTTCAACAGACGTTGCCCTAACCCAACAGAACAAAGAGTACTTTGTGTAGTTTAAGTTCCCAACGGAAAGGGAACGCATGGCATAGTGGCATGTGTTACGGTAGCTTTGACCTTGGGCATTTTTTTTATGAGCCCACCTGTGGCTGTGGAACCATACCAAACCCGACCTAATAAGAGTCCCAACCCAACCGGACGCATGTCACCTAATCAGGCCCTAAACTATCGCTGCCCTCCCCAGCTCCCCCCCTACCTTCCAGAAAGCACACACGTACATCATGCACCCGCTGCCAACCACACTACTTGATGAAACAAAACGTACAGCTGCTGCCTGCTGCTGCTACCTAATCTCATAATCTGCTCAAGGTTGCTCTCCCAATCTCATTAATCTCTCTCTCTCTCTCTCTCTCCCGCATTGCCAAGCACCACCCGACCGAGCAGATTCTGCTCTGCCAGTGATCAAACAAACAGCAAGAAGCTCAGCACTACAGTAGTAATGATCGGAGTTGTACATATAGTAGGGAGTTGGGACTGAAAGTTAACTGACGGGACCTTTCGCAATGACGCCGTGTCGATTGCACGGCTGCCTGGGCGCGTCACCCCACGGCCCTCGGCTCGCTGAACGTGGGTTCATCGGCAGGCAGGGTCCGGCCGGGCGGTCCCGTTCGCTCATCGGCTCATGCTGGTCTGGTCTGGTCCTCCATCCACCCTATCCTTCCAATGCACCACGCCAAGCAAGCCTCCGCTGCCCCCGCTCCATCTCATCATGTCCTGTGTCATAAATTAGCACGGGCCCGGCCGCCGAAACAACCGTCACCGCTCCCCGCAGCGACGTCGGTCTGTGACGCCGGCCGCCGGGGACCGGAGACGACGCGACGCGACGCGAGCCGTAACCACCGCTACCAAACCGCCGATGGAGCTGCAGTAGCAGTACAACTACAAGCAGCAAGTGGGAGCAGGGCGTCGCAAGTGCACGACACGCGGGCTCCACCGCCGCAACCGCAACCACCACCCAACCCAACTCTAGCAACAGACGGGGGAAACAAAAGCGAGTACAGGCAGCACAAACACTGGAACAGGAAACAGCGCCCCGAGCTATAGTGAGCACGGCCACGCTGCCCACGCGCCATATATATATAGGACCCCGCGGCCGCGCGCCTCGGCAGCAGGGGGGGAGCGCGGCTGCGCGAGCTCGACCGATCGATCGGCGCCAGCGCCACGAGTGCTCTGGTTTCAGCTTGGGAGAGCTAGCTAGCCATGGGGAGGTCGCCGTGCTGCGAGAAGGCGCACACCAACAAGGGCGCGTGGACCAAGGAGGAGGACGAGCGGCTGGTGGCGTACATCCGGGCGCACGGGGAGGGGTGCTGGCGCTCGCTGCCCAAGGCCGCGGGCCTGCTGCGCTGTGGCAAGAGCTGCAGGCTGCGGTGGATGAACTACCTCCGCCCGGACCTCAAGCGCGGCAACTTCACCGACGACGAGGACGAGCTCATCATCCGCCTGCACAGCCTCCTCGGCAACAAGTGAGTACTCCGTAAGCCTGCGCGCGGCGCCGTGTCCTTCTGTTCTGTCTACCTTCCGTCGTCGCACGCAGTCGATCGATACGTCCTTTGATTGATTGATTGATGCTGTCTGACATGCTCCTCGCTCGTCTCTTTGACCCGCAGGTGGTCTCTGATCGCCGGGCAGCTGCCGGGCCGGACGGACAACGAGATCAAGAACTACTGGAACACGCACATCAAGCGCAAGCTCCTGGCCCGCGGCATCGACCCGCAGACGCACCGCGCGCTCGGCGCCGACGCAGCGGCGGCTCCCGGCGTCGCGGCGCACCACCGGGCGGCGTCGGCGGCGCTGCTTCACAACGCGGGCGCCGTCATCGTCCCGGCGGCCCCCGTCAAGCTCGCCGTGAAGCCGCCGGCGCCGGCGGAGTCGTCATCCGACGACGGCGGCAGCAGCAGCGGCAGCAGCGGTAGCGGTAGCGGCGGCGGCACCAGCGCGGGGGAGCAGCCGCGGTGCCCCGACCTCAACCTCAACCTCGACCTGTCCGTGGGCCCAGCGGCGGCGGCGGCCGACACGCCCACCTCGCACTCGCAGCAGCCGCTGTGCCTGTGCTACCGCCTCGGCCTCCGCGCCGGGGAGGCGTCGTGCGGCTGCCAGGCTGATGACGTCGCGGGGCAGCAGGGGTTTCGATTTTTCAGGCCGTTGGAACAAGGCTAGTAGTGCATCTCAAAATTCAGAACCGAGAGGAGAGTCATTAGAATAGCGGGCTTGATTCACTGCAATTTGCAGGACAGGCAGTTTTTCTAATGGACAGCACTGGTTCAGAAAACAAAACAGGTCAAAAAGAATTGTGATCGTCTCAGTTTTTTTTGTTCGAAATTCCCAGTTTCTCCCTCCCCTCCTTAGCAATTCCCCAGTACGTTGTTCACAAGTTAACTCCTCTTCTGCGTGCAAATACAAGAGAGCCAGAGAGGAACTGCTTGATTTGGCGGCAGAATTCTTGAGGCACATTATAAATGTGTACAGGTACTAACAGTAGTAGTACAACGAAAGGCTAAACAGATTGGCAGCCACCTAACTGGCAAACTATTAAAAGTGCATTACTGCTCAGGCAGCATGCAAGCAGGAAGAGGACGCGAACGATTGTTTTCAAAGCGCGGCGACCGGACCGGGAGCCGGAACCTCGAACCGACGCCCGCTGAGTAGGCCGGGCCGGCGCTGCGTTCCGGTTTTGGTAGGTAGCCGAATCTTTCTAGTACACATGGTAGCTGGGTGAAAACAGTACGGATATTTTCTGACCGTATTTGAGACTGAATCTGTTTAGAAGAGTTAAGATATGTTTGTATTCGAGTCCAGATATTCAACATCCGATACCGTATCTGTATTCAAATACTCAAATCACATATTTATAATATCGATATCCAATCATATCCTATCCGGCATGGTTGATATTATCCGTATTCAAATCTAAATCTGCATAATTAAAACAAAATATATATCGGTGATATCATATCCTTTGGCGAGAGCTTCTCCGGTGACCGAGCGATTTGATATTATCCGTATTTAAATCTAAATCTAGACAAAAATATAAAAACAAATATAACATCAGTGATATTATGTTTTCATCGCGAGTACTCCGTAGCTGACAACGCAAAAGCGGCGAAAAGAGGGCGGGCGTCATGTGACTGCCTCTGCCTGCACAGCACAGGCACAGGCACAGGCACAAAGAACCGGGTGGATTCGGTGCAGACTGCAGTCCGCTGCCGCTGGGATTATTCCTCCGCTCTTTGCACCCGCATCTTCATCTTGGTCTTCGCCTCCGTCATCGTGACTCGTCAAACGCCCGGAATTCAATTCGGAGCTTTGTGTTCCTTTTCGTTGCGTGCCAAATATGCAGGCATGCAGCTGTTGTTATCAGAGCCGCGCGCTTTTTTCTGCCTACTCGACATCACCGTTGACCAGCACAGATCGAATCAGCATCCGTCTTAGTGATTAAATCGAACAAGATTTCCGCGCAACTCTGTTTTCTTTCACTGCGGAGGCTTTGGCTAATTGGCTTGTAGCCGAAACCGAAATTCGTTTCCTTCCATAAGATGATTACCAAGCTGAAGTGGCGATAAAGAAATATCTCAGTGGCTTGTCAGGAATCAGCGTCTCTCTTTTTGACCTACAAAAGGGAGTACCCAAGTGAAGCTTCTGTGGGATCCTTTTCAGCGCACGGTTTTCTCGCAGTGTGCCGCGGGGCTGTGTCGCTTTCACTCCTTTGCATTTTTTCTCTCTTTTTGCAGATTGGTGACGGGTGTTTGACGGGTCCGGGACGGATCCTATCTTGACCAACAGAGACTACTGCAGCCAGCCAGTGAGCCAGCCCTAGTGTTCAGTGTCCACAGTTCCCTTTCGACCAGCCACTTGACGCTCCATCTCCGGCCGATCCCATCCAGCCGAGATAGCAGAAGCAGCATGCTACTTCAGCATGCGCGAATTGCAGATCGGACGAACGCATCTTCGGATGTCGGAGCGTGGACTTCAGCTCAGAACGAGAGCTGGGATACACGAAGTAATAAGATGCACGGTCAAAGATCGAACCTGATCTTCCGAGGTTAGTTAGCTTCAAGTTTCAACATTTCAACACAAGATCGAAAACTTCAAGGGTTATTTTGATCCACGTCATTGTAATTTTTCGAGTTTGAAGATATGCCATTAGAAATCGTTTATTCGGATAACTACCATTATAATTCTATCTCCCCCTCATTTGTGCCATTTTCTACACCTCAAACGTATGCTAGGCATGTGTTTGTACATGAACGCGTAGAAGAACCGTACCGGCCCACCGGAAGCGCATGACAGCTTCCGCGACGCCCTGGTCGCGCTCACCGTGCTGCGCAGGGAGCGGCTCCGGCTGGCGTTGGCACGCGCGCGGGGGCGTCCCGCGGGTCGCGTCCTCGGCGTGCGCCATGGCCGCCAAGACACCGCCCGCCAACCTCCCCGCAGGCGTGGCGGCCATCGCCGCCGCCGCCGTCGACGCGGCCGCGGCGTCGGCCTCCGCGGCGGTCTTCTCCGGTCATGCCTTTGTCGACCGGCATGGCGGTCTTCTCCGAGGCAGGACACCGCCGAAGGCCACGGCACCACATCCGAAAGGACATGGTGCGGATTGGCCGCCCGCGAAGGCCCGCGGCGCCCCATTGTCGGCATTGGACAACATCTTGCGAGCCCATCGGACGCGGCGGAGCAAAGTCGGAGTTGAAGGAGCGTGCCGCGGCGGCCTCGGCATGGCGGGATGCCATGTCGCCTCCTGCGCGGTTGCGCCCCAATACCCTTCATCGAGCCTCGCGGCAAAGGCAACACCAGCGCTGGATCTCCGCCATTCCCGTGGCGGCGCCGCTCCGCCAATGCGAGCGCCCGTCGCGTGGCGGCGATTGAACAACATCTTGGAGGGTCGCGTCAGAGTTGAAGTTGGCTCCATGGCGGGATGATTGGAGGCGAAGCGACTCATCGATCCCGGCGTTGCTGATCCTGTATTCCCGTGGGGGACCAGAGTCACGAGAATAGCAAGCGAACCACGTCTCTTGCATTGGGCGCGCGCCGCCATCGCACGGGGACCCGCGCGCGCGCTGCCTTCCTCATCGTGACGACGGACGTGTCCAGCAATAACAAGTTCGTTCTGCGATTCCATATGCATATGCATGCACAACGAATGAACACATGACCCTGCATTTCGAAATCCTCCAATTTTAACAAAATTCGGGTTTGCTATTCTTTCGGCTCTATCCTTCCTTTGCATTGCTCTCACCATCATAATCATCTGGTTCGTTCTCCAAGCAGATCGATTACATACATGTGCCTACAACATCTGACGCTGAGAAACCACGAGGATCCATCCGTCGCATCATGCAGTCGCAGGCTAACTCCGACGACCCAATTCCAGACCGGCCAATCCGCACCATGTCCTCTCGGATGTGGCGCCGTGGCCTTCGGCAGTGTCCTGCCTCGGAGAAGACCGCCATGCCGGTCGACGAAAGCATGGCCGGAGAAGACCGCCCGGCGATGGCGACGCCCCAGCGTCGGCCGACGGCGGAGCGGCGATGGCCGCCGGCGCGGTGTCTTGGCGGGCGGTGTCTTATGGCCATAAGCGCCAAGCCAGCCGGAGCGACGGCTGCTCTCTCTGCGCAGCGTTGAGTCGCGATGAGTCGCGGAAGCTGCCGTGCGGCGTCGATGGCGCGATGGTTCTTCTACGCGTTCGTGTACAAATACATGTCTAGCAGTTTGAGTTGTAGAAAATGGCATAGACGAGGGGGAGATAAAATTATAATGACAGTTCTTCAAATAGACGATTTGTAATGGCGTATCTCCGAACTCGAAAAATTACAATGGCGTGGATCAAAATAACCCAAACTTCAAATGAAAGTATGCCGCCTCACACCCGATATTTCTTCCCACTGTAACGGTACGATTTGTCCCTGCTCAGTTCATCGTCCCCTGTGATCCTGTTAGCTCGAACTTATCAGCCATGTATACAGTGTTTTTCTCTTATAACAAATCAACGAATAGTATTTTTTAGCCCTAGTTTTTCAGCGAAGCGAACATGACAAAACGAGGGCTCCCTGATCCCGTATGTAGCAAGCCACATGGCGTCAAGCAGAGGAGACATAGATTTCTATGTCGTATGTACTGCTATCTCCATCCTAAGTCATTTTAGCTTTCTTTATAGTTAAAATATCTTAAGTTTAATTAAATTTATATGATACAATAATACTGTAACATTTATGATACTAAACAAGTATCATTATTGATTAATTATATTTTTCTAGTAATACCGATTTGAAGTCATAAGTGTTTATAATTTTTCTATAATTTTTTTTTTTTGTAAAACTTTAGATGCTTTAACTTAAAAAATTAAAATAACTTATAATTTAGAATGGAGAAAGTACAAACGAACAGCGCACGTACAGAGTATATGGCTGGGGTCGCACATGTCGGGCGTGCTCAAATTTGCTTCCAGTGCGATCCGTGCCCGCAGAGGTCGGGCACATGGATGAATCTCATTAATTACCTGGAACCAGAATTGGTGGTGATGTCGACTCACAACACAACCCTGCCCTACCTGCAAGGAAAGACCTCTCGGCGACTGCTCCTTCCGTTTTAAAACGAGTATATCCCATCGAGAAATATCAATCAACCACAAATTTAACTAAACGCATATTGCACGGGAAGTACAAAGTTTAACTAACTACGTGTAAAAAATATTAATATTTATGATATCATGTATTCTCTTTATCCTAAATTATAAGTCATTTTAACCTTTTCCATGAGTTAAAACATCTCAAATTTAATCAAATTTATATAATAAAATAATAACATTTATGATACCAACTAAGTATCATTAGATTCTTCATTAATTATATTTTCATATATTATATGTATTTGATTTCATAAATCTTTGTAATTCTTTCAATAATTTTAGTCAAACTTGAGATGATTTGACTCTATAAGAAAGTTTGAATGTTTTTTTTTCTTGAATATGCAAGAACGCTACGTATCATTGTATTAAGGAAGAAGAGAGTTTTACAAATAACCGGGCATCCAACCGCTAATGTAAGCTACTACATGACGATTAGAAAGTTAGAATGACTTATAATTTGAAATTGAGGGAATAATAAATATCGTTACATTAATTATAGAATATGATTATATTATAATGAATCTATATAGACATATAAATCATGTATAAATCTAATCAATCTTAGATTGTTTGACCTATCAAAAAAAGAGGTTTATGAGACTAATAGAGTAGTACTAAGGCCCCATTCGGCTTGCTGAAACTTGGCTGAAAGTGGCTGAAAACACTATTCTAGCTGAAATGTTGTGAGAGAAAAAACATTGTTTCGGCTGAAAAAAAAAGAAGCCAAATAAACCGGATATAAGATAAGCCGAACGGGGCAATATGTTGGTATACTTTGCATATTTACTGGAATACAAACTTGGGACCGTTGGACATGATCATTGAAGCCAGGAGTGGGGCATGTTCGCTTGAACTTATCAACCGACTTATCAGCTAGAATCTATAGTATTTTTCTCTCACAACAAAACAGCTTCAGCCAGTTTATCAGTCGGTTTTAATACCAGCCGAATCGAACATGCCCCAGTCACTCTATCTTTAGGGAGCTCATGATAACATCTTGTTGGATTATATGAAAAACTAGGAACAACATTATATTTGATAATGGAAACTGCAGCCTGTCGACCTCGAAAAGGCTTTTCAAGGAGGAGCTTGGCCTGGTGTGTATCGAAGGCTAAAGCAACAACAAAGGGCCCCTTATCCCTTTGGCGAGACAGTTATTCATAATGTTGTCATTCTTTTAGGGTGTGATTGGTAGCCCTGATGGAGCCGTCCAAAGTGTCATCTGGCACCATGTCATGCACTCTCTGTGTGTGTTTGGTTTCCTGTGCCGAACGAAATCAATGCACCGGACCGTGCATTTGAGGCCCCTGGTGCAGACTCGCAGCGTACGCAGAAATCGGACTTCCCATGCGAGCCGGGATGATGTGGTGTGATGCATGGCTCAGGACCTATGTGTCATACACTCAAAACTCACATCCATGCATGCAATCAAACAAGATATCATCTCATACTGGACCAACAACAAAGACAACTAAACACAACTGAGTGCTCGATTTGATCATACATCTCACCATCCTAGACCGGCTCTTTATCCCGGCTCCTCTTATCGAAGCAACAACAATCACGCCCTTATTTTTGGGTCTGGTTGCCTTGTAACTGTAGTAGTAGTTGTTGTAGTTCTTTTCTCCCCCTCTTCTCTCCTTAGGGCTTGTTTAGTTCCACCCAAAACTCAAAAAAAATTTCGCAGTATTCATCACATCGAATCTTGTGGCACATGTATGGAGTACTAAATGTAGACGAAAAAAAAACTAATTACACAGTTGGGTGATAAATCGCGAGACGAAACTTTCGAACCTAATTAGTCCATAATTAGACACTAATTGCAAAATACAAACAAAAGTGCTGCAGTATCAAAACCAATTTTTTTGCCAACTAAACAGGCGCTTAATATTTGGCTCTTTTGTACGTTCTTTCATTAATGAAAATCAAAAAATAGGTAGGGGACTAGCTTCTGCCATCTCGTACGTGCATTCTATAGCTAGCAACTAGCTTAAGCTAGCTACTAGGTTGGCTGGGCACAGTAACTTTTTCGAACGCGCTCGGCCAGGGACCCGGGGTGGTGGAAGGAATCTGGACGAGACGGCATGGATGCAATTGGGAGGTTGGTGGACAGACGGCATTACCTGGTTCAGCACCACCTCACCTAATTCAGCTATTCAGCTGGCTGACGCCGCTGGTTTGCTTCTAAAACGTGATTGCCGTGGCCGTTCGATCTCCCCGAAGATTCCTCCAGTCAACTGCGAAAGCGATTTGTGATTTCACAACGTCTGGTTTTAGGTTCTAATCCTACATTACTTCGAGATTCTTTGCCATATAGATAGCTGGTTTGCTTTCTGAGGTGGTGCCACAACGGCAGACCGAAATGCTCCTCTTGGAAAAGGCAGGCAGGTAGGTAGGTACTTCATGGGTGAGTTGATGACTGACTGACGATGGAGCTCGTGTCGTTGTCTCAACTCACAAAATTGCTCACTGGAAAAAAATGTGATTAGCCAAACTTTGTGCTTCTCCTCGTCGTGCTCCTCGGTGTCTTGTTAGTACCACGAAACATGAAAGGCATCCAGAAGGATTCCACCAGGGTCGACAGTGAGTGCGCTGCGCTACCCTCTTTTGCAGGGCTCCAAGTGCAGACAGACGGCATCGGGGGGAAAGGTGGTTGCTGTTCTCGATAAACACGCAAGATATCAGGAGGGTGAGGGTCATGCTGTTTGGCCTGGCCTGGATTGGACAGCCTCGCTCTCCTACCTCCCTGCCTGCGTCTGCCTATCAACCTAAGTCTGTTGGTTTGATTTATAAGTCGTACTTTTTTATTTAACGAATAGTATTTTTCTCTCATATTAAATCAGCCGACGATAATTTTAGCTATGTCTTGTCAGCCAAGCGAATGGGTGCAGGAGCTCTGGCCTCCAGCGTATTTTCAGGTTGCCGAGTGTGCGTATGCGATCCGATCCTTGGGGACGACGGCCTGTGAGAGAAGCTGCGGCATTATTTATTTATGGCCAGCCGGATCGGCGATGCCGAGCAGCGATAGGATGCTACTGCCTTGGCTGGATGTAGCAAGAGTCAGGTGCAACCAGATTTCTGGTGGGAGTGTCCTTTGCAACCAGGCACAAGCCTGGAGCCCTGAACCGCTGGAGCCACATGAGTGACCAATCTGCACATATCTGTATGCCTGATTCTTCCTCCCTTATCCAGTCGCACGCACGGCATCAATCGAAGCGGTTTGCCAGAGCGACGGTAGATGAGAAGGTACAGGTGCTGCTCGTTCAGGAGTCGGGGATGATAACAAGATGGTCAAGAACAACGAGTATTCCAGTTCCAGATTGAATCTTTGATCGTTAAATCATACTACGGCCGTCAATTTATTTTTACTGTAATTGTTTTGATAACTTTTTTTACTGTAATTTGAGACTGCTCCAGCCTCGCATGACTCAGGAGCAAGTTGTCTTTGCTCGCGGCGGACTACGCAGCATCCGGTCAGGCCGTATCCTCAGAACTGGGAGTACCGGGCCAATCCGAATCTCACGGCCCACAATAGCCAAATATGCCGCACTTCCGCACCCACTCTGCTGGGCCACACATCACATCGACCAAACGCACGGCGAAGCGCTTCGGCAGAGAGAAAACGAACAGCCCATCAAGGCCCAGCTAGCATCCCAACTCGCACGGCCCTCAACAATCGCGCCTCGGTTTCGTCGTCGGGAACACGGAAACCGTGCGACCGCCGAGCAGGGCAGAGGAACCGTCGCGCGCCGCGCGGATCGCCCGGCGTGCTCTGGCACTGACGCGTGGGCGCCGCCGCCGCCCTTCGCCACTTCCCTCCCTTCCTCGCGAGTGGCTGTTTCCAGTAGCAGCCTACACGCGGCGGCTCTCCGGTCTGGGCGTGGGGATTTGGAACTCGTTTCCTCCGCTTCTGTCGAGGACGGCATTTGGCAAAGGAAGCTGATGCTGCCAACTGCCAATTGCCGCCACTCCGTCTCCGTGGGACCAGCAGCTTTCTCCGAATGGACAACCGAGACCGCGTGTCTTACATCTTACTCGGCGACGACTCCGTTTCTGGTCCAAAAGCAGGGCAGGGCAGGGCCCGTCCAAGCGCGGCAGCATGCGGGCGCGGAGGGACAGGCGGCGGCGTCGGTGAGCACCGGACGTCCGCGCCACCACTACGCTTAAACTGTGATGACGGGGACGGGAGGTAGATCCGCGGACGAGAGCCACTCTCACACTCATCGCGCCCGCGGCGCATTCATGATCCTGCCATGCCGGAAAAGGGGTACCGTGTCCGGTCGCTACCACTGCCGTTCATAGGCAGCGGTGATTTAGCATGGTGTCGTCTACACGAAGAACAGAGTCGGAATGATCATCAAAGCATATATGATGACACTTTTCAGTGTGACGACGCATCCATCCTTCGTGGACACTGCACGGCTGACTCACCATCGTTTGGAGCTAGTACGTCCCGAAAGGAGAACTGGCCGCTTGCACGCAAACGGCAGGGCAACTTTATTTCTTTTCGGAAAAAGGAGACGCGTCCACTTTTTTTTTTACAAAGGGAGACGCGTCACTTTTTGAATTGAAGGAGAAAAAAAGCTAGAGCGTTGCGTAATATCCTATGGTTGGAAAGTACGCTGTTCCACGTCACGGGAGCGTTTTTTGTATTTAGATAGATAGATTTCAAAAAACTACAAAGGGATGTCCGGTACAATTGTTGCTTGTTTGACGTGCACGGACGGTGTGCCTGCACATGGAAGGAAAAAGGCGGTAGTACAGTAGTAGTGGGTAAAACAGGAACAGGGTTGCTGGATGCACAAAAAATACAAAGTATTCCTGCAATGAGAAAAGATGTTTCGTCCTCAAATCAAAAAAGAAAGAAAGAAAAGAGGTGTCGTCCTCAAAAAAAAAAAGAAAAGATGTTTTGTACTGTATCATGCAAGCAACGGCTAGCGGAGGCGCGGCGTCCGCAATGTATGTACGGGCGAAGACATCACCAACAAGTAACCTGGGAATGGAAACTTGACAAGGACCGAGTCTATGTCTAACATAGTTGTCAACAGCAACCCCGTATCTTGGATATTCAGATCATGTGTGGGCCCGTGTCTTTGTTCCAAACCCATGCACACCATAAACCCTGGAATCAACGTCTTTTAAACCTCATATAATTTGGGCATTATATTCGTTACTCTTAAACAGGAGCGCTACGGAGTTGCAAGGGTTACATCATCCATACTCCTTCCGTCCCGTTATATGTGTAGTTTTAGCTTGTTACCAAGTACAACGAAGATTCTTTAAACCTGAACATATGATGTGTCCAGATGCATAGAACATGCTGTGAACCTAGGGCTAGTTTGGCGTGCACCTAAGCGCGCCGAGCCACAGTAGGGACGCCGCCAAAACTGCGACGACCGTTTTTCTCGCCGCGGTTTTGGCGGGGTGTGGCGCAGAAAATAAACTATGGCCCTGTGCTCACGCCGCGGCACGCCGCAAAGTACGGCACCCAACCAACCAAACGGACACCGAAAACTGTGGCGTGAAATCTGCGGCGCTGGGCGGCACGGTGCAGCCGGAACCATACGCGCCCCTAGACATCCAATAGTGGACAGAGAGAGTATATGGCAAACATGTTTTCCATTTCTACTAGTACTTGACATGAACCATGATCCATGATTATAAATTTTTACATAACCAGTGAGAAATTGTCAGTACACCGGTGGTCCATTTGACACAGTGAAGAGCCAAGCAATCAAGGAAAGCCACCCCCAGGTGCCTGTTTAGTTCACAAAATTTTACAAATTTTTTCAAAATTCTCCGTCACATCGAATCTTTGGACACATGCATGAAGCATTAAATATAAATAAAAAATAAAACTAATTACGCAGTTTAGACGAAAATCACGAGACGAATCTTTTAAACATAATTAGCCTATGATTGGACACTAATTGCCAAGTAACAATGAAAGTGCTACAGTACCATTTCCTAAAATATTTCGCCAGCTAAAGAAAAAAAAAACGAAAACGTGAAGCCGCAGCACGCTGCACGCTCACGTTGCGGGCCTACGATCGACGGATGACAGCACAGCACAAAGGATCCTACACAGCAAGCTGCCCAGCAACAATCCTGCGAACCGAGAGCGTCCGAGCCCCCTCCCGCCGAAGGGTCCCACCTCCCCGCGTCCGTCCACATCCGGCCTCCCACACAAGGCACGCCTGCCCCCAGCACCAAGATTTTCCATACCGCCCCCCTCAGCAACAGCCACCGCTGACATCTTTGCCCCGCGGTCTGCGGGTCCGCATGTCGGTCGGGCGCGTCGTTATCAAAACAGTGCTGCAGCCGCCGGGTTCGTGACACGGTTCCTCTCAGGAAGATTCGGCCCGATGCCAGACGTTGGATCGGCATCCAACGACTGCCGCTACGGCACGCCGCAGATCTCGGCTTTGGCCCGTACGCTGCCCCCACGCTCCTCCACGCAAACACGTCGCGCAGCGCAGCCGCGCAGGCAGTAGTAGCCCCGCTCCGCTCCGCTCCGTTCACACCACTGTTCGGTGGAATGCCTCACTAGTCACTAGTAGGGCTCCTGGTTCCAGGTCCAACCCACGCTCCCCCCCACGCCGCCGTTCCCCACTGAGCAAACCCCGCCGCCGCCGCCGCCGCCGCCGAGATGAAGGGGGCAATGCCGCCGCGGCCGTTCATGGTGCCGGGCCCGGGGGGCCCGATGCCGCCCCCGCAGCAGCAGTTCGGGCTGGTGGAGACGCGGCCCCCGCTGGCAGCCGTGCTGCGGCCGCGCTTCAACATCCCGGGCCTCCACCCCTCGGCGTTCGCCGCCGCCGCCGCGGCCTCGGGCGCGGGCAAGATCGCATCCACCTACGACCTCGTCGAGCCGATGCGGTTTCTCTACGTGCACGTCGTCAAGGCGCGGGACCTCCCCGCGGTGTCCGCCACGGGCGCCATCGACCCCTTCGTCGAGGTCAAGCTCGGCAACTTCAAGGGCACCACGGCTGTCAAGGCGGCCAGCCACAACCCGTCCTGGCAGCAGGTCTTCGCCTTCTCCGCCACGCACCTCCAGTCCCATCTGCTCGAAGTCTTCCTCAAGGCCAAGGATCTCGCCGGCGACGACCTCGTCGGCCGCGTCGTCTTCGACCTCGCCGAGGTGCCCGTCCGGGTGCCCCCGGACTCGCCGCTCGCGCCGCAGTGGTACCGCCTCGAGACCAAGCGCGGCGACAAGCTCCCCCACGGGGAGATCATGCTCTCCGTCTGGCTGGGGACCCAGGCCGACGAGGCGTTCCCGGACGCCTGGCACTCCGACGCGCACGCCGCCGCGGGCCCCGCGGCCGTCGCGTCCACGCGTGCCAAGGTATACTTCTCGCCCAAGCTCGTGTACCTCCACGTCGCGGCTATCGGCGCGCAGGACCTCATCCCGCACGACACCTCGCGCCCGATGAGCGCCTGCGTCAAGCTGCAGCTCGCCGGACAGGTGCGCCGCACTCGCCCCGGCGCGCCGCCGGGGACGCCCAACCCGATTTGGAACGAGGAGTTCATGTTCGTCGCGTCGGAGCCCTTCGACGAGCCGCTCGTCGTCACCGTCGAGGACCGCGTCGCGCCGGGCCGCGACGAGATGCTCGGCCGCATTGTGCTGCCCCTCGCAGCAGCAATGCCGCGGCACGACCACTTCGGCAAGCCCGTGGAGCCGCGGTGGTACAGCCTCATGCGCCCCTCCGATGATCCTGAGAGGAAGGAAGTGAAGTTCGCAAGCAAGATACAGATTCGGATGTCCCTTGATTTTGGGTATCATGTTCTTGACGAGTCCACCTACTACAGCAGTGATCTGCAGCCATCATCAAAGCCTGCAAGGAAACCAAGCATTGGGATGCTTGAGCTGGGAGTTCTGGGTGCGCGGAACTTGATACCGATGAAGCCCAAGGATGGACGCACCACAGACGCCTATTGTGTGGCCAAATATGGACCAAAGTGGGTGCACACCAGGACTATTCTTGACAAGCTGAATCCACAATGGAATGAGCAGTATACTTGGGAGGTGTTTGATCCTTGCACCGTGATCACAGTGGTGGTGTTTGACAATGGCCAAATTGGGAGCAAGAATGGCGGTGGCCCAGATCAGCGGATTGGGAAGGTCAGGATCAGGCTCTCTACACTGGAGACGGATAGAGTGTACACGCATTTCTACCCTTTGCTGGTTTTACATCCAAGTGGACTCAAGAAGACTGGCGAGCTTCATTTGGCTGTGCGGTTTACCTGCACAGCTTGGGTGAACATGATGGCGCTGTATGGTCGTCCGATGCTTCCAAAGATGCACTACACACAGCCGATCCCAGTGATGCAATTGGACTACCTGAGGCACCAGGCAATGCAGATTGTTGCAGCAAGACTCAGCCGTGCTGAGCCCCCGCTGCGCAGGGAGGTTGTGGAATACATGCTCGATGTGGACTCGCATATGTTTAGTCTCCGGCGCAGCAAGGCTAATTTTCATCGGATTACCTCACTGTTCTTTGGTTTTTTGGCAATGCTCAAGTGGTACGATGGCATCAGGAGCTGGCGGAACCCAATCACAACAATGCTAGTACACATGCTGTTCCTGATACTGATCTGCTACCCGGAGCTCATCCTGCCTACCATCTTCCTCTACATGTTCATGATCGGGCTGTGGAACTATCGGTACAGGCCAAGGCATCCGTCGCACATGGATACTAAGCTGTCCCATGCTGAGCTGACACACCCTGATGAGCTTGATGAGGAGTTTGACACATTTCCTTCCTCCAGACCGCCTGAAATTGTCAGAATGCGCTATGACAGGCTGAGGAGCGTCGGAGGTCGTGTGCAGACTGTGGTTGGGGACCTGGCGACACAAAGCGAGAGAGCCCATGCTTTGCTGAGCTGGAGGGACCCTCGGGCCACCGCCATCTTCATTTTCTTATCCCTGGTGGTCGCCATTGTGCTGTACGTGACGCCGTTCCAGGTTTTGATGGTGATAGCAATGCTTTACCTGCTGCGACATCCCCGGTTCCGCAGCAGGATGCCCTCCGTGCCTTTCAACTTCTACAGGAGACTGCCTGCCAAGTCTGATATGCTCCTTTGAGATCACAGTATTCAGCGTAAGAGAAACAGGTGCAAGTCATAATTATTTATGTCTGTTTCGCTCGGTTCGGTTCCTTCTGATTAGCATCAGATCAGATGTGAATATACCTGATGAGTTCATATATTAGAGGTCATTAGTGTCCCAGCAATAAGGTGTCGGTTTAATGGTTTATTTCCTTGGTTATGCCAAAGACAGGGAACAACTGGATCCCTTTTGAGTTTTGGGATAGTGAGAGGAGGTTTTTGGGTGCAGAAATGTAATGTTAACTTCAGGTTGTTAGCATATAGAACTAAAGGCAGGAACAATGTTATCCCCCGTGTATTATGTTTGTACTATTTGTGCCAATTTTGTTTGTGTTTCAGTGATCTTTTCCCTGTACCTGGGTCATGCTGTTTGCGTTTTATGTGTGACCACGTTGTGTTCGAACCACTCACCTTGTTTGGGTTCACTGGACATGCCCTGCTTGCTGCGGTTGTACTCCTTGTTAATAGGCGGTTTTGCTGTGTTGTTTGTTGGTGACAAATTTTTGCCCGTCTCCAGGGTTTGTCATCGTTGTGGCCTGCAAGATTGTTGCTTTGGTTAATCTTTTGACTATAGGTGCCGTGTTCTAGCATCATATGTAGAAATGAAGCCGCATTTCCTATGAATCACGCAGCCCTTATTCTTGCGGGCAAGGGGCAAAAACGCAGTACGAGAGTGCGAAAAGGATGTTAGTCATTTCTGCAGGATAATGGTGATGGGTAGGTGAAGAAGTAGGTATCGAAAGATAGCCCCTATGCATTTTTCTTCTTGCGAGGAACTTCTGATAGGTGGCGTGTTTTTTCCAAAAGATATCAGTTGTACGTGATGGCATGGGCAGCGTGACAGCCTCACAGACGATACTACGCCGGATGCATGTAAGGCTGTAACGTCCTTGCAGTATTTACGCGTACGGCTGGAGTCGGCATCAGCGCATCAACCACGGACCACGGAGATGGTTCAAACAATAGTAGCCGTTGATCAAACAACGATGCATGTGAGTCTACGGCTGGGTCGTACTATACATAGATAGCGATTTCCAAATGTACAAGCAAGCGAGTTCCTATGTAGTCACAGAAATGAAAACTTCTGAATCTATATTTCCTTCTCCAAACCAACCAGGTGGTGGGCTATTGCTCTGTGCATATTTTCTCCGGGCTTGGTCAGGAAGGAATGCCAGACGCCATGGTAGGAAGGTTTGGGAACCAGGTGCAGCCGTGCGGCATATCTCCACGATGCTGGAGGAGTCGACTATGCTTAAAATGCCGGTCAAGCCGACTCAGCCAAGAAGGGAGAAGCAGTGACAGAAGCCGGCCGAGGGGTGGATCAAGATGAACACAGATGCTGCGTTTGATGATACTACCGCTACGGGCAGTAGTGGGGTTGTGATTCGTGATTGCAATGGAGTGGTGCTTGCTGGCGCGGCGCGCTGGCTTGATCATGTGCCGGACGCTCTTACTGCTGAGGCATATGGCGGCAAAAGAGGGGCTTGAGCTAGCGCTGGAGAACGGCTATGACAAGGTAATCCTGGAGGTCGATTGTAGCGCCCTGAAGTCCATGGTTGATAATCGCAAGGGATTAAGGTCCTCAGTTGGAGGAATTTGCTTTGATATTACAGAGTTAGGCAGGAGTTTTTGTGATTTCAAAATTGTATGCGTAGGGATGCTAACTCGGCGGCCCACCATTGTGCAATATGGTGTCGGCCACGAAGCGCGCCCTTTTTTGGCTAGACTATATCCCAGAGCGGTTGTTGGGAATAGCTGCCGCTGATTGTACTCCTATCGTTGATTAATGAAGCTCTGTTTTGCTCAAAAAAAGAAAGAAAGAAGACCCCTAAGAATCAACGACATCATTTATCCGTTGTATTCCACAAAAACAAACATCCGAATTCATTCTCAATGCCTAGAAATTACTACCACGTTACTTAGGGAGAATAAAATTGTTTACCGATAAATTACCCGCCTCAATAATTCAATCATTCATCATTGCGCAAAAATTAACCTAGAAATATCCTTATGGGTCATTTGGATCCTTTCATTTTGGAGGAATTGGAATCTACTTAATGGATTAGGCTGTTTGGCTTGAAATTTGACATTCCACAACTTTTTCAAATTCACATATAAGCCTATCTCAAATTCATAAGTTGGGAGATGAAAATTGATTTTATAGATCACTATACTATGATTCTACCATGTAACTTATAGCACGCTTCTCAACTCGCTTCCCTACAGTAGAAATGCAACATATAAGTATCTTCCTTGTATGACTGATAATAGTATACAAATATATTCCATATACAACCATATTAGCTTAATAAATCTGTGTCTAATTTATAATTATTAGAATGAATTCAATTCAAGAATAAAAAATGGGCCTTAATGTGTTTATCCATTACCACTACATACCATTATTATAGCTTGTTTATGTTGGCTAAGTGATTGAATCTTTGTCTTCGAATGAAAGGAGATTCAAAGTTGCAAGTCAAATTATATTTTGTTGTCAAATATGATAAAAGATAACCATAGTTCAATGTATAAAAAGGTCAAAGATAAAGACCAACTACTGTGGATTTGTGACACATGTCTATGTGCATGCATCCAACACAAAAGAGAGATATAATAACTTTTCTTTCCGTTTATTCTTTCTAAATTTAAGCAACACGATGAGGACCGTCCCCGCTGAATTTACTTGACAACTTCCAACGACGCAGAAGATTCACGTCCAGCATACGGCCTAATGGGCCATTTTCATAGATATGTTAGGTCTAATGCGCCAATGTCATTGATATGTCTGGTCATCAGATTCAAGCTTTTTTTTTCGGAATTTTTTTTGAGATAACACAATGCCGCTCACAACGTACGCAAACAAAATGTGGATCGTAAAAGAAAAAATAGCTACTGTTGGGTTAGCAAAAGCCCAGGAAGCCTAAGGGACCGGGCCAGTTTTTTCTATACGAAATTTTACCTATGAAAGGAATCTAAACAGTGCAGGCCAGCTCATACAGCTTGGCGCGGAGATAAGGTCCAGGAAGCGACGAAAGCATGGGTCATTTCTATCTTTTTTTTTAGTCACACTTCTATCTATTTCTGATGGGCTGGGAGGCAGCGATCCGTGACGGCCCACATCTTCCAGGAGCGAGAGGAACAGCCTTCACTAATGCCCAAATAGTTGCGTTTCTTCATTTTCTTTTCTTCCCTTTGTTTTATTTCTTTTTATTTTCTTTTTATGGTTTTTTATAATTATATTTTTTTATCTTTTACCTCTATTTTATTTGTTCACTTTTTGTTTTTTTGTCTTTCTTTTATGTTCTTACTCCCTCTGTCCAAAAAAAAAAACTTAATGTTCTAGTTTGTACTAAGTCAAACTATCTAAAGTTTTGGTCAACTAATCTTTATATTACCAAATAAGTATCGTTACATTCGTCATGTAACATATTTGAGGTCACAAATGTTAGCAAATTTATCTGTAGATTTGGTCAAACGTAAAATAGTTTGACTTAGGACAAAACTAAAACATCAAGTTTTTTTTAAACTGAGGGAGTGTTAATTTTCTTCCATTTATTTTCTCGATTTTTATTTTTTGTATGCTTTGATTGTTCACATACTATTCATGTGATGTTCTGTGGTATATTTTCCGAATCATAACATCCGAGTGCTCGGACCATACCACAGTGTTGCCAACTTGTTCATATGAGTCGCATGCATCTATGATTGGTTGGGCCATTAATTTCTTTACTCGAATGAACAACTGTATGTCCATGCGTGATGAAGGTGAGAGGTGGATACATGGCGTAGGTTTCCATTGATGTAGTGTTTTTCTTATTCTTTTCTTTTCTTTTGCATTTCATTTCCCTTTTATATTTATATTATTTTCACATTTCATTTTTTGTTTTACCTTTTTTCCTTATTGCTTATATTTTCCCCTTTTTATATATTTGTGTGGCTTACATCATATACCAGTATGTTTGTTTTTGTTTAACTATAGAATTAATTTGTGCATTTGTGATGTGTCTTTTGCATGTTATGCATTGTAGCACACACAAAAACATTTATAGTTACTCTTTCAATAAACAAGTTAAATGTATTTTTCCCTTTCTTTATGTTCCTTTTTGTTTTCTTTTTACTTTCCTTTATATTTTTATCTATTTTTTATTTAGTATTTTTTCTATATATTTAATTTCTTGTGGCTATGTTCTTGTGATATACTGATATTGTGATGATGTGGCTATATATATATATATTTCTCTATTTTCCTTTTCATTTCCTTTATATTTTATTTTCCTCTATTTTTTTTTATTTTAGTGTTTGGTTTGTGCACTTAGTATAAATGTGATGTTCCATGACTTATCTTTTTTATTATTCACACATTCATGAGATGTTCCATGTTGCAATTTATGTGGCATGTGATGTTATTTTTATTTTTATATTTTTCTCAATCATTTGGCATTTCCCCCTTTTTATTACTTTTGTTTTTATTTGTTCACATAATATATATGTGATGTTCCATGATATATTTTTTATGGTCCACTCGAGTGTTATGGTGTATTTTAAGTTGTTTTTCTAGTATCCATGGGTTCTTAGATGGTATAATTTAATTGTTTCTAATATACATGAAATGTTTTCCATTTTCTAGTACTGGACACAAATTTATGGAATACCAATGAACCTGTAATTTATTCTCCTAGATCTAGAATATTATTGTCATGAACCCTATTTTAGATCAAAGGCTTTATGCCCTGAGCAAGGTTACTGGGGATACTGGTTTGATAGAGACAAGCACAAACTTACAAACCAACCTAACTCAACGACACAACTCTAAAGACACACCTCCACATGACCTGAACAGAGTAAACTTCGAGAACAAGCAGGTTTATCAAACCACCCCAAACAACAAACAAACTAACAACCAAGCCACCAGACACAAAAGAAAGATTATTATTCTGAGCCTAGAACATCTTTCTTGTAAACGGAACATTGTTTTCTTGTCCTGGAATATTGCTTTGCTTCATAAAAAGAAATTATTCTTATCTTTATGAGTTAAATATTCGTTAACAAAATATTATTTAAAGATATTCAAATAGGATCTTGTTTTGTAGGATTTATGATAAGAAACATTATGGTGCAATAGGAATTTAATTTGAATACTTGTTTGTAAACTATGGATTTTCTTTAATTTCATCCGAAACCATGATATCATCTGAGCCCAAACCTCGTTATCAAAGCCTACAATCATCGTCGCTGCATCGCGAAGACCCCACCACACACGACCCAGTGCGGCGCGGGAGCGCAGCTCAGGGACTCAACAACCGCGCCAAAACTACTCGTCGCTGCATCGCGAAAACACCACCACACCACGACGCCTGGCGGCCGCGCGCGGGAGTCACAACTCAGGGGCTCAACAACCGCGCCAGCAGTATAGCCAGCACTAAGCTCGGGAAAAATATCTTAAGGCGCGGCTGCGACACGGAGCATGTGGGTGGCCTGGTGCGCTATCTCCCCTGCGCGCGCGTCCCCGCTCCAGGAGTTCTCGATGGCGCCCGCGCCCGCGGCTGTCGTCGCAGCGGCGAGCCCGGCAGTGCTCCCTCGCTCATCGTCCCCAAGGAGCAGACGTCCCCAGGGCCGTGCCTGCTCGTTTCGGTGCGCCGGGCCGAGCGCACGCCCCTCAACACTTGTGTCCTCCTCTGTAAGTCAGCTCCAGCACAAACTCCAAGCTTATCCACTCTTATCTTTCCAGCTCGTGCTCGCGCTCCGCTTCTGTTATCCGATAGCACGACGGACATCGTACCTCGCACAAGCTCATGCTCCTTCGGGCTTCCGCGACAATTGGAAATTTTGATTTGGCCAATCGTTCGTCGTACCAACGCTAGTGTCACTAGTGCCGTGTGCGCTCTGGCGTGACGATTTCAGTTCCCATACAGCTGAAGTCGTGCTGCGCTGGCCATCCCCGGATTCGGCAGCCGTACGGACGGCCGCACTGCAGCCAGCAGCAGGCAGAAGTGGTGGGCAGCACCGTCGACGACGACGAGGCGTGCGAGCTGGTGAGCGGCTCGGACCTCGTCATCGGCGAGGGCGACGACAGCGTCAGCGCGTACCTTTTCAAGGCCGTCAAGAACAACAACGGCACCGGCGTCCTCCTGCTCTCCGACATCTTCGGCTTCGAGGACTCCGCCACGCGGGACTTCGCCTACCGCGTCGCCTGCAATGGCTACAAGTACTAAACCTTGTCCACGCCAATGCCATATGATACTCACTTCTGCATCCAAGTCTAATCTCTCGGTGTCTGTATGCCCGCAGTGTCCTGGTTCCCGACTTGTTCCGTGGGAACCCGTGGAAGCTGAACGTCCCGTTCGTCGCCGGCGGCGACAGCATCCAGCAATGGCTGGCCGGACATGCCCCGGGGCGGGTGTCCGGCGACATCGACGCGTGCACGCGGTGGCTGGTGGACGAGTTCAAAGCCGCGGGGGTGTCCAAGAAGCTGGGCGTGGTCGGGTTCTGCTACGGCGGCGGGCGCCTCGTGGAGACGCTGGCGCGTGACGCTGACGACAACTGCTTCAGCGCGGGGGTCTGCTTCTACGGGTGCCCGATGGACGCGTCCCTGGGCGATCGTATCGCGGCGCCCGTCCTGTTCGTGTGCGGCGACGGCGACCCGTACTGCTCCGTGGAGATGGTGCAGGAGCTGGAGAGGCGCGCGAGAGGCGCCCGGGCGGCGGTGTACGCCGGCAGGGGCCACGGGTTCGCGCACCGGCCGCAGTCGGTGGAGGATGATGCCGACGCCGAGAACGCGTTCAACGCGATGCGGGGGTGGCTGCACGACCACCTGCTCGCCTGATCAGACGGTGTAGACAAAGCGCGGTACACGGGTTGGGTGTTTTGTACGTAAATAATGTGGCAGTGGAGTGCAAGGTTTACCCATAATCAGTTGCAAATCAAGGATGCTAGATTGCTAGTAAGAGTTTGAGTGAATTCAGTAATACCCCTGAATGCGAAAGTGTTATTTGTGGTACTTCAAAAACGATGACCTTTGTTCCGTTATCCAAAAATTTTTGTGATACTGACGCTGCTAACACTGAAGTGTTCATTAAATGTCCACGTGCCGCGACGGATGCCGGCTGTTTCTTGCTGATGACCTTGGACGCACCAGCCCCCTTTATTTTCTTCGCCTTCGCCGCAGCAGTCGCGTTCTTGGCAGTGGCCTTCTTCGCCTTGTCCTCCAGGGATTTGTGCACCTTCACAGGAACATCATGTTTCTCGTGGTGGATCCCAAACTCTTCAAAAACCCTGTTAAGCTAGGGCAATGTGCCGGCGAGGGCCCGGCGCGCCAGATACTCCTTGTCAGACATTTCACCGAGTATCTCACGCGCCCCCGTCTCGGCGGATTTTACTAACTTCTCAGCAGCCCGACCCTCCTTCTCAAAGCCAAACTGGGGGAAGGGAACCCCAACTCCTTCGCCAAAGACGGGAAGGTTGACCATCTCAATAGTCATGGCGGGTCTATTCCTGCCAAGCGGCCAGCAGTTAGCTGCCACCATTTCCTCCACCAGATCTGGCCTCCGGAATACCGATAGGCCAAGGCAAAAGCCTTATCGCAGGCTTCGCGCCCCTCAGAAGTCCCCAGACCCGGAGTTCCTTGAGTCGAAGGCTTCATCGGGGTCATCACAGGCGCCAACGGAAAACGAGTATTCTTCTTTCCATCTGGGCCAGTAGAAGTCATGCCCCCGGTCCTCACGTAAAACCAGTACTGCATCCAATCCTTCGATCATTTGTTCTTCTGAGCGAAGGAAATTTCCAACTTCTCGCCCTCAAGGGGGGAACTGTTGGAACACGGTTATGAGTCACGGAGGCCAATGTTCGTATAGCATTAACAAGTTTTATGAGCAATGTGTAGGTAAAGAAGACGGAAACCTCCGCTCGGTTGTCCGCTCTGGGTGAAGGCCCAAAAGCCAAGGCTAAGGCACCCGAATGCGGCCGAAGGCGAAGGCTCCTACGGTATAGGCAGAGGCCACGATCTAGGCATCAACCTGAAGGTCCTGGCGAGGGTTCCTCGGGTGGAGGTCCCGAGAACCAGAGGAACTCCCACGGGGCGGCGGTGTTGGGCCGTGGGCCACTGACGGGCTCGCAACAACGGCCCAACAAGCATAGGCGGTTGAAGAAGAAGATGCCTAAACTGTCCCGAGCAACTTGTATTAGCATAGGAATATTCCGAGAAAGAACTACGGCTGTCGGAGGGTAAAATTGTAATACGGAGTGATAGCAATCAGTGCCCTATAAAAGGGGAGACAAATCCTGTAAAGAGGAGGTTGGTGAATTGATTTATGAAACCCTAATTGCGCTTGGGCCCACCTACCGCTTTCTTGGCCTTCGCCTAGGGCATCCGACTAGGCGAAGGCTCCACCACATCGTCCCTACCGAAAACCCAGTTTTCCAACATTGGCACCCACCGCATGTTGGCCAAGCAAAACCCATAATGGCAAGAAAAGAGCAGCCTCCGCTAGAACACCCGCGGAGCCCTCGACGAGGGGACGCCCCAGGCATAGTTCCCGCAGCACTTATGCTAGCACCCCAGAAGACCAGGTTGTAGAAGATCCCACGGTAGTAGATCAGCCTCTGACGGCCGAAGATCAGCAAGCCCTAGATCCCACCCCAGAACAAGTGCTCCAACAATTTCAAGCCTAGTTGCAGAGTACGCAACAAGAAAGAGATGGGCTGGCTGCAACATTCGCTGCCAACCAGAGCGCAACCCAGACATCATTGCAGGCAGCAGAAATCAGACAACAGTTGGTTGTCCTACAGGCAGAGATTCAAAGCATGCAGCAAAGCCAGCCCCAATCCAACACATCTAACCAGCTCCACTCAGCAAATCAAAGTCAACCTAACCCTTCACCAGGTAGGGTCACCTAACCAACCTTTGGCACACCTTTCAACTCACCATCAGTTCACAGAATCATAGATTCAAGGTCCCCACTATCCGAAGGAATCCAAACCTCACCTTGGCCACCATCTTACAAGCCCATTATCCTATCAAAATTCAATGGAAGGTCAGACCCACGCTAGTTTATCATGAGTTTCGAAGCAGCTGTAGCCTCCGTGGGCGGGAATGACACTGTCTTGGCTAAGTCATTTGTTATTACAACCGAAGAAGACGCATTGGCATGGTACTCAATGTTGAGGACAAGTTCAGTATATTCTTGGGAGGACCTTCGAGATAAGATCATCACTAACTTCAAAGGGTTCACCATCGAATCCTTGACGTCAATGGACTTATTTCAATGTAAACAGAATCAAGGTAAAGCACTGAGGGATTATTTTTAGAGATTTGTGCAGCTTAAAGCGAAGGCACCCAATGTCATAGAGGATGTGGCAATCGAGGCCGCAATTAAAGGTCTCCACATCGAAGCCTTCGTAGCTCATCTAGCTCGAGAGAAGCCAAGCACCATAGAAGAATTATACAGAGAGTTTGAGAAGTATTGCAGATCAGACAACGACTTCCGAAGAAGGCTCAAAGAACAAAATCAGAACAAATAGTACCAAGGAAGCAGCAGTAATGCTCAGAGGGGCAACAAAAGCCAAGGCCAGTTACAGCCTCAGCAAGCGCCTAATCAACAAGTTTTCAACATAGAGCAGCAAGGGAGTAGCCAGCAACGGCAGCAGATGCCAAAGGCAGTATCAAACAAAGCATCGCAGAAGCAGTACGAAGGCAAGAAATACAATCAAAGGAAGAGCTAGAACAAAAACCAGGAACCAAGGCAGCGAAGGCAGCATTGCTTCTTTCATGGAGAAAACAAAGGGCACATCACTAGAGATTGCCCAGATGCGAAGGAAACCTAGGAGAGAATAAAAAACAAGGCAAATCCTTAGCCTCCGCCACAACAGCCCGCCAGGGAGGTCAACCACACCTTCATTGTGCCTTTGCAGTAGCCATATTGCCCAATGTACCCAAGCCTTAACTATAGTCAAATTCACCCATCCATCTTAGCAGCCGCATACTACCCCAACTTCCTACCTGCATGACGACCAAGCACCCAGCAGCAAGGGCAGGCAGGTCATCAGCGAGTAGAAGCCAACCTTACCTACATAAACCTAAGGCCTCTGCACATAACATTCATAGAGACAAGCCAACCAGCTCAAATAAACAATAGACAACTTGAAGCACTGCCTCCACCACCACCTGCACCACAGCTAGCCACCCCAAAAAATGAGCCCAACCCAGAAAACCTGCTCAATCCACATACACCACTACCCACCATTGGCATGATACTACCGATAGCCGGATGCTCTTCAATGGAATTTTAGACAAAGAAGCAGAAGAAATATCACCTCAGGCTCGTTAACAACATAGCAGTGCAGGGTACAGTGCACTACACAGATTGGTCGAAGACACCCATCACATTCTCAGAACAAGACCTCCAATTGGAGAGCTACCCCCATGCTGATGCCATGGTGATCAAAGCCAATATAGCAGGCTGGGAAATCAACAAGGTCCTCATAGGCTTTGGAAGCTCTGCAAACATCATCTTTGTTAATGCCTTCGATCAGATGAAACTAAGCAGAAGTCAGCTACAGCCTTTGGATTCACCACTGATAGGTTTTGGAGGAAAAATGATCAATGCATTGGGAAAAATATCCCTGCCAGTTTCTTTCGAAGGCCAGGAAAATGCTAGGACAGAATACGTGACCTTCGATGTAGTAGACATCTACTACCCCTACAATGCCATCTTCGGTAGGGGTTACTTATGTATGAAAATGCTAGCTTTGCACGGCACCATCACAGTGCATGGAAGTCAGAAGGAGGCGAGAAACATAGAAAGAGCAGCCAGAAGCAACTCACCAGAGCCTCCGGACATGCCAAAGGGCAAAACAGATCTCAAAGATCAAGAAGAAACAAAGTTAGTCCCATTAGAAGATGTAGTCCTAGACAAAAAGGTCACTATCGGAGGCAACCTGTCGAAGAAGAAGAAGCAGAACTCATAGAAACTTTAGCCAAGAACAAAGATGTCTTCGCCTGGTCAGCCTCCGACCTGAAAGGAGTCAGCAGGGATATTATGCAACGCTCCCTTGACATCAACCCCAGAATGAAGCCAAGGAAGCAACGATAAAGGAAAATGTCGAAGGATAGAATCTTAGCAGCGAAGGCTGAAGTACAGAGGCTGTTAGACGCAAACGTCATTAGAGAAGTCACGTACTCAGAATGACTGGCAAATGTGGTACTAGTACCAAAGAAAAATGGAAAGATGAGAATGTGCATAGACTTCACAGATCTGAACAAAGCATGCAAGAAAGACCAGTTTCCACTACCAAGAATAGATGCCTCCGTCGATAAGGCGGCAAGATGCAAGCGCTTCTCTCGCCTGGACTATTTTTAGGATATCACCAGATCTGGCTCAACAAAGAAGATGAGGAGAAGACAAGTTTTACTACCCCTTCAGAACTTATTTCTACACCAGAACACCCGAAAGACTAAAGAATACAGGCTCAACCTTCGCCAGAATGACGAAGGTAGTCCTCGGCCCACAGCTGCAGAAAAACATCGTAGCCTATGTTGATAACATTGTGGTAATGAGCAAGAATAAAGATCACATAGCAAATTTAAAGGAAACCTTCGCCAACCTTAGGGAAGCAGGCCTAAAACTAAACCTGAAAAAGTGCGTTTTCAGCGTCAGCAGAGCAAAGATGCTTGGGTATATCATAGGACCCGAAGGCATTCATGCTAACCCAGAGAAGACGAAGGCCATAATCTCGATGGTGGAACCATCAACCAAAAAAGAAGTCTAAAAACTCACTGTAAGGATAACAACATTGAACAGATTTATCTCAAAATCAGCCGAACGTAGCCTCCCATTCGTCAAAGCTCTAAGAGGCGGAGACAAAGTTGAATGGGGGCCAAAATAGTCCGAAGCCTTCCAGCAACTCAAAAACTACATGGCCAGCAAACTCCTGGTAACAGTGCTAGATCTCAGACCATGCAGTCAGTGGGGTACTTGTTCAAGAGAAAGAAGAAGAATCGAAGGCCATTCAATAGCCTATCTACTAGATCTCAGAAGCTTTGTCAGGAGTGTTGGGGGCCAATATTATGGTACCCAAAGAGGAGGAGCTAATGACCGTCAACATTGATTCATCTACGTGATCGAGAGGACGACTACACCGCATGCTGGGCACTCCTCGTTCGTCCACAGAGACCATGGGTCCCGCCTTAAGCTAATTCCCGAGGGCTGGTTCCGCCTCACCAGACATTTGAGGGCAGACTCCATCTCGCTCGACCCCTGAGGGCTGGCTCCGCCTTGCTCGACGTCTGTGGGCAGACTCTGCCTCACCCGACATCTGGGGGCTAGCTCTGCCTCGCCCGACGTCTGCTGGCAGACTCCGCCTCACCCAACATTCGGGGGCTGGCTTTGCCTCGCCCGATGTCTACGGGCAGACTCTGTCTCGCCCGATGTCCGGGGGCTGGCTCTGCCTCACCCGACATCTGCGGGCAGACTCCTCCTCGCCCGACATCTAGGGGCTGGCTCCGCCTCGCCCGACGTCTGCGAGTAGACTCCGCCTCGCTCGATGTTTGGGGGCTGGCTCTGCCTCACCCAACGTCTGCACGCTGCTCCTTCATAACTACATGTGCAGATAAGGCAGGGCACTCGAGTCAGCCGCAATACCGAGGACCATACCCTGCACGCCTGCATGAAAGTGCTTTCAGAATATGACAAGATGGACGCTTTAAGCCCTTCCAAGCATGTCAAATCCCGAACAGTGATGTAGGCACCGACATTTGTCTTATAGTGTTGTGGGCACCACCATTTTCCCTCAGGCACGGATCCTAACGGAAGCATACGACAACCACTACGGTCTAGGAGGAAACTCGCATCGTCTACAGTAATGGACGTGCGGTCACTACGCCATTTGCTCCCTGTAGGGTCATGGTTCAGCACCCTAGTCCGTCGCGCCGCTCGTCGGGGTGGGATGGGACGTGACCACTTGCCGATCAAGCCAGAACATGGCATCATCAGCAGACAGACACCCAGCGCGGCCCTATCAGGATCAGCGAACATGCACCTAGCATGGAGCTATCACTGGCACCGTCTGTCATGTCAGCGGGGCTCGCTCAGAGGAAAAGGAAGACCCCAGCATATCGGCAGGACCTCCTTTGCCTCTGTTTTTTCTTGTTTCTCCCATCTGTTATCCCTGCTTCCCCTTGGTCTATAAAAGGGAAGGCAGGACACCCCACTAAGGAGACGGATCGATTGAACACACCATGCATCACATCACACATAGCTGAGCAGTGACAAAGCTCTCAGCACCCATTCGACCTTTTCATCAGAGACTTGGGATCTTTCTCTCTCTCGCCTGTTTGTAACCCCTACTACGAACTTTTCAATGCAAATAACACGAGCAGCAGCCACGAACTGAACATAGGGACATTCTGCCCGAACCAGTATAAACCTTGTGTCTTTTTAGCACACCATCCAGGCCAGACGCGTAATAACACAAATTTACTCATTGGTGTTTACTCGAAACACCGACAAGGAGCAAAGCCGAACTACACAGAAATTAAAAAAATTGCGTACACTGTACTTATCTCATCAAGGAAGCTGAAGCATTACTTCCAAGCACATGAGATCAAAGTACCTTCTTCGCAACTGCTCGGGGACATTTTTAGTAATAAAGAGGCCTCCGAAAGAATAGAAAAATGGACAACAGAACTATCCTAGTTTGAAATTAGCTATGTGTCAAGAACAACAATCAAATCACAAGCGTTAGCAGACTTTATGGCAGACTAGACACCTTCGGTGAATAAAATCCCACAGCCTCAACCTCAAATCTAGACACTCTATACAGATGGAGCTTGGGGGCACCTAGGAGCTTGGGCCTCTGCCGTTTTGGTAGCACCATCAGGCCTCCGCACGAAGTATGTAGCAAGGCTTGAATTTAAAGCAACAAATAAATATAGCAGAATATGAAGGCCTCATACTAGGCCTCAACAAGGTGAAGGCACTCGGCGCAAAGACAGTACCAACAAAAATAGACTCCCAAATCGTGGATGGACAAGTCGAAAAGGAATATGTGGCAAGAGAACTAGAGCTGGTCAAATACCTGGCCATAGTAAGGGCACTCGAGTGGAGGTTCTAGGGATTCACCCCGAAGTATATACCAAGAGCAGAAAACATAGAAGCAGACGAACTGGTGAAGGCGACATCAAACAACTTGACCATTCTAGAGGTGAAAGGTCCTAATATGGCTAGAGGGGAGGGGGTGAATAGCCTATTTAAAAATCTACAAATCAACTAGAGCAATTTGATTAGTATGACAAATAGCGTAATGCAAACTTGCTCTAGCTCTACAAGGGTTGCAAGCCACCTATCCAACAATTATAGTTGCAATGATTACTTAGGCACACAAACTTGCTATGTAACTACTCACTAAGAGCTCTCAATCTTGCTACTCTAAAGAGCTCAACTAGATTAATGTAAATAATAAAGCAAGCTCTCAATTCTAATTACACTAAAGAGCTTGTATCAACTAGTTTGCAAGAATGTAAATAAGTGAGTAGGGTGATTATACCACCGTGTAGGGGATGAACCAATCACAAGATGAATATATAGCCAATCACCGGGAGAATGCCAAAGACAAGAGACAATCGATTTTCTTCTGAGGTTCACGTGCTTGCCAACACGCTACGTCCCCGTTGTGTCGACCAACACTTGGTGGTTTGGCGGCTAAGAGGTGTTTCACAAACCTCGTCCACATGATAGGACACCACAAGAACCGACCCACAAGTGAGGTAACTCAATGACACGAGCAATTTACTATAGTTACCTTTCGGCACTCCGCCAGGGAAGGTACAACTCCCCTTACAATCACCGGAGATGGCCACGAACAATCACCAACTCGTGCCAATCCTCCACCGCTGCTCCAACCGTCTAGGTGGTGGCAACCACCAAGAGAAACAAGCAAAATCCGTAGCGCAACACAAATGCCAAGTGCCTCTAGATGCAATCAAACAAGCAAAGCACTTGGATTCTCTCCCAATCTCACAATGATGATGGATCAATGATGGAGATGAGTGGGAGGGCTTTGGCTAAGCTCATAAGGTTGCTATGTCAATGAAAATGGCCAAGAGAGTGAGCTTGAGCCGGCCATGGGGCTTAAATAGAAGCCCCCACGAAATAGAGCCGTTGTACCCCTTCACTGGCCACTGATCGGGCTGACCGGATGCTCCGACCGAACTGACCAAACGCTGGTTCTCAGCGTCCGATCACCCGATGGCGGCCACGTGTCACCTGCGTTCAACTGTGAACGTTTGATCTCAACGGTTGAAATGTTGACCGGACGCTCCGACAGAGCTGACCGGGCGTTGGACCCTCAGCGTCCGGTCGTTTCCAGTAAGGGTCCAAATCCTATTTTTGCCGACTGGACGCGTCCGGTCATGATTGATCGGACACAGCCCAGCGTCCGGTGCTTTACCCTAACCACTGTGCCGTCTGACAGCTTGACCGGACGTAGCCTTTCAGCGTCCGGTCGCTGAGTGACCTAGCGTCCGGTCAATAGACCGATGCCAGCATCATTGTGACCAACTCCATTTCACATCCAACTTCTTCACCCTTGTTCAAATGTGCCAACCACCAAGTGTATCACCTTGTGCACATGTGTTAGCATATTTTCTCAAACATTTTCAAGGGTGTTAGCATTCCACTAGATCCTAAATGCATATGCAATGAGTTGGAGCATCTAGTGGCACTTTGACAACCGCATTTCGATACGAATTACACTCCTCTTAATATTACGGCTATCAATCCAAAATGTGATCACACTCGCTAAGTGTCTTGATCACCAAAACAAAATAGCTCCTATCATTTATACCTTTGCCTTGAGCCTTTTGTTTTTCTCTTTCTTCTTTTCTAAGTTCAAGCATTTCATCATCACCATGCCATCATCATTGTCATGATCTTCGTCATTGCTTCATCACTTGGAGTAGTGCTACCTATCCCATAATCACCTTGATAAACTAGGTGAGCACTTAGGGTTTCATCAATTAACCAAAACCAAACTAGAGCTTTCAATCTCTCCCTTTTTGGTAATTGATGACAACCCTTACACAAAGATATGAATTAAATTTTAATTGAATCCATGTTACTTGTCCAAGCATATTTACCATGTGTAAAGGATTATGGACAAGTTTCATGAATTCCAAATGGTAGCAATTGCTCCCCCTATATATGTGCTACGAGTTTGGATTGAGGCTTGCACATATGCTTAGATCAGAAATATAGGAGATAATTTCTACCAAGTGATGCTAAGGTATAAGAGATGGACCTTTGAAGCGTGATACAAATCAGAGTGCACCAATATACCATCCTTAGCACCATTAGT
Source organism: Miscanthus lutarioriparius (assembly GCA_904845875.1). Taxonomy (NCBI): domain Eukaryota; kingdom Viridiplantae; phylum Streptophyta; class Magnoliopsida; order Poales; family Poaceae; genus Miscanthus; species Miscanthus lutarioriparius. The sequence goes on from CAJGYO010000017.1 coordinate 24,578,801, forward strand.
AACTAGACATACACAAAAACTAGAATACCCCGTGAGATCAACATTATAAGAAAGGGTCTAGTTTCCATAAAATGAACATGAGTCTAGTTATTTTAGCTCGATACAACTTGGAAATACCACTTTTGAAATGAAGTCACTAGATTACCTATGCATGCTAGTTTTTCATTTCATCATTTAAGCATATAACTAGCATACACCACACAAGCATGGATATTGAGATTTAAAAACTTTTGCCATGCAAGCAAATATATGAAATGCACATTCAAATACAACATACAAGTTTATGAGCTTGCTCCCCCTATTTGTGTGCTCAAAATTTTAATTGATCCCTTTCCTTTATCATATATCTCATATCTCTCTCCCTTATGTCAAATACTCCCCTATCACGCATATCTTTGTTTCTCTCCCTCTTTGTCAACAATTAGCACAAAAGGTGAGCTCAAATTATAAATAGGTTGGGGGTGAAACCATGTGAGATAATGATCATTTTCCCAATTTGGTTCAATCTGGGTTACTTGCAAAAGATATTTAACTCGGTTTGATCCAAGGACAAGCTTCTTCGCGCCTCTAAATAAAGGTTATCTTGTACCATGTTGAGTTAAACACTTATAGCTTATTTTATAGATCCAACACTAGGTTTACAAGCCCACAAACATGTCATATGCTACCACTAGATCATTTCAAACATACAAGCAATAATGGTACCATACAAGCATCAAATTCATTTGATTTTTATGAATGAGCCTATTCAAATGTGAAATATGTCTAGATGCACTAATCATGTCATTAGCAAGGATGTATGCCATGCCAATCAACTTTTACCTTGGATTGCTCGAAGGAGAGGCATGTCATATAATTTGGGGTGTATCAACACATATTGGAGAAGTCAAGTATGTTCAATTCATTTCTTAGCTTACAAAACCTCTTCTCATCAAGTGGCTTGGTGAAGATATCGGCAAGTTGATCTTCGGTGCCCACACTCTCTATGCAAATGTCCCTTTTTTGTTAATGATCTCTTATGAAATGATGGCGGACATCAATATGCTTTGTTCTTGAGTGTTGAATCGGGTTGTTGGTGAGCTTGACCACACTTTCATTGTCACATATCAATGGCACTTGCTTGAATTTTATTCCAAAATCACTCAAAGTAGCCTTCATCCAAAGTAATTGAGCACAACAACTATCGGCCGAAATATACTCCGCTTCGGCGGTTGAAAGTGCCACACTATTTTGCTTCTTTGATGACCAAGATACAAGTGATCTTTCCAATAGTTGACATGTGCCCGATGTGCTCTTTCTCTCAACTTTGCATCCCGCATAATCGGAGTCCGAATATCCAATCAACTCAAATCTTGCTCCTTTGGGATACCACAATCCAACATTTTGTGTATGCTTCAAGTACCTCAATATTCTCTTTGTTACCTTCAAATGACTTTCTCTTGGTGAGGCTTGAAATCTAGCACACATGCATACACTAAACATCACATCTGGCCTTGATGCGGTCACATAGAGTAGGCTTCCAATCATAGACCGATACATCTTTTGATCCACCATGTTGCCACTAGCATCACTATTCAAGCTTCCACTTGTCCCCATTGGTGTACTAATAGCTTTACTATCATCCATTCCAAACTTCTTGAGCATTTCCTTGATATACTTGCCTTGACTCACAAATGTGTCATTCTTCATTTGCTTGATTTGAAGACCAAGGAAGTAGCTAAGCTCTCCAATCATGGACATCTCAAACTCATTTGCCATCATCTTGCCAAACTCCTCACAAAAATCTTGATTTGTTGACCCAAATATGATATCATCAACATAGATTTGCATTATAAACAAGTCATTTCCAAGCTTCTTGGTGAAGAGAGTGGTGTCAACCTTTCCCATCTTGAATCCCTTAGAGAGTAGGAAATCTCTCAATCTCTCATACCAAGCTCTAGGTGCTTGTTTTAATCCATACAAAGCCTTTCTCAACTTGTAAACATGGTTGTGTTTCTTCTCATCTTGAAAACTGGGAGGTTGCTCAACATACACAAGCTCATTGATGTACCCATTGAGAAATGCACTCTTCACATCCATTTGGTAAAACTTGATGTTGTGAGCACAAGCATAGGCTAACAAGATCCTAATTGCTTCTAATCTTGCAACCGGGGCATATGTTTCTCCAAAGTCAAGACCTTCAACTTGAGTGTAACCTTGAGCCACTAATCTTGCTTTGTTTCTTATCACTATCCCATCTTGATCTTGCTTGTTTCGAAAGACCCACTTGGTCCCAATCACATTATGGTCCTTAGGCCTCTCAACTAATTCCCATACTTGATTTCTTATGAAGTTGTTTAGCTCTTCATGCATAGCATTGACCCAATCAACATCATTTAAAGCTTCATCTATCTTCTTAGGTTCAACAGATGACACAAATGAGAAGTGCTCACAAAATGAGGCCAATCTTGATCTAGTTTGCACACCTCTTGAAATATCACCAATGATAGTGTCCAATGGATGATCTCTTGCAACATTGATTGGTTGGAGCACTTGCACTTGATTGCTAGCATTTGATTGATCACTTGGTTGAGATGATGAACTAGCCACTTGTTGTTGATCTTGCACTTTGTCATGACTAGTACTTGCTTGAATCTTATCATGAAAACCACTAGCTTGCACATTTGAGTTAGGGAGCACTTGATTCTTGTCATCTTCAACATCAATCACCTCTCTAGGCCTTATATCACCAATGTTCATGTTCTTCATTGCATTGACCAATTGAGTGCCTTTTACATCATCTAGATTCTCATATTCCTCTTAGGAACCATTTGTTTCATCAAACTCCACATCATGAACCTCCTCAAGAGTACCACTAGCCAAATTCCAAACTCTGTAAGCCTTGCTAGTAGTGGAGTAACCAAGCAAGAAATCTTTATCACATTTCTTTTCAAACTTACTCAATCTAGTGCCTTTCTTCAAATGTAGCATTTACATACAAAAAACCGAAAGTATGCTATGTTGGGCTTTCTTCCATTCAATAGCTCATAAGGTGTCTTCTCCATCATGGGGTGACAATAGAGTCGGTTGCTATAGTAGCAAGCCGTGTTGATTGCTTCAGCCCAAAATGAATGACTCACATTGTACTCACTCAACATTGATCTTGCCATGTCAATCAAAGTTCTATTCTTTCTTTCAACTAAGCCATTTGATTGTGGAGTATACTTAGCCGAGAATTGATGTCTAATTCCAAATTCATCACACAACTCATCAATTCTAGTGTTCTTGAATTCACTACCATTGTCACTTCTAACTTTCTTGATAGTTGTTTCAAACTCATTGTGAATGCCCTTCACAAATGATTTGAATGTTGCAAATACATCACTCTTATCAACAAGAAAGAATACCCATGTGTATCGAGTGAAATCATCCACAATCATAAATCCATATTTGTTACCACCAATGCTAGTGTATGTGGTTGGTCCAAACAAGTCCATGTGCATCAACTCAAATGCCTTAGATGTGCTCATTATGCTCTTCTTAGGATGTGTGTTACCAACTTGTTTTCCGGCTTGACATGCACTACATAGCTTATCCTTCTCAAATATGACATCTTTCAAGCCTCTAACTAAACCATACTTGATCAACTTGTTCAATTGTTTCATTCCAACATGACCAAGCCTTCTATGCCATAACCAACCCATGCTAGACTTAGTGATCAAACATGTTGACAATTGAGCTTCTCTAGCATTGAAATCAACTAAGTATAGATTCTCATATCTAAATCCTTTGAATATCAAGTTAGAGCCATCTACAATTATGATCTCTACATCATCCACACTAAATATGCACTTGAAACCAAGATCACACAATTAAGCTACCGACAATAGGTTGAAGTTCAAGCTCTCGACTAGTAGCACATTGGAAATGCTCAAATCATTAGATATTGCAATCTTACCAAGCCCTTTGACCTTGCCTTTGCCATTGTCACCAAATGTGATACTATCAATCCCATTACTCTTATTCTCATTGATTGAATTGAACATTCTTGAATCATCGGTCATGTGTTGTGTGCACCTACTATCAAGCACCCAATGCCTTCCTCCGGCTTTATAATTGACCTACAAAAGAAGATCAATTCCTTTTAGGTACCCAAACTTGCTTGGGTCCTTGTAGGTTAGTTACCAAGGACTTTGGTACCTAAATGGCTTTCTTCTTTGAGCCCACAATTGGTGTACCAATGAACTTAGCCTTCACACCATTGTCACCCTTAAAAAGCATGTAACAAGAATCAAATTTAATTGAGGATACATTAGGTAGCTTGTTCTTGTTAATCTTGCAATATTGCTCTATATGCCCAACTTGCTTGCATCTATTGCAAAACTGACCATTGCCCTTCACAAAGCTAGCTTTGGGAGTGACAAAGGCCGCCTTGCCTTTCTTGGGGTATAGCCTAATCCTTCTTTGTTGAGAGAAAACCTTTGGCTACCCAAGCACTTTAGCAAGTGGGCTTCTCCACCATAGGCATTGCCTAAGGCACGAGTGAGCTCATTCACCTCCTTCTTGAGGGTCTCATTTTCCACTACTAGTGATGCATCATTCTTAGGTGGAGTGGAAGTGGTAGTGCTACAAGAAGTGTTAGTGGGAGCAATAGCAATAGGCTTATAAGAAGATTCATCAATAAGATCACATGTTAGTCCCACATCACATGTAACTATCACTTGCTCCTTCTTGACTTCCTCCTTCTTGACTTGCTCAATGAGAGAGGAGTGAGCTTTTTCAAGCTTTGAGTGAGCTTTGCCAAGCTTCTCATGGGCATCCATTAGCCCCTCATGAGTGGCATTGAGCTCATCAAAGGATTGCTCAAGAATTTTACTCTCTTGCGCAATTCTTTGCACTCCTTTCTCTTTATCTCATTGCAAGCGTGCACTTGCTCACACATGTCCATGAGCTCCTCCTTAGAGTACTCATCATCATCATTATCATCCTTACATGAGTCACTTTTACATTCATCATCACTCATATCATATTTTACCTTGGTAGGCTTTGCCATGAGACATGTCGATGGAGTGTCGAAGATGGAGAGCTTCTTGTTGATGGCGATACTTGCTAGTGCTCTCTTGATAGATTTCTTGTCATCGTCACTAGAGCCATCACTATCCGATGAGCCATCACTATCCCATGTGACCACATAGCCTCCACCCTTCTTCTTTTGAAAGGTCATTCTCTTCTCCTTCTTCTCCTTCTTTTCTTTCTTGTCCTTCTTGTGTTTGTTCTTCTCATCTTCATCATTGTCACTATTGTAAGGACAATTTGCTACAACATGATCGGGGCTCTTGCAATTGTAGCATCTTCTCACATATTCTTTGCTCTGTGTGATCTCTTCTCTTTCTTGCTCCATAGCCCTTCTTCTTCATGAACTTGCCCATCTTGCGCACAAAGAGAGCCATAGCCTCATCATCAATATCACTTAGATCCTCATCATCACTTGATTCTTTCTTGAACTTGCCCTTGTTTTTGTATGATGATGAACTAGCCTTGAATGCTATGCTTTTCTTCTTCTTGTCTTCTTCTTCCTTCTTATCATCCTTGTCATCTCCTTCCCTTTCCACACGGTATGTCTCTTGTGTCATGACATCACCTAGTACTTGGTTAGGGGTGATATCCTTTAATCCTTCTCTTATGATAAGCAATCTCAACATCTCAAACCTTAGAGGTAGGCACATCAAGAATTGATGAGAGACATCATCATCCTTGATCTTCTCTCCCAAAGCCTTCAAGTCATTGACAATCACTTGTAATCAATGGAACATCTCCGAAATGCTCTCATCTTCCTTAATCTTGAAGCTTGTCAACTTGTCCTTGAGAATATACAACTTAGCACTCTTCACCGCCAGTGTGCCCTCATATGTTTCCTCCAATCTCCACACTTCATTTGCTCTTTCATAATCCTTGATTTGCTCAAACACCTTTGGATCAATGGCATTGTATAAGGTGTTGAGAGCCATTGTATTGCATTGCTTGTTGGACTTATCTTGGTTGGTGGGATTGTCGGGATCAATGATAGCATAATCATTCTCGGTTACATCCCATACTTGATCATTGATTGAACCAAGATACACCCTTATCTTTCTCTTCCAATAACCATAGCTTGTGCCATCAAAGAAAGGTGGTTTGCCCCCCACATGGTTGAACACAACTTGAGCCATAATTTGACACCGAGCTTGTTAAGCCTTTAATCACATGGTGACCACAGCTCTGATACCACTTGAAAGGTCCTAATATGGCTAGAGGGGGGTGAATAGCCTATTTAAAAATCTACAAATCAACTAGAGTAATTTGATTAGTATGACAAATAGCGTAATGCAAACTTGCTCTAGCTCTACAAGGGTTGCAAGCCACCTATCCAACAATTCTAGTTGCAATGATTACTTAGACACACAAACTTGCTATGTAACTACTCACTAAGAGCTCTCAATCTTGCTACTCTAAAGAGCTCAACTAGATTAATATAAATAATAAAGCAAGCTCTCAATTCTAATTACACTAAAGAGCTTGTATCAACTAGTTTGCAAGAATGTAAATAAGTGAGTAGGGTGATTATACCACCGTGAAGGGGATGAACTAATCACAAGATGAATATATAGCCAATCACTGGGAGAATGTCAAAGACAAGAGACAATCGATTTTCTCCCGAGGTTCACGTGCTTGCCAACACGCTATGTCCCCGTTGTGTCGACCAACACTTGGTGGTTCGGCGGCTAAGAGGTGTTTCACAAACCTCGTCCACACGATAGGACACTGCAAGAACCGACCCACAAGTGAGGTAACTCAATGACACAAGCAATTTACTATAGTTACCTTTCGACACTCCACCGGGGAAGGTACAACTCCCCTTACAATCACCGGAGATAGCCACGAACAATCACCAACTCGTGCCAATCCTCCACCGCTGCTCCAACCGCCTAGGTGGTGGCAACCACCAAGAGAAACAAGCAAAATCCGTAGCGCAACACAAATGCCAAGTGCCTCTAGATGCAATCAAACAAGCAAAGCACTTGGATTCTCTCCCAATCTCACAATGATGATGGATCAATGATGGAGATGAGTGGGAGGGCTTTGGCTAAGCTCACAAGGTTGCTATGTCAATGAAAATAGCCAAGAGAGTGAGCTTGAGCCGGCCATGGGGCTTAAATAGAAGTCCCCACGAAATAGAGCCGTTGTACCGCTTCACTGGCCAGTGATCGGGCTGACCGGACGCTCCGGCCAAACTGACCGGACACTGATTCTTAGCGTCCAATCACCCGATGGCGGCCACGTGTCACCTGCGTTCAACTGTGAACGTTTGATCTAAACGGTCGAAATGTTGATCGGACGCTCCGACAGAGCTGACCGGACGCTGGACCCTCAACGTCTGGTCGTTTCTAGTAAGGGTCCAAATCCTATTTTTGCCGACCGGACGTGTCCGGTCATGCTTGATCAAACACAGCCTAGCGTCCGGTGCTTTACCCTCACCACTGTGCCGTCTGACAGCTCGACCGGACGCAGCCTTTCAGCGTTCGGTCGCTGAGTGACCTAGCGTTCGGTCAACAGACCGACGCCAGCATCATTGTGACCAACTCCATTTCACATCCAACTTCTTCACCCTTGTTCAAATGTGCCAACCACCAATTGTATCACCTTGTGCACATGTGTTAGCATATTTTCTCAAACATTTTCAAGGGTGTTAGCATTCCACTAGATCCTAAATGCATATGCAATGAGTTAGAGCATCTAGTGGCACTTTGACAACCGCATTTCGATACGAATTTCACTCCTCTTAATAGTACGGCTATCAATCCTAAATGTGATCACACTCGCTAAGTGTCTTGATCACCAAAACAAAATGGCTTCTATCATTTATACCTTTGCCTTGAGCCTTTTGTTTTTCTCTTTCTTCTTTTCTAAGTTCAAGCATTTGATCATCACCATGCCATCATCATTGTCATAATCTTCGTCATTGCTTCATCACTTGGAGTAGTGCTACCTATCTCATAATCACCTTGATAAACTAAGTGAGCACTTAGGGTTTCATCAATTAACCAAAACCAAACTAGAGCTTTCAAGAGGGAGCTTTCTACCAAATATTACAGGCACCAGCAACCCAAGAAACCATGAAGACATTCAAAACAATCCTAATTACTGAATCTGAAGACTAGAGGCAGTTAATTACAGATTACTTAAACAATGTCCATCATTCAGAAGATGAAGCAAGCACAGTAAGAATAGCAGCCAGAGCAAGGAGTTACACTCTAATAGATGGAATCTTGTACAAAAAGGTGTAGTCCAACCATTGCTCAAATGCATAACTCAGAACAAAGGCAGAGAGCTCCTACAAGAAATTCATTCAGGGACATGTGGCTCTCACATTGGTCCAAGGACATTGTCTGCGAAGGCAATCAGGTAGGGATTCTATTGGCCCACGCACATCAAAGATGCAAAGCAAATTGTTAAGACATGTGAAGCATGCCAAACTACATCCCCGCATCAGTCAAAGCCTTCGGCAGCAGTACAACTCATCCTACCCACTTGGCCACTCCAAAGATGGGGTATGGACCTAGTCAGCCCACTACCACCTTCGCAGGGGGAACAAATTTGCAGTAGTAGCAATCGAGTACTTCACAAGATGGATTGAAGCCAAGCCACTAGCAACAATCACCTCAGAGATAGTGAAAATTTTCTTTTGGTAAAACATAATCTGCAGGTTCAAGGTACCAAGAACTTTAACAATGGACAATGGAAAACAGTTTGACTCGGACAAATTCAAAGAGTTCTATAAAAGCATAGGCACAAAAATAGCCTTCGCATCAGTCTATCATCCAGAGTCAAATGGAGCAGTAGAAAGGGCTAATAGAGTGATACTCTCAGCAATCTCAAAAACCCTATTTAACCTTTGCAAAGGTAAGAGGGTAGAGGAACTACCAAAGGTGGTGTGGTCTCATAACACCACAACATCAAGGATGATGGGCTTTACATCGTTCAAGTACCTGTATGGTGAAGAAGCAATGCTACCCAAGGAGATCAAGCATCAGAGCCTCCGTGTAATAAAACACGTCTTGGCAATAGATGAAGAATACTCCAAAGAAATGATTGAAGGCACAAGACTGAAAGCAATAGAAAACGTCACTAAATACCAAGAGCAAACCAGGAAATGGAAAGACAGCTAGGTGGTCAGAAAGCTCATATGAGACGGAGACCTGGTCCTAAGAAGGAAGCCCATTGCGGCTAATGCAGGAAAGCTCCAACCAAAATGGGAAGGCCCATACACGGTGAAGGCCGCTGGAAGACCAGGGTCATTCTTCTTGACAGACCTAAAACATCGACAGGTTGCGCAGGTTCTACATATAATTGTAAAGGGATGGCCTCCGCGGAACTATATGCGAAGGCCACCTTACCTCTCTCAGTTTTCACAATTTTCTCTTTACATTTCATACAAAAGGGCATGTGCTCTTTTCCTCACAAAGGGGGCCTCCTAGAGGAGGTGAGGTTTTTAATGAGGCAGGACCCATTTTAAACCCTCTAAAATATAAAGAGGAATTCCCCCTTGAATACTATGAAAATCGAAGATCGAAAGTGGCTAGCAACGGAGCCACAACATTCGACAATAACATCATGACAAAGAGGACCTTCCACTGCGTTAGCCGTAGGCTCTAAAGCGTGGAACGACCTCTGTGGCTAAATTAGCCCAGCAACCTTAACAAAGCCATGTCCACAGTCAGGCATCAAGGACTCATCAAAATGGCCAAAGGGCCAAAAAACCCTACAAGGACCTACCTTCGTCGTAGGCATTGGACAAGAAAATACCTGGCGAAGACCTGTCTTTATCAGGCACCAGGTGAATATCAAGAATTAATAACTAAAGTACAGCAGGAATAAAGAGCCAAAGATGCGCCAAGTACAAAGAATCTGTCAATCCTATTACGACTTCAAAACGTATTTTAGTAATAAACCTCGGCCAACCACCAAGATTTATTAAATCGTACAAATAGGAGACTATAAAACCTAGCGCCCGCCCCAACACTAGCCTCAGTCAGTGCATTGAAATATCCCTAACTCCAGAAGAGTGCTAGGGGGGAAGTCAAGGTAACCAAGAGCCAATAAACTATAAAGAAAGGCGAGAGAGCCATGGAGGCCGGAGTTTCCCTAGAAACAAAAAAGCAAATGATACCGTGCGAAGACTCGTAATTACAGCAGCTCGCGCAGCCCGGTGAAGGCCTCATTGAGGTTGCACGCATCTTCCAAATGAAGTTGTGTAGCCTCCACGGTGTAACAGAACCGACCAAATCATAAGAACGTAAGTACAAAAACAATCACCGAAGCGATCAAATTCCTGTACTTAAGCTCCCATAATCCCGGTAGTCCGGAAATCACGAAGGATTTCAACCAACTCTCGACATACAAACCAAGATCGTAATGATTCAACACAACACATCATTCGTTACAACATTTCACAAGTAGCATTCGGATTACATCCATCAGAGTTCAAATAAAATATTACAAACCAAGTTTGAGTGTGCGGAAGCAACATAGTTTAGTACATAACTTCATAGTTTCAAATACATTGCCAGATCAGAGTCATGTCCCACAAAAGCATTATCAGGTACGAGAACTAGTAGAGACCGTGCCCAACGGTCTAGTCTTCATCCCCAGCTGGGAGAAGGCAGTACTTGCAGCAACCAAAGAAGAACTGGTCATCTGCAACAGGTGGGAGATAAACCCTGAGTACGACAAGGTACTCAACTAGACTTACCCGACAAAAGCGAAATAAAAGACACCAAGGATCATGCAAGGCTTTTCGGTGGGCTAGCTTGACACGGTTGCATAAAAGAGCTTATGATTATAATAACCAATTTAAACTTATTATCAAGCTTATCATTATTTACCCGGTCCACTAGATTAGCACCGTACTAGAGCACTCACTTATTAGGAGCAAACAATATTAACCATAGCGGTATAATAAGGTTGTCATCATCATATCATCATTTCCGAACCATTAAGTATTAAGTGTATCTACATTGGAGATAAGCCCGTCAAGTTCTCACTAACAGGAGAGACAATGATTCAATCGAATTACAACTCAAATGAGGGGTATTCCTAACTCTTACCTGGCATACTTTGCAAGGATAGCCGTGGGTCACCTTTGGAACATCTTAGGAACCAAATTCATGAGTTCGATCGATGCAAGACTCTCGGGGATTACCCTTCCGCCAGACGATCGGGACTTTTAAATCACCGCCTTGGACTCACGCCTCACGGCTCCCTTCCGAGGCACACTTTATACTTATCGACTCCCGCCGAGGTGAGCTACTCGGCTTCGTGGTCGGTCATCGGACACTGACCAACTAAGAGAGAGGCATCGTTCAACATGAACAGGAAAGGCTCTAAGAATCAGTCCTGTTTAAGCGACACGCACGAGTCACCGCAAACCGGCAAGCCTCCGTCCGGTCTTCATTTCAATTTAAGACCGGTTCTTTTCCACGATAGCAAATATAGCCAACCGTGCCACATGTATCTTCCTATATCTCGCGGTGACAGAAATCACCCGACTTCTACCACGTTTAAGCGAGGGCTAAGCACTACTCGAGCTCACGAGCTACATAGGATTCGAGGTAACAATATCTGGACAAGGATTGGGTAACCAATGCAAAGAATGGTTTGCATCCAACACCTAAACTTAATGCAACAATATATATATATAGATATATAATAATAATAATGTAACGCATTTCGAAATTAGGGCTTAATATGCTCCGGGGCTTGCCTTTCACAAAGTTGCAAGGACGGTGGTCCGGCACTCAACGGCGACCTCGTCCAAGCACTTCTCCTGAAGGTTGCTCCTCCCGAATTTCCGGTGTCGATTGCTTCTTTGCTTTCTTTCGGTTCCTCAATTCCAGCGAGGTTACTCCTTCCGGTACACCTATTGCATGCCGATGCAAAAGATAATTATCATGGATGCATAAGGAATGACATGATGCTCATGATGAATGAATCACGATGAAGTGTTTACGAAAAGCATCACCGACACTCGCTTACAGAGTAATTAGCTCTATTCAAATCACTTTAAGCATGTATCCAACTTAACTTAAATAACAAGAGCAACTTACCTAACTTGCATAACCTAAGATAAAGATGCTCATCTTCAGTTAAAGGCCTAACACCTAGGAACATTACCACAAACTTAGAACTAGTAAAGACATACTTAAATTACAGTTAAAGCTTCATATGCAAACAAGTAGTTACTTAATTCAATCATAACCAAAATTCTATAAATCCAAATGACTTGCAAGAGGACATTCTGGAAAGCTTATGAAATTCTCTACAATTAATTTGTAAACATCAAAGCATGATTCTTAAGTTAACCAAATCAAATTCCAGTAACCTAGAATCTGTCCCGCAATGACAGGGTTGCTAACTTAATTATTTAATGATGATGCAAAAGCCTAATTTGACCAAACCAAGTTTACCAACTTGTTTTTCATACCTAAGAAACATTAGAAAGTATAGTGCCAACTTCTAAATAATTTATTAAATATCCTTTTTCAATTTATTTAGTTAATTAGGTGATTTAAGCAATATATAGTAAAACTATTCATAAAAATCTACAAAAATTACAGTAGCTATCTCATGCTGCACATAGACTACCATAAAAATTTCAAAGCCATTGGGCAAGTAAAACTTGCTGTATCTAAAATAATAGATGACATGTCTATTTCTAGCATAATTAGGAAACCTTATTAAAAAGTGTCAAGCAACAGATTTCCCATTTTTCCTAGCCTCATTCTAGCATAAGAATAGCACTCATCAAATTTTACCTTCACTGGATCTATAGAAAAATTATGAAAATTCTCACAAGATCTACCCATTAATAAAAGGAAATTCTATAACTTAAAAACTACACATGCACTAGCTCTGAAATTTTAACCAGAGCTTCTAATAAGCAGTAATAGACTACCCACAAAATTTCATAATTTTTGGACCAGAGAAACTCAAGATAAAATTCAAACAAGTTTGCATGCATCTAAAAACACATTTCAAAGTCCTATTTAATTCATCCAGAATTTCTAAAACATGTGCTCATATAATATTTTTATTAAATACTAGACATGACCAGGAACTCAACAAAATTGGAACCATAATATTTGGATCTACCAACCTTGAGTTACATATTTTTGAAATTGTGCACCAAACTGTGAAAAACAGTTAAACAAAACAAACATGAAAACCTAACCGCTACTAGGCCAGTCCGAAGAATCACGGCGGCCCATGAATACGCGCTGGCGCGGCCCAACACGCAGTGCAGCCCAGCTTGCTCCCGCCGCGCGCGTCAGCGGCTGACAGGGTGGACCCACGCGTCAGCGAGACAGGCAGGGGAGCGGAGGAAGGCGACGGCGCAACTCGCCGCCGGTGGCTCCTCCGGCGAAGGCAACGGTGCCAACAGTTTTGCCTCACCCTAGCGGACCTAGGGGAACCATCTATTGCAGCTAAGGACGCAGCTAGAAGGGGTGGCGATGGCCACGGCGGCGCTCGGCCACGGCACGGCCGACTCCGGCGAAGCTACGACGTCACGGCCCTAGTGGCTCACTCAATGAGCTTCAGCGTCACATACAGAAGCTAGCGCAAGGGAGAGAAGGGGCGATAAGGGGCTCGAGCAGCACGGCCACGTGCGAGCTCGGCCGGCGGCGGTCATGGCGACCCGGTGGAGCCGCACTCACGGTGAGAGCTACCTGAGGCGAAAATGGAGTGGCGGTGGGGTCAAGGACGTGGAGAGGCTCACGATGGTGCTGTGGTTCAGAGGAATCGGGCAATGGCGCTCGGTTTTGGGTGGAATTGGCTCGGCGGTGCTTCGATGTTCCGGTCGCCGTGCACGCGGAGGAAGGAGAGGAAATGCAAAATGGAACGGCGACTCGGCGGGCAGGCACAGGGGCTTCAAGACGCGGCTGTCCGCGCTAGGGCATCCACGGCGCATGGCCTGCGCGCTCAGGCGAGCGACGACGGGTGGCGCCATGTGGCGTCGTTTTTTTGAAACGGTCGGCCATGACTGTCACTGACTGATTTCTGAAAACAGCGATTCAGGGTTCATCGACGATGACTGACAGCACCTATTCGACGATCATTAACTCCTAATCCGTGGCGATCTAGACTATGCCATAGTTAACAAAGTTGCTCATCTATACGTGAACTACAACTCTTTCCACTGGAGCTCAAGCTGGTTTGGCTTTGTTAGGGAGATACACGGCTCCAAACATTGGTACAAGAAACTGTACTTCACTTTAGGACTTTGAAAAATTTGCTAAGTATGAAATCAGCATGTACTTCTGACTTGTGGGCCATGTTTGAGCATGTTCTAGCCATTTTCATGAGTTGGTTATAAAACAACTTTTGTTCCTTGATAAATTAGCTACAACTTTTGTAAAGAGTGCACAGCCATGCAAATTCTCTAGGTTGGACTTTTGAATCAGTCAAACGATGACACTCCAAGGGTCAATTCAAGTCAAACTTGCACTTGAGGGCATTTTGGTCATTTTGGTCTACATGAACAATGTCCCAACAAGTAACCTAAGTATAGTTAAGGTGTAATAGACCATGATCAACCACTTTACAAAATTGTTATACCACTTCTACTGATCACATGTGATAACGAAAGTAAAACAAGCAATTCATACATATGTTTCAATACAATGTTTCACATGTTGCATGACCTTGTTGTTATCCTATACTTGTCACATTACTACCATGTTGCCATGCTTCAAGATATGAAAAATTTATGTTGCATTCATACGTTGCACTACTACCACTCTAAGCAATCAAGCATGAAACACATACAATTTAAAATGTTGCATATGTATGTTTCAATGATAATGACATGATGACCTAGATAATGCACATGGTTATGAAATGACATGCAATTTAGTGGAAGCCTAAACACCTAGGGTGTTACACACAGGATGTTGTATGACCATAGTCGGGCAGCAAGCAGTCAGTGTCAGAGGTTGTGGGAGGGTATCGCATGAAGACTCGTAACATCCCCCCCGCAACCGAAGACACCATCTGGCGCAACCCTGCATCAACCATGTTCAACAGGAGGGCAATTTCTCCAGCATGGCCGAAGGCAGCAGCAAAGCAGTCTAGGTGCAAGCGAAGGCAATGTCCAAGAAATGCTTCATCAACCTCCGTTGCTTGCCCAAAATTGCTCTGTGGCCTCTGGAGAAGCATCAAGATCAGAGACCAACACCCCCGATGAGTGCTCAAATTATACCAAAGCCTTCGCAACAACTACAAGAACAAATACAAGCACTTCAGCTTCTCCACCGCGACACGCTAGAACCTCCTTGTTGATAGCTAGAGACCAAGAAGCAGGGACCACAACAAGTCAAGTATGTAACAGAGCCTCCGCACAAGACACAAGGTCTGAGACTAGCACCTTAGCCTTTCTGCATAGGCGCGTGGACTCGTACTCAACATCGACCAGAGAAGAGAGAAGCGAAGGCAAGGGAAAACAAACAGGCCATAGAAAATGTAACCCTTCGGTCTAACTAGCACTCGTAGCAAGAATCTTCAATAAAACAAGTGCGCAGCCAAACTTTGCAAGGATATTATATAAAAGGAAACAGACATATTACAACAAAGTGCATTACAAGCACAAGCATACAAAAAAGCCCGAAGGCAATACACTAGGCAAAAACCCAAAAGGCATTGTCTTTGAAGAAACAAACACAAGGCCACGAAGGCCAACCAACAAAAACATAACTCTAATACTAAATTAGAGGTTGAGGCCCTCGCTAGGCCAACGACCTAGTAAACTCCGCATGTTCATCATCAATATCGCACCTCGCGAACTCAAACATATCACAAATAGAACGCCAGGGGAAAGCTTCCCGCCAATATTGCCATAGTTCACCTCTAACATAAATTTAGTCTTGATACATAGTCATAGGACATACGTCCTGCACAGGCCTAGAGAAGGAAACCTGCAGGACAAGTTCACAATTTAGACCTAAAAAATACACAAAAGGATGGGCGTCTGCCGCACATTACCTAAGACCAAACCTAAGAAACTAGCTAAAACCTAGGCATTACACCTCTAGATCAGCAGGGGCAGGACGTAAGCTCCCTAGACTTTGGGACCTCAGCAGCATGGGAGGGAGCCTTCGAGGATGGCGCCTCAGTAGCTTGGGAAGTGTGTGCCCCAGCAGTACCACGCGCAGCCTTCGTCTTCTTCAAACTCCTACAAAGCAAAACAAAGCTCATAAACACAACGAACAAAGCACACACAAACCGAGAAAAAACAAAAAGTCACATAAAACCAACCGTAGCACGTTGTGCCTCCGCCATCGAGCCTCGAACTTCACCCAGAACGACTTCATAAAGTTGTGGACCGATCTTTTCATATCGCGCGAAGTCACTCAAAGATCGGTTGGGCCCTCAAGGTCTCTTTCCTTCACGTCTTTGATGTGTGGGTAGCCGTCCTGCGCCAGCATCTTGGAAAGGTTGGTGGCGGAGGCTAGGTCTCCAAAGTCGACAGCGCCACCAACGAAGTCAGGGAGCTTCAGGAAGTTGGCCTTCATCCAAAAAAAGATGTTGAACGCCGAAGGCTCAGAGGGCAGTGAAGACGTAGAGCCTCCAAATTGTTCGAGGGCACCCACATATAGCTCAGTTGTGGCCAATCCAACAACTTTGGTGTCCTCGAGGTGCTTAGTCAACATGTGCACTTGCGCCTTCAAGGCAACACTGGACTCTCTCGGCGTCCACCTCCTTGCGAAGCTTATCTGCCGTCTCAATAGCTTTTAGGGCGCGTTTAGCAGCCAATTGCTTGGCAGCCTTTGTGCCATCCACCTCCTTGTTCAGTGAATCAACATTCTTCCGTAGCTCCTCTAGGTCAGCTTGGTACTGCGGAGGCCACCAACCTCCCCTGCAAGCTGGGTCTTCTCGGTCTCAAGAGTGTCCACCTCTTTCTTCAGGGCCTCAATAGCTAGATTACGGTCGACCACCTCTTTCTTCAGGGCCTCAATAGCATGAGTTGGTGATTGTTCGTGGCCATCTCCCGGTGATTGTGAGGGACTTGTGCCTTCCCCGTCGGAGCACCAAAAGGTAACCCTAGTGGATTGCTCGTGTCATTGAGTTTCCTCACTTGTGGGTAGGTTCTTACGGTGTCTAATTGTGTGGATGAGGTTCATGCAACACCTCTTAGCCACCGAACCACCAAGTGTTGGTCGACACAACGGGGACGTAGCGTGTTGGCAAGCACATGAACCTTGAGAGAAAATTGATTACCTCTTGCCTTTTGGTATTCTCATGGTGATTGATTTAGTATTCATCTTATAATTGGTTCACTCCTCTACATGGCGGTATAATTACCTTACTTACTCATTTACATACCCACAAACTAGTTGTAATAAGCTCTTTAGTGTAGCTAGAATTGAGAGCTTGCTTTGTAGCTTAAGTTCATCTAGTGGAGCTCTTTAGTGTAGCAAGTGTGAGAGCTCTTAGTGAGTAGTGACTTAGTGAATTGTGTGTCTAGTGGTTATAGTAGCTAGAATTATTGGATAGGTGGCTTGCAACCCTTGTAGAGCTAGAGCAAGTTTGTTTTTCGCTATTTGTCATACTAATCAAATTGCTCTAGTTGGTTTGTAGATTTTTAAATAGGCTATTCACCCCCCTCTAGCTATATTAGGACCTTTCACCGGAGATCCTTGAGTCGAAGGCTTCATCCATCATAGACGCCAACGGATAACGAGTATTTTTCTTTCCATCCGGGCCAGTAGAAGTCATGCCCCGGTCCTCACGTAAAACCAGTACTGCATCCAATCCTTCGATCATTTGTTCTTCTAAGCGAAGGAAATTTCCAACTTCTTGCCCTTTTGATTCCTTCACGGTATGAACACGTAGCTCCCATACTGGGCTATCAACTGGTCTTCGCCAACCCGTTTGGGCTAGCGCTGGAGCTCGTAGTACTCACAAAAAGTACCAACATTGGGCTCCACACCATAAGACAAACAGGCCCAGCAGAATTTACTCAAAGTGACAATACCATTGGGGGTGAGGTGATGCTGTTGTACCTCAAACGCTTCTAGGACTTGACAAAGGAAGCGGGCCACTGGAAAGCGAGGGCCGCAAATGAAGAAATCCATGAAAACCACGGCATTAGCGGCTTGCGGCTTGGGAACCATCTCCTCTTCTAGAGGCTTCACCTTGGCCTCACCGAAATAGCCCAACTTCCATAGCTCTTCGATCATGTCCGCTGTCATGAGCGAGGGGGCGAAGTCCTACATCTTGCTCGGGCCAACCATATCCTTCGCCTCCTCTGCAGTTTTGAGATCCGCAACGAAGGCTTCAACACTTCTAAGATCCTCCGCTAGCTCCTGCGCCTCTGCACTGGCGACCATGCACTCCTCAAAGCGCCAGACCAACCATTCGCCCTAATGCCGAGAAGACAGCGGTACAAACCAAAGAAAGTAGCTCGGCGAGGAGGAGGACTAATGGGAGAAGCCACTTCCAAAGCGTCGGCCAGGAACCAAAGGGAGAGAAGGCTAAAAAGCAAATAGGAGAAGGCCAAGAGCACGAGAGAAAAGCTTGGAAAGTAAAGGCAAGGAAAGCGACAACACGGTCGATACGGCATAGCGGGAACCTACCGCTCCCTTATATAGCCCCCGCCCCATCGCTTCAACTTTAGGGGCCAACGGTCGCATCCGTTCAAAATGTGTCCGTTTCAAAATGCGTCCGTTTCAGAGCCACCGCAGTGGTCACCTACCGCTCCCTTATATAGCCCCCGCCCCGTCGCTTCATCTTCAGGGGCCAACGGTCGCATCCGTTCAAAATGCATCCGTTTCAGAACCTAAGGACCAGATTTTGAGGACAAGGCCATCCAGCATCAGACCATGCCCTTAAGGGGGGAACTGTTGGAACACGGTTATGAGTTGCGGAGGCCAAGGTTCGTATAGCATTAAGAACTAATGGTTAACAAGTTTTATGAGCAATGTGTAGGTAAAGAAGATGGAAACCTCCGCTCGATCGGCCGCTCTGAGCGAAGGCCCGGAAGCCACGGCGATGGCACCCGAACGTGGCCGAAGGCGAAGGCTCCTACGGTATAGGCGGAGGCCACGATCCAGGCATCAACACGAAGGTCCTAGCGAGGGCACCCCGGGCGGAGGTCCCGAGAACTAGAGGAACTCCCGTGGGCGGCGGCGTTGGGCCATGGGCCACTGATGGGCTCGCAGCAACGGCCCAACAAGCATAGGCGGTTGAAGAAGAAGATGCCCAAACTACCTCAGGCAACTTGTATTAGCATAGGAATATTCCGGGAATGAACTACGACTGTCGGAGGGTAAAATTGTAATATGGAGCAATAGCAAACAGTGCCCTATAAAAGGGGAGACAAATCCTGTAAAGAGGAGGTTGGTGAATTCATTTATAAAACCCTAATTGTGCTTGGACCCACCTACCACTTTCTTGGCCTTTGCCTAGGGCATCCGACTAGGCAAAGGCTCCACCACATCGTCCCTACCGGAAACACAGTTTTCCAACACCGGCGCTCGGGAGTCGGGACACACGCGTGGATGTGGAATTGGAGGCTCTCATCTTCCTTCGTTTCTCACGCATGTGTATCGTCTTCCTCTACTCTAATTCATGTTAGGGAAGGGAGGGGATATGATGGACCAGCGCAGGTGGATAATCGGTGGTAAAGCCGGTGGCAAGGTTGCCGCCCGTTTGGGACGGCGGATGAGATCAATGACGGTGGGGCAGTGGGGATTTGAGAGTTAGAGGGTGTGGGCTTGGGGACTTCTTCAATTTTCTACCGTTAAGAATTTAGGCATTTTTATGTTTAATTGAATCTAGAAAAATCATAGCAAATTTGTGACGATAAATATGTGCCCGTGTAAAATATTACTACTAGCACCAGTAGCAAAAAAACGTACATGACAAACACACTGATCATTGCAGATATTCTACTGAATTGAACACATTAAGTAAGAGATGTATATCCTGTAGAGAGACCCATGCTTAAGGCACCGGTCGATGTAGGAAGGTGTTCACAATATAGTCCTGCATACGTCCACTAGGGGGAAAAAGACGAAGCAGAGATGTCGTAGGTTTAAGAAAACCAAGAAGAAGACTATGTAGATCGGCAGCTAGCGGCCGCGTTAGACGCTCCCAAAAACCTAATCGTCCGGCACACCAGAGCAGGTGTCATAGACGCGGCACCTCCTCCCCTTCTCTCATAAAGTTTATTGGTTCTTATGCATAAATTGGTTGTAAACTTACAGCCCGATTCCTTCTCTCTCTACCATTCAGCCCAGCCATAGCTTGTATTATACATGATTTTATAAACGTTTAACTTCCCAGAAAGCATTCTGCGAGACTTCATGACTAAGGATGATAGGTGGACACAATCTGCAAAGAGTAACTCTGCTCGGCTTTGGTCTTTCTCTCTTCCACTCGGCTCCTCTTTGTTGTTGCATCCTGCGTTCGCTTCTGTCGTGTGCCAGCCGTTGATGCTCCTCCCTACGCTACAGTTCATGGGTTAGGAGCAGGGGCGGAGCTATAGTCATCACTGTGGGTCACAAAAATTAAAAAAACAGTAGAAACAATCAAATTTTGACCATATTTGCACCCTCATATTATATATCCTTGCACCCATAAAAACAAACGTACCCCTAGAATTTGCTCTAGCTCCTTCTCTGATCAATGTCTAACCGGCAGTGGAGATGGTTCATGGGCCCAGCGGACATTGCCAGCCACATGCGGTGGAGGAATGCCAGCTGTCATATGTGTTTTTCAGTACTGCTATCTATCAACCAGTTAATTTATCTCCATCCATCACCCGAATTTTCCTGCCTGCCTTCCTTCGTTGTTCCCGTCGCAAGGCAGACAGGGACAAGCTGCGACAGGAAAGAGTGGGAGCCGACGGGCAGGTGGACGGGGATGAGCTGCGGTGCGGGTGGCCTGACGGGGAGAAGTGGGCTGTGGCGTAAGCAGCGTGTTCGTCGGCGTCGTGGCCTCGCCGGAGGCGGACAAGGACACCTGCATGTTCTAGAAGGACCTCTAACAATTTGTAATTTGTTCTGAAATTTTTGAACAATTTGTGAACAATTTAACATATATTTCTCAAATATCCGTAATCCATAGAAATAATTTGTAATTTTTCTGAAAACTTTTCTCTGAGATCTACAATCAATAGAAATAAAAGTTATGCTATTCCCAAATTTATATTCAATAAACTAAACTGAAGAAATTATTATAAATATAGTAATAACTAATAAGACAATGTACATATAGCTAGAATATAGTTGACACTGAATGCCACCTGACATATTTTTTTTTTAAAGTAGAACACTGTCTTTATTCGTTCGACGTGCACCGATGGAAAACAGAAAAGAAAAACGCATGTGGATGTGGGCATAGGCGTTTGACGTAGGCAGAGCGCACGGTATCGTGGACCGCGGCCTGCTTGTTGTTTCTTGTACCCAAACCCATGGGCGTAAGGCAACAAGTGCGCTGGTTGACGCGGGCGCTTGCCTGCGTGGCGTCTAATGCTAATCTAACCAAAGACGAGCTCGATGAAAGCCGACGACATTACATTAGCGTCGACGTCGCGGTCTGACGGCGATTAGCCGAGTTAAATAATCGGGCACATGCACGCAGCTTTGTCGCCGCCAAACATCATGCTGTATCACCTTCGGCCCAGGTCGCCGGCCAAAATCATTTTCCGTGGCCATCGCCGTCACACTCACACAGCTGAGAACACCTAACCAGAACAAGAAAAAAAAAAAAACACGAGGCCATCGAGGCTGTGCTCCGACACAGCAGTTTCCGTTTCTAGTCGTGATGGAACGGAACAACGAAGCGGACGCAATCAAGCCGCCCGCCGTTTTCACAGCTGCTAGAAGGAGGCGCCCCGCTAAGCGGCTACGGCGCTACGATTCAGCCCGCCACCGATCGGCGTTCTCCGCTGCTAGTAGTAGGACTAGAAGGTGCATTCATTTTCGTCGAAAAAAGAAGCCACACTGGAGGAGTGCAGGGTGCAGGCGTCCGGGCGTCCGGGGCCGGGCACCGCAGCTCAACCGGTTCGGTCCCAGACTGGCGTCGCGCTATCCCCGCGGGCCAGCAGTGCCTGCCTGCTGGACTGGGCGGGCGGCAACGGCAGGCCAGTGGAGAGCGAGAAAGGCGCATGGAAACGGGAATCCGGCGCTGGAGCCATGAATGGGTGTGTGGGCTCGGCGTGCCGCGCTGATGGCCGGCACAAACACTTGGCAGGACAGGAGTTTGCGTGTGCTGGCTGGGGCTGGCCACACATGTTTTCATCAGGCTGGCTCGGTTAGTAGTGGTGGATGCCACATTTTGTTTTGTTTCATTCTTTGTGAATGCAAATGCATGCATGGAGACCTGCATTCCAAGTTTTTTCACTTCTTTCTCCATCACATCAACCTGTTAAAAAAAATTGAGCTGTTTGGTCCCATGGCTGGCGCTTGTTCATGGGGTTAAAAAATTTCAATCTAAACATATCCTACTGTTATGGCTGGCGCTTGTTAGTATACTACACTAGTACTGTTAGTTAGTGTGCTGTTGGTCCTTGTCTAAGTGCAGTGGTACCTGTATTAGTACTCCTTCCGGTACATATTATAGGCACTTTACCTTTGTGCCATTTGATTAATTTATAAAAGAAGTGCACTAGTATCTACTTCCCTGTTCCATAAAAAAATGTCATTCTCACTGCCAAAAAGTCAAACATTATCAACTTTGACAAAATATATGTATGAAAAAATATTAATATTTATGGTGCATGATTATTATCATTAGATGAAACGCTAAATATATTTTCGTAATAAACTTATTTGAAGATACAGATGTTGCCAATATTTTCTATAAACCTAATCAAGAAGTACTGCATCAAATTGGTTTCACGAAATTATTCTCCATGGAATATCTTTTGGTGGTGCGTTTACTTGAATTTATATATGTGAATATATTTTAGAAAAAA
Source organism: Miscanthus lutarioriparius (assembly GCA_904845875.1). Lineage (NCBI taxonomy): Eukaryota > Viridiplantae > Streptophyta > Magnoliopsida > Poales > Poaceae > Miscanthus > Miscanthus lutarioriparius. The sequence goes on from CAJGYO010000017.1 coordinate 24,601,794, forward strand.
AAACGGTCAACATTGGAAATGTTTGGCTTGGAACAAAATTAAAGTCATATAAAAAAGGGAGGAGGAGTTAGTACCTTGTTGAATACCTTGAGAAAAGAAAACTTTGGCATGGAAGGAATTTGCTGGAGCTGGTACTCCAAGCTTCGAACAGCTGGGTGCATATAATTGGTTACAAATTTGTTCTTTCAGTCAATTATAAAACTGGTACGAATATGGCTTTATTCCAAGCTTCCAACTCCTCAGCATTAGCCAGCATAACCCCATGATTTGTTGTCACCTGTCAGGATCAGAGGCGATCCAACAGATTCCTGGTTCCAGCCTTGTTGTATGCCTGACCTGGATCAATCATTGCTCAATCTCGCTTTATTAGGACTTAATTAGGAGCTGGGATTTGTTGCTCTACCATTTCGTTAGGAGGCTTTCACTTATGAGAATATGCCTAGCCTGGATCAATGATTATTATTGGAAATGATTGTTCATTTGAAGCCGAGAGCATCCATTCATTGACATCACGACCTCGGGCTTGTTTGGATGCCCATGTATTCTCCTCAATCTATGTGTGTTAGAGTGGATTGAGGACAATACATGGGTACGAAACAAGGATGTAACCGTAATTTTTTTTGACTGTAACCGTAAAAATTTGAACAACCTCTGATATAGCAATATAGTATTCGCTTGTATTTATGACATGTCGGACCTGGTCTAAGGTTTATGACCCTTTGCAGTGGCACGCGAAGGATTATCATCCCTGCTTCGTGAGCGGAGACATCCAAGTGTTCATTGACACCTGCGTATGTGTATTTGCCGGTGATTAAGAAAAAGGCTAAGAGCTGACGCTGATGGAATCTTGCTTTTTTATTATTATTCTTTTGTATTGAAACCTTAGTAGGACAACAAAACACAAGGTTTGGCACGCCGCTTGGGCTGCGGATCCAACGTCTAGTTACTGCTAGTACTACGTACTTTGAACAATGAACAGCTTATATATCATTGGATTCTCAGTGACAGCATTGTTTCCGTGTCTCTTGAAGCCACGAGGATCGATGCATGCATAGGCCAGATCCACAACCACAATACATACTCTATGCTGCAAGTTCCATCGACAAAGCATCTCAAATCCGTTGCTTGTCTTTGTCTAGTCTCTGTCCACGGTTTACGCTTTCATTGGATACCGATCGACGACACATGTAGCGTGCTGACCATGCACCAATCAGCTGCAATTTCTGAAAACTACTATTATCTAGCCATATATAAAAAGAGTACCTGTCACCGTTAGAGACTGGCCTGGTCTAGTGTGTAAAGTTTTGGGGTGTCACATCGATTGTTGTATGGGGTGTTTGAATATTAATAGAAAAATAAATTACAGAATCCGTTAGTAAACCGCAAGACGAATTTATTAAGCCTAATTAATCCATCATTAGCACATGTGTTATTGTAGCACCACATTGTCAAATCATGTCAAATCATGAACTACTTAGTCTTAAAAGATTCGTCTCGCAAAGTAGTCGCAATCTGTGCAATTAGTTATTTTTTTAGTCTATATTTAATACTCTATGCATGTGTCCAAATATTTGATGGGATAGGATGTAAACTTTTGGGAATGAACTAAACATGGCCCGAAACAAATGGAGTTCTGTGTACCAAGTAAAGGTCCATTTTGTTTCAGCGCCATTTATTCATTGTCGAGATGTTTCAGCATTTTGGGATGGAGATGATTTTGATCGGAAGTCTACACCTGGACGACATCACGGGTTTTTTTTACATCACGTTGAGTCCTGCTGTGATGAAAAAAATCTGCCCGGGATTATAGTGTTGTTCGGCTGCTATGAAAGTCGGCTGATAAGCTGGTTGGAGCTGTTTTGTCGTGAGAGAAAAATAATGTAGATTCTAGTTGATAAACCAGCCAATAAGTTCAAGCGAACAGGCCCGGCCGTTGCCGGTTGGTCACCATACAGTTCCTGAGAATAATTATTCAAAAGAAAATGTACATTTCTAAAAACAAATTAAACTGGAACGCACAGTGGTAAAAAAAAGACACAGAAAACTGAAATGTACGATTGTAATGAGAAGAAAAAAAGGTCATGAGTGAACTTTAGAAAGTCCAAAAGACTACGATCAGCGCTGGTTGGTTTCAACCAGAGTTTATCAGTCAGCCAACAGTGTTTTTCTCTCACAATAAATCAGTACCAGTCGGACTTATCAGCCCAGAAAATAACCAGCGAACAGGTTGAATGTTACTAGTGACTACTAAGAACTTGTGCTCCTACCTCTTAGGTGACATAAATATGAAAAGTTTGTGAATAAATTTAGAACCTACAACCCATCAAAATTGTATTTTATAATGGTATACATAAACACATATATACTATGTAATAATCTTCAAACTTGTGAAAGCATGGAACTCTAATCTTGTTATGTTGTCCTTTACCATGCACTCTTTATTGAATCTACATGGATTATCTCTTCATCAAGTTGGCATGGGAACGTGGAGTTGGCCAACTTTCTTGAAAGTGTCACCTTTGGATGACCCTCGGTACAATTCTGCATGTCTTTAAATATAGACTTGGAAGTCATTATGGAGCTTATAGTAATCTTGGGGCATTTGGACTACACAAAGTGATTTGGAATTTAATCATGTGTCTCATCTTCACTGACGCAATATGCAGAGCAAAGTTTTAACATGAAATCACAATTCTTACGCATCAAGCGAAGTAAAGTTATTTCCATGTAAACTAGTGATTGTCTAGAGTAACTTTTTCCTCTTTTTTACGATCTTTCTTTTTTCCTTTCTTCTCTTTGGAACTTTTTTGCTGTATCATTTTTTTATACGATATATAACCAGCAGGGAACTGTCCCTCATATTTCTTCCAAAGAAGTTTTATATCTTATCACGACCTAAATGGTGAAAGCTGCCTTAAAGAAGGTGTGGAATTGAGAATAGAGAAAAAGTTTGATAGTGATTTTAACAATCCGTACAACGAAAGATAAATTATTCATAGAACAAGGTTGCAAATAGCGCGCATCAATTCTCTAGCATTTCTTTTCAGGGTTCCTTGATATAGCATTTCTCAAGCTCTGGATACTGAATAAATATTGTTATTTTTTCTAAAAATAAATCTGAAAAAAATACAAATCAGACTTTTAGCAGGGTAATATCTCAGCTCCGGCTTCATCTAATATACAGCTACTAGTCCGGACGCTATTCTAGGAAGGAGCCACATTCTCCCATAATCTCCAAAATATGCCAGGAATATTTTCTTTCGACTCCGGAGTACCTGACCGAGGTGGAGAAGCCGGAGTCCTCCGAACGAAGTGGTGCCTAGTTCTAAACTTCTGAACTGAGCTGTGCTGGACAAGGTGGTTATGCTTGCTTATTCACGATGCAACCGCCATTTTCGGCGCCGACCAAGGTGCGGCAGTTCTTTGGATTCTGGAATTGGTCAAAGCGATGCGATAGAGAGACCAGAGGACCAGCGACCACACATGGCAATTGTCAGTAAGGACTGATGGCGCCCATTTCATATAGTTTTCTCAAAATATATTTTTATTGTTCTACGGTATAGGAGTAGTACCACTTAACATCCAGATAACTGTTTTCAACGGCCACCAGCCCACCAATCAGAACCAGCTTTAGCAAAATTCCAGAGCAAACTGAACAGACGGTTGTTTAGCGCAAACTGAACAGGAAACGGTGAGCAAACTTCGGTGCAAGGAGGACGCAAGGTTGCAGACTTGCAGAGGACGCACTTGGACACGGACGCACACGGCACACTCCACTTGAGTCCAAAAAGAAGGAAAATGAAACCGCACCTTCGCTACCTCTGTTCTGAACTCATGGAGATGCTACAGAGGAAGGGGAAAACTCTGAAAAGAGCGCGTTTTCCACCGAGTACCGAGGAAAGTGCGTTTCGTTTTCGTCGCCTTAAAACTCTTGCCCTCCACTGAAGGCAAGCCTCCCTGTCTGCTGTCCATCCTGGAACTGATGCTTGTTCAGTCGTTCAAGCCGTTATTAAGGATATCCGGGCCGTTCTCAAAAAAAAAAAAAAAAAAAAAAAAGGGTTATCCGGGCCGGCAGGAGACGTATGAACTGATCGATTTGTCCAAGGAATTCTTGCAATTCAGTTTGTTTAGCATGCAGAGACGCTGATGACAGCGAGAATGCATGCCTTCTAGAACGACGCAGAGAATTTTCGTCCCGGTCACTCGGTTGCGTGGATAGGGATGAGTGGTGGTTGATGACACTGTGACAGTGAGATGTGTGACTGTTTGAGAAAGAAAAGACATGGCAGTTTCACAGTGCTTGGCCGCTATCAGCTCTTTGGATGTGACCAAGTAAAGGTGTTGATTGCTCGTGAAACACTGACAGATGGCTGTAATTTAGAGGCTAGGATGGATTTTGGAGTTTTTATAGGGGGTGGGGAAGTTTTCGTGTTTCAAAGGATCCCTAGATCTAACAAAATTATAGTTTGTACCACCATACAACATAATTCAGCACAAAACCTTTTTTTCTTTCTCCCCTCACGATCATTTTCAGTCTAGGTGATAACGTTAGGACCAAATACAGATATAACGAAAATGCGTTCCTTTTACAATACAAACAAAGTAGATACAAAAAGTTATGGTCTGTTTAGCAGCCTGTTCGGTTGGCTGATTCGTATCGTTGCTGGTTCGTTTATGTGAGAGAGAAGTATTGCTGGCTGATTCATGTAAATACTATCCATGTGAGGGGGCTGGCCGGCCCAGCCAGCCAGCCAGCCCCTGCCGAACAGGCGGTAGATCCACTGGTTCTAATAGTTAGCAGCTAAAATTAGTACCAGTAGATCTAAGTAATAGACCAACTAATTATTAGCTAGGAGGTTACTAAAGATCTATTTGGATTTGCTAATTTTTAGTATGAGGCTATTTGGATCTACCTGCTAATAGGTGGTAGGATAGTGTGTTGAAGGTACATATAAATTATTAGCACGTACTAGCAACTCTAAATCTGCTAATGGAACTAATAGTTAGCAGCCATCCAGCTAATAATTAGAAGATTTATTATTAGGTTTGTTTAGATCTACTTAGTACTAATTTTAGCTACTAATTTTAAGCAAATAAATGTTTGGATCCATTAGCTGCTAGCGGGCTAATAGTTAGCTAGCTAGTACTGTAGCTTATAACTAATTGAGCTAGCTAATTATTAGCTACTATTAGCTGGTTTAGTTCAACTAGTGAGATAGTTATTAATTAGATATTAGCTAGATCCGTTTGAAACTAAAGGAGCTAATTATTAGTAGCTAACTATATATATTAGCTCTCTGGGTCCAAACAGGAGTCGACTTAGCTATTAGGTCCAGCTAGTAGTAGGTTTGTTGTTGCTAATAATAGGTGTCAACTACCTATTACTAATTTATTAGTAGACGAATCCAAACGGTTTCTTGTTAATAATTAGCTAGCTGATAGTTAGTGACTATTAACTATTAGCTAGCTAACTATTAGTGATGATAGATCCAAACAGGCTTTAAGATGTATATGGATGACGGAGATCTACAAAAGACTATGATTTAAGATATAGAGGCGGGCGGAGCTTAGTGTAGGTCAATATAGGCCATGGCCCTCCTGCTCTATAATTCTCCACTAATCTTATTGCTCATGAGCTTATTACACTTGAAAATAGTCATGAATTTTCTTTATAATCTAATGTCATTTGAGGCATAGCCCCCTCTTGATGCACAGCTCCCTCTATATTAGCTCAAGCTCCACCACTCACTATATAGAGGTGAATATGTGTGTACTATATTTCTTTACTAAAACCATAGCTTTGCCCAAAGTTATGTTTTTCTTGTTTCTTATGCTGACAACCACGATATTTGTTGTATGTATGCGGTGTAGCCGTCTATGGCACAATATTTTCTTTCTTAGTTAAGTGTTCATACATGATCCGTCATATAAGATAGATACCTAATTCATGTTTAGGTGAAATGCAAACTCATGTTTTTTATCCTCACAACCACGATGTTTTGAATCCTAGAACATTACTGTGGCCAAAAATTAATATTATGGTACACATGTGTAATTTGTTTTTTTTTGTTAGTTTCTCATGATGGCAACGATGAGTAGTTTATAATCAAATACTCCTACACATGTGAAAAATTTTGTTCCCGCGAGTTCTCTTTTGTAGAAAGTCATAAAATTATATTCGTAACTTTTTTGTTTAATATTTTACGAGACATAACTTAGCATCACAACTTTTAATCATAATTTTTGTGATAGATTTTTTGCAATATTTATATAGACGACTTATCTTGACAACTTTTTTACGTGATCTTTGGGACCTAACTTTTCAACAAAGGTTTTGCGGGTGGTATCCGATCGGACATGTGAAAGGTCATTGTGTGGTTTTGATAATTGAGTGACAACCTAGGTGGACTAATTGTGTTTACGTGAGATACACAGGTGATTAATCCACAGGTACATGTGTATGAGCAACATATGCCATGAAGGTGAAAATGGCGCGGAGATGTTGCAAAGCTCACACATGTGATGATGAAGGAGCTTATTGCACATGAGACATGACACTGAGTCATGTGATCAAGGTGGAGAAGATCAAGACAAGACTTGGCTTGATGGACCGGTTGCAAGCGTGAAGGGCAAGTTGGAGGCTTTGGAGCGATGCACTGCGTGGCGGTGAAGCTTGAGCAAGACTTGGCGTCGATGGATGAATGCAACGGTGAAAAGCAAGTGAAGTCAAGATCGATGAACCAATATGATCACGTGATGATATGAAGTGGATCATATCATTGTTGATCATGTTGGTGCATGTGTTGCATCGACATTGGAGGAGATGGAATGGAATGCGCAAGGCAAAGGTAAAACCTAGGGCATTTCATTTCACTGATCATAGGTGTGTAGAGAAGTTGATGACCGGGTTTAGGATAGATGGCCGTACTATCAAGAGGGGCAAACTTGTTTGCATATCGGTCATCTAGTGCCACTCGAGTGATCTAACTTTGCATCGTCGCTAGGATCGAGTGGCGTGGCAAGTTAAGTGGCTAATCCTTTGGAAAATGATTGTGAAAATGCTAACACACATACACATGGTGGTGTACACTTGGTGGTGTTGGCACATTTGAAAAGGAGAAGAAGTTGGAGTTGATGTGGATCAACTAGGTGAAGAAATTGAGGCGAAAGGCGATGCACTTTGTGTTTAGCACTTGGGAGCAAGGGTTCGAAACCACACTGGCGGAGTGTCCGACGGTGCCACCGGCGCTCTGTATAGAAAAGATAGGGTCTCACAGAGTGCACCGGACGCTGGTCACGCAGTGACCGGACGTTGGGTCCTATGTCCGGTCAGTGGCAGCAACGAACACGCGGTCTCGGTCTTGTGACCGGACGCTGGCGCGAAGAGTGACCTGACGCTCAGGGTCTAGCGTCTAGTCACTGTTGACGTATGGTGACGCAGGTGGCGCTGGAGTTAGGCGCACGGGCACAGAACTGATCGGACGCTAGTCTGCGTTCGGTCATGGTGGACCGGACGTGTCCGGTAGCAAATCAGAGGCTCGGGGAGCTCTCTGAAAACGACCGGACTCTGGCATAGCAGCGTCCGGTCATTCACTGTGCAGCGTTCGGTCGCAACTTGACCATTGAGATCGGGCGATCAGCGTTTGAAGCAGGGGACACGTGACGTGCATCGCGCGACCGGACGCTGGGGTCCTGCGTCCGGTCGATCTAACTGGAGCATCCGATCGTCCCGAGTTTTGCCCAGTGAAGGGGTAACGGCTAATTTAGCCCATGGGGCTATAAATAGAAGTGGTGGTCGGCCTTTGGCCGAAAGCTGAGCACACTAGAGCCTTGGTGGCTTATGTGGTGGTGCTTGGGAGCCCTCTAACTCACTCTAGCTTGATAGTGTTCATCCGATTGAGTGAGTGAGCGATTCTAGTGCGATTGCATCGTGAGGTTGCATCGAGTGGCACTAGGTGATCGTGTTGCAATCCGGTGGTGCTTGTTACTCTTAGAGGTTGCCACCTCCTAGACGGCTTGGTGGTGGTCTTCGTCGAAGCGCGCAAGAAGCTTGTGCGGTGCTCCGGAGAAGAGCTTTGTGAGGGGTATTGTGCTCGCCCCGCGGGAGCCGTAAAGAGTAACTCTAGTAAAGTGTGTCATTGAGTTACCCTCACTTTTGGGGTAGGTTCTTGCGGCGCCCGACGTGCGGGCTTGGCGGGTGATGCCAATTAGCCGCCGAACCACCAAGTGAGCGGTTGACACAACGGGGACTAGCGTGTTGGCAAGCACGTGAATCTCGGGAGAAAAATCACCGTGTCAACTTTGTTCTTTCCGTTGGTTTGCATCCTCGTTACACAAGCTTGTAATTACTTTCATATACATTGTGCTTGTGTAGTTGCTCTTGTAATTAGTTTGCTTGTGTAGCTCACTAATTACCTTCTTGCTTGTGTAGCATAGAAGTAGGTCCCTTGCGTGGCTAATTTGGTTTGTGTAACCTTGTTAGTCACATTGCTTAGTTTGTGTAGCTAAGTATTTACGCTCTCTAATTTGGCATTGGTTGTCTTGTTATTGAGCATTGCTAGTGAGCTTAGGTGGCTTTGTGCTTTTGCTTACTAGCATGTGTAGAAGCTCCCTTGTTGCTTGAAGTACTAGTGGGATAGGTTTGTGTGACCTTGCTTCTAGAATTGGTTAGGTAAGCTCTAGCTAGCCCGACACCTTTGTTGCTTAATTAGTATTTTTGGAAGGTGCTAGAGAACATAGATAGAGTGGTGTAGTCTTGCCTAGACCGATAGTTTTAATTCCGCACTTATTTCGGTTAGCCGACACGATTAATTTTAGAAATGACTATTCACTCTTCCTTAGTCCGCCATCTCAACCCTACAACATGTCCGTCCCGTTTTCTCACTCCTTTTTCGCCTTTCATTTGTTCCTTTCCCTCTTTTCTTTTTTTAACCATCTTTCTTCTATATACTATGAACAAAAATTTTAAGGTTGAGAAATTTATTCAGAATAAATTGTGTATACTTTTAACCAAAGGTGTGGATAATTCATAAATGGATTACATTCAGTGACTTTGTTGTTATCCATGAATGATCGAAGCCTAACAAATCAACGGGTGGAAGTTTGTTTTTCTAATAAGAATTTCTAACATCTTTTACTTTTGTTAAGGCCCAGTCTAATCTGAGATGCTTAAAATAGCATAAGATAAGGTAAGAGGTCCATCTCATCTTTCAAAGGATTGCCGCCCCTGCTGTCAACGAAAAGGAAATGGAGAACCCGGCTGCAGTAGCGTCATGCTAATCCATGACATCGTTGGGCCCCGTCCCAGCATACTAGAGACGCCTCGTGCTCCCTGGCTCACGCTTCCAGCAAGCAAAGCAAGCTGTTCTGCGCACCTGACAGCCTGCTCTGCCTCTCCTTCGCTGCCAGTGCACCTTCCCCTCTCTACAAATCTGTCCCGCTCCACGTCCATCTCGCGACCCCAAATTTCCCGAACCAACTCCGCCCCGCCCTGTCGCTTTCCCTTCCACACGCGCCGTTCGATTCGATCGCTTTGATCGATCAGGCATGGCCGACGAGACGAAGCCAGAAGCCGCCGCCCCGCGGCCGAGGTGCCCGTGACGGAGGCCGAGAAGAAGGCAGAGGAAGCCCGCCCCGGTGGCGGAGGAGAAGGCCGTGGAGGCGGCGGCTGAAGAGAAGGCCGTGGAGGCGGCGGCTGAAGAGAAGGCCGTGGAGGCAGCAGCTGAGGAGAAGGCCGTGGAGGCAGCTGAGGAGAAGGCGGCGGAGGTGGACTCGGAGGAGGAGAAGAAGGCGGAGGAGGCCGAGGAGGCCGCGGCGGGGTATGAAGCGGCGGTGATCGATGGCACCGGGTCGTTCAAGGAGGAGAGTAACCTGGTGTCCGAGCTCCCCGACCCTGAGCGCACGGCGCTCGCGCAGCTCAAGGAGCTCGTCGCCACCGCGCTCGCCAACGGGGAGTTCAACCTGCCGCCGCCGCCACCACCGCCGGCCAAGAAAGAGGAGCCGGCCAAGGAGGAGGCGAAGGAAGAAGCTCCGGCGGCCAAGGAGGATGAGCCCAAGGCTGAGGAGGCTGCCGCCGAAGAGCCCGTCAATGAGGAGGCCAAGCCTGAGAAGCCCAAAACCGAGGCGCCGGCGGAAGCAGCGGCCGAGGAGGCTAAGGACGAGGCTCCCGCGCCGGAAGAGCCCAAGACTGAGGCTCCCGCGCCGGAGGAGCCCAAGGCAGAGGCGGCGGTGGAAGCGGTCGCCGAGGAGACCAAGCCAGCTGAGCCGGAGCCGGAGGAGAAGACGGTCGCGGTCGCCGAGGAGGAAGCCACCAAAACGGTGGAAGCCATTGAGGAGACCGCCGTCGCCGCGTCCGAGCCTGAGGCGGAGGCCGCGCCGGCGCCGGCGGCCGAGCCGAAGGAGGAGCTGATCTGGGGCGTGCCGCTGGTGGGCGAAGACGAGCGCACGGACACGGTGCTGCTCAAGTTCCTCCGCGCGCGCGAGTTCAAGGTGAAGGAGGCCCTGGCGATGCTCAAGTCGGCGGTGCTGTGGCGCAAGCGCTTCGGCATCGACGAGCTCCTGGGCGCCGAGCTCGGCCTGCCGGAGCTGGAGAACGTGGTGTTCTACCGCGGCGCCGACCGCGAGGGCCACCCCGTCTGCTACAACGTCTACGGCGAGTTCCAGGACAAGGAGCTCTACGAGAAGGCCTTCGGCGACGAGGAGAAGCGGGAGCGCTTCCTCCAGTGGCGCATCCAGCTCCTCGAGCGCGGCATCTGGGAGCAGCTCGACTTCTCGCCCAGTGGCATCTGCTCCATGGTGCAGGTCACCGACCTCAAGAACTCGCCGCCCATGCTCGGCAAGCACCGCACCGTCACACGCCAGGCTCTCGCCCTGCTCCAGGACAACTACCCCGAGTTCGTGGCCAAGAAGGTACAATTTCTCTTCCTCTTCTTTTACACCGGATCGAATCATCCGTCCCCTAGAATTGTTCAAAAGAAACAAGGAATGATCTCTGATCCTAGAATCCTAGTCTAATTCTACCATTTCATCTAAGAAGTTGAGAATTCCCACGTATTCAGTTTTGTGCTTGGTTAAAAATAGGATCTCTAAATTCTCTAGGCCGTCGTCATGCTTGTTTGTAGTAACAGTAAAGTTCAGTAGGCTAGTGCTAAGTCTCGAAATAGTGGTGCAAGCAAAGGCTGGGACTTTTTTGGCCCTTCCTGCTTCCCTGTTTTTCACGCAGCTGCTTCCTGCTTTGCCAGTCTTGTGTAGCTGCTACTCATGCTTCTTGCCATGAAATGGCATACATGTTTCCTTTGTGAGAGTACTGTTTTTCTGAATTGGGGGAAATTGATTTGGTCGGATCATCGATCAACTGCAGGTGTTCATCAATGTGCCGTGGTGGTACCTCGCGGCGAACAAAGTGATGAGCCCATTCCTGACCCAGCGCACCAAGAGCAAGATCGTCTTCTGCAGCCCTGGCAAGTCCGCGGAGACCCTCTTCAGGTTTGCAGTCTTGCACACAACAAACGGATTTAGAGTATCAATCAGCGTGCCATTGCTACCATACATTCAGATTTCACATCCTCACGTCTAACGATCGCATCGAATTTGATACAGATACATCGCGCCAGAGCAAGTTCCGGTCCAATTCGGTGGCCTGTATAAGGAGGATGATACTGAATTCTCCACCTCTGATGCTGTCACCGAGCTCACCGTGAAACCATCCTCCAAAGAAACCATTGAAATCCCAGCCACCGAGGTTTGTTTGGCTCCTTTGTTCCTGCATCCTGAATCTCATGCGAATCCCACATTGCGACGACGAAACTAATCGCCATCTTTGCAGAACTCCACCATCGTGTGGGAGCTCCGCGTGCTGGGATGGGAGGTGAGCTACGGCGCGGAATTCACCCCCGACGCAGAGGGCGGCTACACCGTGATCGTGCAGAAGACGAGGAAGGTGCCGGCCCATGAGGAGCCGATCATGAAGGGGAACTTCAAGGTCACCGAGCCCGGCAAGGTGGTGCTCGCCGTGAACAACCCGGCATCGAAGAAGAAGAAGCTGCTGTACCGGTTCAAGGTGAAGAGCACCGCCGAATCCGCCGCCTGATCGATGGTGGTTCCAGGCACAGCCAGCTGCGCCTGATCACCCGACATAATTTGATCGCCAACCAGGTCCACAGGTCCATACCCGCCACCATTTGAACATGTTGCATGATAGGAGAGGACAATAAAGAGTTTCTCTGTTACTTTCTAGGCCCGTTCCGTGTCTCGGTTCTTTGATTGTTTGTTGGCTTGCTGTTCTTTTTTGGGGTCGCATTTGTATGTGTTTATTACTTGAAAACCAAAGTGAGAGCTTGTTCTATGAGATAGCGATGGACTGAAGAATAGTTGCTGCTCTGTACTGTACATGCGTCTGTACATTTCATCCATGGATTCTCTTCCATCAACATCATCCTTTTCGGTTGGCTGGTTTATATCGTCGTTGGTTTATGAATAAGTACTGTTGGCTGATTTGTGTGAAAGAAAAATATTATTCCAGTTGAAAATTTACGATCGTATACCATCGTTTTAAAAAGCATGCCTGATTTGTCCCCTCTGTCGTTGCCGGCGCCATGTTACTCCCCCCTCCCCATGTTCTTGTGCTGATTCCATTCTGTCGTTTCCCCTGTTGCTTTGCTTTCCATGTGGCATCGAGGATGACGAGCCATTTCAGACAAGTTCATTCCATGGACGTCAGGATCTCACCCCTTTCCATGCTTATCTATATAATTAATTATTTTTTTTACCTATATTTAATGCTCCATGTATATGTCCAAAAATTAATGTGATGGAGAGAGAGTGAAAAAACTTGGAATTTTGATGAGATCTAAACAAGGCCCTAGAAAAGAATATACCGCTAAGAGTATTTCATGTTTGACCATGTTTTTAATGAATATTATTCATAGTTATGGCTCCAAATCAATTTATTATAAAAATATATTTCGTAATTAATCTAATAATATTTATTTGAATATCATAAATGTTAATATTTTTAATTTATAATTGGTTAAATTCAGAATACTAAAACGTGATACTATGCTAGAATTGCATTTTTTCATGGATGGAGAGAGTATGTCCGTTCAGTTTGAAAAATCTCTGGAATCAGTTTGCCAGGGGCTGTGGTCTGTAGAACACTACAAGTGAAAGCAATAAAAAAAAACACTACAAGTGAAAAGGCACTGTGTGCGAGTATTTAGCGCTGATGCAATTCCTAATTAGGCAAAGGAACACTTCCTCTTGTACTGTGTGCATCATTTGCATGGCAACATGGCATTGGCTGATTGCAAGGCAGGCATCTTCCAGCGTGTTTGTGCTTCTAATGATGGCCGTTAATCATGCTTAGGTGGTGGGGCATAATGGCCCCATTCAATTCGCTGAAAAAACAAGCTGAAACACTGTTCCGACTGATTTGTTACGAGAGAAAATATTGTTCCGGTTAAAAAAATAAACTGAAAAGTACGAATTATAAGACAAGCGAATGGGCCAATGTTAAGGCTGTCATTCCAATCACTGAACGGAAAGCAAAGAACCAAAGTCCAAACAAAAGCACAGCCACAGCACAGCAAAGCAAGCAAGCTGCAGATAGATCATAGATGGACTCAATTGTAACAACCAGGAACAGGCAGAGGCAGAGGAGAATGTTTGTGAGGCTGTGGCGCTGAGAGACTGAAATTTCCGGTTTGACCACGCCACCGGTCCGGGGCCATAAAAACCAAAAGGAGGCGCCGCCTGGGCTGGGCTCGCCAGTCGCCAGTCATGATGCGTGTCCAGCGCGGCCACGACGCCATGATCCCCCGACCTGTACCTGCACGAATAATGCAGGGGTCGAGAGGACAACATGTGCGTTGCCTCGTCTTTATCCGAGTGCTCAGGTTTTTCAGTGATTAGGGGAAGAGCCTTATGATTCAATTAAAAGGCATTTCCATGGAAAACTACAAGCCGCCATTGTTGCCTACTTAGACGGGCCTGGTCGTGAGCTCTTCTCATCAGGATCGCCGTGTATCGCGTACGCGTCCGTGCGGTTCTTGTATTCGTACGGTTTTTTTTTTTAAAGGAACAAGGCACAAGGGCTGCATGTGTTATATTAAAAAAAAGGAAGATGAGCCAAGACAGACCAGAACAAGACTGTACAACAAAACTACACAAAGAGTGTAAAAGAAAAACACTCTCAAAGTCGGCCTATCAAAATTGCCATATGTTTTTGCTCTTGCCATGATCACACTCCGCTTTCATCTTTTATTTTCTGTAATAATTGATTATAAGGTAGCTCTTTAAGATTGAGAATTCAAGCATTTCTTCCATTCTAAATTTCCCAAGAAACAAAGAAGATTATAGAACACATTCCTTTCCTGGAGTTACAAGGTACGGCTGAGAGGGAGGTCCACCCTTGATGAAGTGACTCGGCTTGTGACAGGAAGGCAAAAAGAGGCCACTGAGTCCTATCAAAGTAGCAAGTTCCTCCCAAATACACATGGGTATCTGCAATGAGTAAGGAGGTGGAGGACAGCTTCTGTCTCTCTACGACAGAGGGGGCAAACAACGTTGTTGGGCCAACGTCTCGCCTAGAGCCTATCCGCCACCCAAAGTTTATTTTGGATGGCGAGCCATCTAAAAATTTTGCATTTTGGTGGTGCCTAAACCTTCCAAATGAGTGTGTCAAGATTGGTTGTTGCGATCCTATAAATTGAGCTCTGTAAGCTAAGTTTGCAGAATATTCACCATCACCGTGTCTACTGACCATGTATACGAGAGAATTGGACCCCGGGTCTATGCAATTTAATTCCGCTAATGCAGGAGAGGTAGTAGGTCGTGGGGCTACAGTAGCCTACTTGCATTGTGCCTTCATCATCACCTTCTTCTCTTCTTCTTCTACTTCCATCTCCTACAACTAAAAAGAACAAAAGTAAGACTATTTTTTCGTGTGACTTTTTTTGGACGTCTTCGCTCCGCCTCCCCTGCGATACCCGCCTCCTGTCCGCGCGCAAGTCGCTAAAACACCGCAATCACCGCCCCCACGCATCGTGCGACCCGCTGGATCCCACGGGCCGCCGCGGCGCGTGCCGCTCCCCATCCCCATCCCCGCACCACTGTCGCCCTCGCCCCTCGCCGTCGAGCGGCTCCCCCGTCGTCCTTCTCACCCGATTCTGTCTCGCGGCGTCCTCGCCGTCGCGGGCGTCCTCGCCATAGAGGGCGGTCCTCGCCGTCGAGCGGCCGCCGTCCCTTGGTGCGTTCCTGCAGCCCTCGATCCCACGACCGGCGGCGGCCTCACTCCCCTCAACCGACGGGGTGCTGCCCTGCTCCCCTCGACCGACGATGGCCCTGCTCCCCGCGACCATGGTGGCATCAGGCCCTCCGCCGACCGCTGCTGCCTGGTCACGGTCGCGGCCAGGCCAGGGATGGTGAGAAGCAGCGCGTATGGCGGATCCGGCACGGTCGGCCTGGATCTGGCTCCTGGATGGCGAGAGGTGGCGACTGCTGAGTGGACATGAGGATGAAGGGTGGCGAGATGAGCATTAACCCCGTTCGTGCTGGTATGCGGTCTTTCCTTCCCTTTTGTTGCCTCCCCTTCATTGCCTACGGAATGCGCTGATGATTGTGTCTGATCCTTAACCAACGAAATTGGTAGCAGTACGTATTTTGAGTGCTCCACTACTAATCATTGGTCAGATGGTGATGCAGTTCTCAAATCAGAATAATGGTCAATGATGCTTTGTAAATTTTGCAGTGGCCCGTACTTGTAGTGGCGAACACCAGCTGCTGGTGGACTTGAATCAGCACACAAGTAGCTCTGTGTAAGTTAAACAAACTGTTGTTGTTATAAAATAGTTATAAAAAATTGGATTGAACTTGGGGCTACTGAACTTAGACTTAAGTCCTTTTGCTACTAGATACATTAGAATGTTTTTATTGGCCTTGCTAAAATATGTTCGTTTCTACGGTTCATACTTTGATAGTCATTTGTTTTTATGATACCGATTTTGATGTAGCTGCACAAAGAATATATTTATTCCTGCAGTAGATAGTCATTTTGTATTCTTGTTTATTCTGCTAGATGGGCTTGCCTGACCAAAGAATATAATATTTTTTTGTAGATAATTTGATAATGTAGCTATCTACTATATAAATTGCGCAATTCTTTCGTATTGTGTGGTGTCCATGAATAATTGCAAATCTATATTTTTATCAGCCGGTGGTGTCCGTGAAAAGAAGTCTCAATCTTGATCCACTTTCACTTACTGCTTTACTCATGCTTGGCGTTTTGCTGTTTCTGCTATTTTCTACCTAAGTATGATGTTGTGGATCAGACTCCTTAGACTATGTATCTCTATGACTGACATTGTCAAGCTCGACCATACATTGGTGGGCACATAATTTGCATGTTAAATTTTCACAGTTTCGTCCACACAATTACTACTATTCTTTTGATGGAACAACACAACTCCTAGCCTAGATCATCATAGTGGATATCAATATCATAAAGAAATAGTAGACATTGTTACGAATAGCTAAACAATAAATAGGACATTTTCTGAATGACTTCTTATTATCAGTTATTATCACAGGCTTGTTGCTCCCTTCCCCTGCCGAGAAGAACAAGATCAGCAAGAACGCTGGAGCGGGTGAAATATTCTTTCACCAACTTCTCATTCAAGGTAAACTATTATCTAAAAAATACCCTGTTCCATTGCATAAGAGTTTTCTTTTCTGAATATTGTCTTTGATGACTGAATTGTCCTTTCCTTCTTTTTTTTTGTGTGATGTGCAGACCATCTCTCAGCTAGCATCCATGAACTACGACCTGATGACAAAGCACAACTTGGATCCTTTGCAGTCCTCGAAATAAACCTTGATATCAGAGCAGTAAAGGTAGGTAATAATGTTCTATTTATGAATGTCGTCAGCTATTGGACTTCGACATCAGTAGAACCTACCTACATTGTTCTTCAGTTTTTGTTAGTCAGGAACTGAACCTCACCAGTCACCACACCAGCAAGCTTTGACTGAATAATTGTAGTTTCTTCTGTAACATGTTGCCCAGTCAATGAGCACAATTAACAAAAAACTAATGCGCGCCAAATCCGAATCACATGTAGTGGTGAGACGAAGTATTTATAGGGAAGCTTCTTCACATGAAGGATAAGCAAAATCAGATTGCTAATGCAATAGCTTGCACTGAGAGTCTGAGACTATCAGAAGATAGGATGGTATCCACTGTTGTAATCTCTGAGATAAATAAACATTTTTTGCATTGGTGTAGAGAGTTATCTAGGAATTGTACAGTAACTTGTATAGATCGGTACTTTTATCAAACCAAACTTTTCTTATCTGCACAATGATGCTCTGTGATGCTCAAATTTGAGCTGGAAACCATTCTTCCATATTATGTAAATAATATCTGATCTATCAGAATGACTGAGAAGATGCACACATCATTATGTACTTCCGATAGTCACTAATATTGTTGTAACTTCTGAGCCAATTTTCAGTTTTCCTGTGCTGCATTTGCTGACTACTTATTTGATAATCCATAATACGCACAGAGAGCTAAAGATCAGGTTGTCGTGAGTACCTAGGATAAGAAAAAAAAAAGATGTAATAATATTAGTTTAGCTTATTATCATTTTTGTTTTGATTTGAAAGTTGTAGTGATGTGAGATTTTGATATTAGATAGTAGGAGGTATTCTCATCATTTCTTGCGGGAGCTTTAACGAAAACTGTCATCTACGCTGGCAACCAAACAAACAACTTTTTTATGCTGATTTCGTTATCATGTAGCTGCTGTCTCGGATGTGAAATGTGATGACCAAAGGAGGAGGAGAAGGTGCAGCGAGAGGAACTAAAAGGTTAGAAGATTCCACTTCCCTGGTTTCTTTGGTTCTACTGTTCAACTTATATGAGGGCAATGTTTGATGCTGGTTTTGTTATCATGTAGCTGTTGCCTCGATGTGAAATGTGATAACCCAGAGGAGGAGGAAGTTGCCAAGTTTTTTTGAACGAGACAACAAAGGAGGAACTGGAGGAGGGTGAGGAAGGTGAAATTTATTTTTGCACTCTATCTGTTATCATGAGAGTTTAAAAGTTCATCGTTTGCTTTGTAATTCGTTGATAATAGAGGGGACCAATGAAGGAACAATAACCAGATCACAGAACTAGACATTTCTAATTTTAGCTACTACTTAGTTTTGCTACAGTGGTTTTATGTTACTAGCCTATCCTGTTATTTCACCCTCCGGTCAAGCAAACAAAATGGCAAAAACCTCTTGGTTATTTTAGTTCAATGCTTCTTTGTTCCGTTTGTGCCTCCATGATTTGCTTATGTTGCTTCTTTGGTTCCATGTTAGCAGGCTTTCCTATTATTTCGCCTTCTCATCTCCTACAACTAAAAAGAAAGAAAGTAAGACCATCGTTTTGCATCAGAACCAAATCGAGCACTTCGACAATCCTCCACATGATCTACATAAGTATTGATAAACGCCGGAAAGTAATTCAATAATCTTAGCCCATTCTTCATCAATCCAGCTACACTAAAATGCATCTGTGGGAGATAATCCCCACTAAAAGGTACTGCAAAACCAATTCAGATGCTTGGTAGCGATTGCATAAATCAAAGCCACTCGATGCCACGCATGTCCTGATGCGACACCAGAGCAGCTTATCATCATTTACACCGCATCAGCATAGCCACTTATTAGGCACTCCCTGTCATCATCATATCACCATTTACCATGGTGGCGGCCCTTCCCTTTTTCCCCCTAATGGCGGCGGCTTCCAAAGCCCTTGAGCCTTATACTGTATCCCCCATCCCGATGGCCTTCCGTGCGTGGTGTTCGGTGATGGGCATCCATGTAATTCTTATGAAACATCTCGGGCTCTGGATCCGTCAGGACCGGACACGGTGGTGGTGGATTCCCTTAGCTACATCTGCGTAGCGTCACCGCTTAATTAATCCCGTGAGGCCCTCGTCCCACTTCGTCGTCTTCGAAAAGGAAATTCTATAACTGAATTAACATGCAGCCAACTCTAATATATGCGCGCGCTCGCGTCGTCGCTGCTAACTTTCACGCGAAGAAGCTCGGCCACACCAGCGATAAGATCTCACATCGATAACAATAAAGGCCTGTCTAGGATCCGGTGCTTGCAAAATATATCGCGATATATATGATGGATATATATGATCCCCGCTCTCCGTCGCCGGAAGCTTAGAGTCTAATTAGAACATCCGGTGAATCGAAAAAATTCCAAAGCCGGAGCGGAATATCATAAGCCATAAGCGCGCGATCATAGATCGATGAGTCATTTGGGCCCTAGTATCATTCATCGAATAGCACGCACCGATTTACCTTTACTGGCTATAGAAAAATTATGATGATTCAAACAAGATCCATCTAATAAAAGCTAATTCTACAACTCAACTACACATGCGCCGCTCTCTAATTAATTTAGCCTAATCACAATTTTAGACCACAGATAGTAAGCCATGCCTCAACAAGTTTGCCATCCAGAATTTCTAAAACATATTCTTCGATGGCTTCACTTGGAACCATAGCATTTGGCTACCGTGCTTCCAATCATGCCCAGGAATGGTTCCCCGAAGGCGTCACGTGTGCTTGTGGCACCCCTCTGCTCCATTAACGCTTCTTGCCGTCTCCGGTGAAGCAAGACCATCCCTCTCTGTTTGTTGCTCCTATTGTGGTTTCCTCTGTGTTTCTCTTAAACGATTTCACTTTACGACTTAGAAAATGGATGAGCATGTCTTTGCGTTGACGGATTCATTCCATTTGTACAAGGAAAGCCGGTGCTTACTCTTAATCTCCATTCCCATCTACCATCTATTACTCACTCTGCACATATCAATATATCTATTTGTTTCCCTACATTGGGAACACATCTGTAACTTTGATTTGCAGCAGCTGCTCTTTGCGTTTTCATGGCGATCGCACGTTATTTCCCCACTAATCCCCATCCCCATCTCCATATTGTTCAAAGACATATCAATAGATCTATGAGTGGGTAGCACTAAATCCCTTTATGTCCTTTGTCGCTTGAGTTACTTATTTAATTAATGCACTTGGCAAAACTCATCTTTGCATCCAGGGATGAAATAATTATGTCTTTAATTAATCATGGATATGCAAGTTCCTTTCAGTTATCATTCTATCCCATGCGTTTTTCCACCTTCACAGCACATATCAATATATCTATTTGTTTCCTGCATAGTGGAACACCTTTGTAACACTTTGATTTGGTGTAGCCGCTCTTCGCTTTTCAGCTTGGTTATCCCCATCTCCATCTGCGATTGCCATATAGTTACTTATTTAATGAGCCACAAAGTTTTGCCTCACATTTTTTCCCTTCAATGTGTAGGTTTCGATGTGCATGGTTATAAAATAGTTGCATTTGTTCTGATGTAGATGGTTGTCGGCTTTTTGAAAGAAAAAAAGGTATGCTTAGTTTCTGGGCCATCTTCCCATAATTATGGAGTTACAATCTATTTCTTTTAGTGACATACTTCTTATATTAATACCTGGAGTGCAATATAGACATGTATCTACGTGTACTCTAAATTATACCACCTCTAGAATACAAGCTTTTGAGTGCTATATACATTTACAATGTTATCCTGCAATTTCCATGTAGAGTTCATTCCAATTTAGTTAGGACTGTAAAAGATATCGGCAGAGTTGAACCTTGCATATGATATCTAACTTACATCCTGGATTGTAAAATAGATATGGAGGAGTACTTGGCGTAGGAAGACTGTGCCACGCAAATGAAATACTCCTCCTTCCTGCCTCAAAATCACAAGGAAATCACTCTAAATTCTAGAAGCTGACACAACATATCGCGCTATTTGGATGATTTCAGGAACTACTATTGGCTATCAAAAGTTTGTGCAGGTTGAGAGCTTCTAAATGGTCACTGAGTCTCTATATCTTCAACTTGATTACAAAAATATAGGTAAAAGACGATATTCAACAGGCTATTAAAGGTCTTGTCTGCAAATTCTAGAAGCTATCCAGACTACATATTAAGGAAGATGCATAAGTAACAATTGCAATTATAGGTTCCTCAGTTGTTTGCTTACTGAATATGCCTTTACCATGCGCGTCGTCCTCTTTATGAACTTTAATAGCCTTGTCAATTGATATATGCCCTCGCTAAAGAATATGTTCTTGCCATGTGTACATGTGACAATGAGATGTCCCGTGTAATATATTATGTCCATATTAGATTATTATATTATTAGTTGTTTCATGCAGTATGAATTCTCGGCTCTTTCAATACATAATATTATCTATACAATTTCTCTCATTTTCTTATGTTCATTCATTTCCTTAAAATATTTGATTTATTGCTGGAAAATGTAGACCCATAGTCAACTCTCAATGACAGGTACCATGTATTATCTTCAATTCAATTTTGTTTTAACCATAGTCCTATATATGGATCACAAATTTGTAAATTTTATATATGATGGTAGCGAATAGTATTAAAAGTTTCAATATTATTTTAATGGAATTCCACTACTTTTATTGTCATTGTTATATTACAGGTTCCTGTGAGAAAGTAGTAATTGACAAGGACAATGTTGCCAAAGGGCTTCACGAGCTTGTCACCCACTACAACATAGCCAAGCTTGTAGTGGGAGCAGCAGTAGATGAATACTACTCAAAGTATGTGTCACAATCTTGTATGCCACACTTTGTTTGTTTGTGCTGCTAGGCTCCAGATTCGCCATGATCCACCATTGCGGCAGCCTCATCCAGGCGTCGTCTAGGCAAAGCCCCATGTGAGACGTAGTACCAATTTTTTCCTTTTCTCCTTCTCCTAATCCATCTCCATAAATTGGATTAGCGTATTCCAGCGTTTAACTATTAACGAGTATTTCTTCTATTGTACATCTTTGATGACCAGTACCGTGACATGGGGATATATTTTAATCCCTTTGACCCGACAAGAGTTCTGTTTGTAAACTAAAGCTAGATGGTTTTAGTTGCCTGTTTCCTTTTTTTTTTGCATTTCCTACCCTTTGCGATAATGGAAAATTGTAGTAATATATTTTCTTATGCACATAATATGTTCCTGGCATGTACCCCTACCATTAATTGGTTCTAATTTGGAAAGCACTTTACATATCTTTCTCCTCTGCCAGGGATCAGATATTTCATCTCTTGTGCAATGCCTTGCTCTTTATCTGACTTCCTTCGCTGTCCTTTGCAGGCATTAGATGCCATTTCCCTTTTTGTTTACAAAAATCCAAGCTCATTTTGATCCTACCCTTATATTATGCAGCATATTATGATATATTTCTGTTTCCATACAAAATGAGATCAAGACTGATTATGCTCAGGTACGCCATCTTTATCATTATATTGTCTGCCGCTGTCTGCAATTCTGAAATTATTTTCCCCGATTCAATCTGGTATATTACAGGAATTTGTAAACCTCATTTGCCTTCCTGATTATTTAGTGGACATGTTCAGATTTTTTTGCCAGCCTATATAACATGGGAGTCACTATGCTAATACAATTGGTAAACTACGCTATTATGATCTATCCTTTTCCTTCAGCTCAGTCTAGGGAGGTATTTGGTTTCCTTTCTGATTTTTTTCCCATTACGATTGTGATTCGCCCGTAGAAAAATAGGAATCACGGCAAAATAGGAAGTAGAAAATTATTGTGCTATCCATATACACATTGCATGTTTGCATGCATCAGCATACATGGCAACAAGCTCCCCTGCGCCTTGCTCCAAGAAAAGAGAATTAACACAGAAGGAAAGAGAATTAAGACTAAAGGAAAGAGAGAGAAAGCTATCAATCCTTTGCTATAAATCATGTGGCCTCGCCATAGCGCCCACCCTCGCCGGCTGAGCTCGCCCTCGCTCGCACCGGCCTCTGCCCTCGCGCCCTCCCTCGCACACCGGCTGTGCTTCACCATAGCGTGTCGCCATCGTCGTTGTCTGCCACCATCGCCTTCGCCGTCTTGCTGTGCCCTTGAGGAGGACTGCGGACTGCCACGAGGAGCTTCCAACATCTTCTATCTTCCACAAACGTCCACCCTGTTAGTGAATCACATCCTGCCCTGATGTGTTTCTTTATTTGTTATTGCCTCCGGTGCTTGTGTGATTTGAAATCATGCCTCTTTAAGAGTCTTGGATAGATACGTGTAGAGGCAATGTGATGCGTGTTGTCGTGGTAGTAGTTTGGGAATGGTTGGTTCAGTAATTCGTCATGAACCCTCTATGTTTCTGCTTCAAGTTCTTAGACTGTGAACCTCTATATGTGCCTGAAATCGAATCGTTACCGCAGCCATTTGCCATGATTTCGTGCTTCTGGTTACTTTGATTTGATGTTTATTGCCTGTGTGGCTTAAAAAATACCTAAGGGTATCGTCTGCGCTACGCCCCGCTCCGTCGCCCCACTCTGTTGATCCCAAACATGCAATACGAAACTGAACCATGCATGTCCACATGTAATACAAAACCAAGACGGAACCATGCAAACATGTACGTCACCCATTGGAGACTTGTACATGCCAACACATGCAACACGAAGCCCACACATGCAAACATGCTACTTGCACAGTACCATCTTGGAGCCTTGGAGGCCTGCCGGGACCCGGGACAGGAACCGTGCCACCAGGCGCTTGCTGCTTCTTGGAGGCTGCCAGGCTGGGAGTTCAGGACAGGGGCCATGCCACCAGATGCGCGGAGTTGACCTGGAGGATCTTGAGAGCGGCGAGGTCGCCAAGGGACGATAGGACTAGCGTCCAGACATCAGCGAGAGAGTAGGATTAGCGTCCAGACACGGCGAGATCCCAATCCCATGCACAACAGTTGGACGGAAGCCACAAGGAGAGTAGGATTCGGATGCTGAGCTACGCTTTCACCCGAACAGCACGGCACGCTCGGAGGCATCCACGCGGCCTACTCATCAGAGGCCTTCAGTGCAGTAGCGACAGAGTGCGCCAGCCTAGCCGATGAGCTGGTGTTCCACGACGAGACGAGGCACGCGGCATGTGTGTCGTGGGTGATACGGCACGAGCGGGTTGTGGGGGACGCCGACACTGTGGCGGCATTCCTACCGGCGAGGAAGGAGTAGAGGAGAACGGCAGCCATGAGCCCACAAGCTTCGGGGCCAAACTGTTGCACGCGACACGGGGACGACCGAAGAAGGGCCAAGGGTGCTCACTGGCTGCACGCGGCAAGGCGTTCGAGGAGAAGACCACCGTGACCAAGTGACTCCTCTTCTAGCATGTAGCATCTCATCTAGCCGGACGGCGGCAGCGAGCGCGTGGTCAAGGCAAGGAGGACGCATGGGCAAGGAGTGGGCGACGTGCATGCCGAGGCAGGCAACATGCAGACGTCTGAGCAAGGGCCAATGGTGTTGGCGATTTAGGTGGGTTTGTAGCCGAGCAGTGGCAAGATGCTTGACCAGTTTGTGGTGGAGCCTGGAGAGCATTAATTTGAGATGCAACTTTGAAAAAGCTAACTTTGTCCATTGCTTGTTTGGGTCTTAACATCATTAAATTTATCATGTTAATTTATATTTTTTCTACGATCTTTCTCTGGATCTACACTAAAGATCATAAAATAGACTTTATATATTCATCTAAGGCACAATCCACGTGTGTTGGCGTTGGCATGACTAAAAATAAATTTGTTACCTGTGCATTGCTTTGGTTACTTTGACTAAAAATTGTTTCTAAGGCATCATGATAGCAACCAAAACATGATCTCATTTGGTGGTTTGATTTGCATCACGATCTATCACCGTATATTGCAGTTCAAATTTTGTTGGCACGTGGCCACGCATGGGCATCAAATTTGCGGTCATGTATGCTAGCAAATTAATAATGTATGTATTGTAGTTATTTTAGAGGCCTCACATGACGTCATCAAGATAACAGGATAGAGGCACAGAGCACGCGGACAACTTTAAATCTTTAATTGTCTGTCGATCTCTATAGAATAATAGTATATTATGTTAAGACTGACTAATGTCATCCTGTATATTTTTCATGATTTTGGTTTCTCAGTTGCCGATATGGGTTCTGCCTGTCGGTCGTTCAAAAGAAAGAGGGTATACGCTGACCTGCCGCCTGCAATCACCGATACACACATCTATATGTAACTACGTTACATTTATCTTGTAATTGATCGAGGCAATCATTTTCTATCAACATAGGTTTACTCGTGTGTTTTATCATTTTGATTGACACGGATGGGATTGTAGATGGGTTGAATTCTATGAAGTGGGAATGGGACACATATCTTCCATATGGGATGTGGGTGCCATGGTTTTTTGAAAATGCAACGTACGACATCACCATGGTGATACATATTTGCGTGTAATTTTGAAGGATGGGCAGGTGTATTTTGAGCTCATCTTTTTGGACCATGTCTAATTTTTTTTCTATAGACCATTGTTATCTATCTGTTGGATCTAATATTCTTACAGGGAACCAAAATGGTTACGCGTACGGCGACCAAACCATGAGGTTCGACCGTTTGCTTCGTGTAGGAGAATGTTATGACTTCATGAGAGTTGGCTTCGCGCCTACTCATGTTGGTCCTTTGGGCTACATCTTCCGTTTATGTGCCGACTACTTTGTGGTTCTATCTCCACAAAGTATGGCTAATGCACCATCGAGAGAGCTATGGATTTATCGGTGTCCTCGTGCCTTTATGGAATTCAAGGATGTATACGCTCAAGCTGAGTACTTTTTTGTAGGTATACCTCATACGCCTATGTGTTTAAAAATACATAGTTAACTGTTCATGCTCCTATTCCATCAATAATTATCGTTTGTGTTTGTAGATGTCATTGGTATAGTTATGCATGTGTCTAATATTCGAGGAAGGGATGACGTGCGGATGCGACCGTACAGACTATGTGGTGCTGATGAATGAAAGATACTTAGAATGAAAATTTTATCATTGCTCCATGCTATCAAATTTTTTATTGTTTGATGCTAATTAATTTTGTAACTCGTAGGTACCACTATATTATAATAACCGTCAAGTATACACACATATGTTGTCGCTTGTCGGAATGATGGCGAGCGGTATCAGAGTTGCGCATTTTAGCTGGTCTCCATGTATAAATGAATAGAAAAAGAGGTATTGTATCACTGATGTCATCATATGTATTGACTAAATAAAGTATCAGTTATTACATTTTTTTTGCTCGTGCATGATAGGCGGAGTGACCACTACTGACGATTTTAGCGAATTGTTATTCAGTCCTATTTGTAATCAAGCGCATGATTTTCAAAGTGAGGTTCTTTTGAGGTAATTCATTGATTTAATTTATTGACTACAACACTGACCCAAAAGTTTTTTATTTGTTTATAGGCCTACTCAATCGTCTGCTTGTTGATGAAGCGACGTCGCCGAGTTCAAGAATTTACTAAGGACACCGTGTCGCATCTCATAGATTTAGAGAACTAAATAATATTAAAATTATTTACACGCTTATAACATGCACTTTGAATAGATGATGGACATGAATTTAGTTTAATATAATAGTTATTTTGTGTATTTTCATTGATCAAACAGGTTCAAAATATGTGGATTGAGCAATGTTTGTCTGACATATTTGATTGCTTCATTTAGTTTGTAATATCGGAGATTTTTTACCGATATAAAACATTATTTTAGCCGTATCACGAAGTTCTATATAGTAGAGTTTGTGAACATGCGGTGCCGTGCTCTTAGTGACTGTTAATTTCACAAACTTTGTTTTTAGATTAAATGTCAGTTTAATGTCTTATAGAGTATTATTATCTTATCGTGCGATCCATGTATTTTTAATACAAAAGTTACTTGTCCCGTAGCATCACACGGACACGCTACCTAGTCTAATTTAAAGAGAAGAGATGGATGATTAGGGTTGCATTGTGCTTGGATGGTCCAGACTTCCGGAGACCCGGCCAGAACTGTAACTTGCAAAGCTGCAGCTACATATAATATAGGCTGCAATTGTCGTCCCTAGGACTAGGGCTTTATTTAGATTGTAAGTTTTTTCACTCTCTTTTCATTATATCAAATCTTTAAACACATGCATGAAGTATTAAATGTAGATAAAAAATAACTAATTACACAGTTTAATTGTAAATTACGAGACGAATCTTTTGAGCCTAGTTAGACCATGATTGAACAATAATTGTTAAATACAAACGAAAGTAATACAATGCTAAATACTAATTCCTAACCCCAATCTAATCAAGACACAGTATGGAGAGTTTTCAGCGTGACATCTCCAGATCGGGACCAAGGCAAAAGTTAATGGCTCCCGTTCACGTTATACAATTATTTGCTGCATTGCGATAGAGTGCTCACACACACACATATTCCTCACCATTTCCTGCTTTACGGTCCCTCCTCCCTTTCGCTCAGAGAAGGAGCAGCGTCCCGGCCGGCGTGAGATGCGCTTCACTCTCACTCGCTTGACCACCCGGCCGCGGTCCGGTCCGGGCTCTGGATCATCAGTCTCAGCCGTGGGCAGGAACGTTTCCGTGGTCACTGGTCCCTTCCCTTGGATCCTCTTTCCTCAGTTCTACTAGTAGTGACCGTGCGCCATATGTGTAGTCTGCAATTCTGCATGCCGAAATCTTTGCTGGATTCCTGAAACTCAAAACCAGATCGTGTAATAGTATGCTCCTGTCTGTGTGTCCATGTCCCAACGGTTAGCTTTGCTGCAGATGGAGCACCTGCCGCCGGCACGTTTTGGTCTCGAGTCTCGACTTCACCGGCCGGGTGGCACTTTCCATCATCCGTAAAGAAAAGTGGGTGAGATAGAAACATGCACGGTAGATTGGACGCGACCTATCATTTTCCTTGTGAGAAAGAAAGATGGAAAGAAAGAAGAAGATGAAAGCCGCGGCGGGTGGGCAAAGTGCTTTTGGTTGGATGCGTACGCATGCACGAGCTTCAGAGCACGCCGCGCCGTTGTAAGCACCCGCCATCAGCGTGCAGCACAGAGCATGCAGCAGGCCGTTGGAAAACACCGTGGCAACGGCGAGGCATGGCAGCTATACTTGCTATCGTTTGATGACACTAACACGCATGCCTATCAGCCTATCCGGCTATCCCCTGTAGTCCTATATCAAAATTCAAAAAGAAAAGGAGAAGAGGAAACATGGGCCTATCAGTAGCCTGTCAGTCAAGCTGCCCATACGTTGAGCTAGCTTCAGCAGCAGGCAGCCAGTTCTGTGCCGGTCGTGGCTTCTCGCTCTTTTGTTTTTGTTTCGAGGAATCTAGCTTCTCACTTCTGTCGACCGCCACTTGATCAGAGTATCAGAAAGAGGTGTAGTATACATACGAGAAAATGAGACGACAAAGGCAGAAAGCGAATGGCGCATTCGATCAGGGGAAATGTTAATGAAAGAAAGAAGAGCGAGAGACAAATGATGAGCGATGCGGGGGGGAAAAAGTGAAGCCCACAAAAGCACAGCATGTTTGGGGAACTGGTAAAGTTAACAGTTGCTTATCTTCCCTCCCTTTGCTAAGAGGCTGCTAATTACATGAGCAAATGTTTTCTAACTGTCATCATTCATCAATATCAAGTACTCCCTCCGTCCCTAAAGAAATCAAATTTTAAAATATCAAAACAAAAAAAAATCTTAGACCGAATCTATAGAAAAAAAAACTCTAAGTACCTATGACACTGAGCATATTGTGGAAATATAGTCTACGGTATCTCTAAAGATACCAGTTTGGTGTAAAAATCTTCATGCTCTTTTCTTTACATAGATCGAGTTTTAAAATTTCAACTTAAGACAATCTACTTAGCAACGAAAGGATAATATTATATAAGCAGTAATCTGTCACTTCGAGCACATGTCCATTCCTAGTGTTTAAGAAAGACTTGCAGTAAAGAACAAGGTAAAACAATCGTCCGTGTCCGTTTGCCCACTGGATTCATTACACGCAAAGCAAAAGCATCAGCTACATAAAGATCAGCCCGTGGGCTGTTTCATCCAGGGGCTAAAGATTAGCCTCTTACCCTGCAATGACTTACTTATCCCTAATTTATTACACATATATAGCCATGTGTAGGGGTGGGTGGGGATAATATGAGTCTTTTGTTCAACAGGACTACTTTTAACTCTCTTTAGCCTACCTTATAGGGGCTAATGGAAAATAGATAGGCTAAAGTTTAGCCTCCACTTTTAATCCTCCTGTTTGGATCAGCCTTCCATGGATCCAAACAGGACCTCAGCCCTTCGGTCTCGAGGTCACAACAAGACTCTTGGTTTCCAGAACTTGGTTGACTCCCAAATGGTTGGCCACTTGGTTGACTCCCAGGAGCTTGTGAATCATTTGATGGTGTAATGCCTACTCCCTCTAAAAAATAAGTACTATATCTCACTTATTGTACATCCAAACTCTATAAAAATAGTAATATTTATGATGTACAGAAAGTATCATTAAATTGATCGTGAAATATACTCTCAAAATAACTTTATTAGAGAATATATATATATATACTATTTTTATATTTCTAAAGAAATTTAGAAAATTTTGGCTATTTGAGAAATGAGATATGCTTTTTTTTAGATAAATTACATATACTATTTGTATCACCCAATCTTTATTTAGCATTGTGCGCCGCTTCAGGTTCCTAACGTGGACCTTTCCAATTGACTAGTTTTCTTGCGTAGTTAATTGAGTTTTCCCTTTCTTCTTGGAATATCTTTCTTTCCGTTGCATGCCAGCTTCTTAGTTCATCTCTTTCGTTGGAATGTCCATAAATATTTTTGATTAGTTTATCCTTTTGATTAGTTTTCTTGTAAGGTTGATGGACTTCATTCGATGATAGCTTTACCAACGAGTGAGCACACAATAGGAGTTAAAACCTCCACTGTTCATTACTACTCCATGTTCCACAAAATTTAGACATGTTTATTTGAGAAATGTTTAATAAAATCCACCTAGTTTTATAATTTTTTATAGAATAATAGTTATTCTATCAAATACAGAAACAACAAATCACTTATTGTACGGTGACTCAAATCCTACTTGACTAGAACTCAATAGTGTGTTATTAGGACTTATAGTTCTATTAAAACTTGAGTGTAGAATTCTACTAGGAGTAGTAAGACTCCTACTTACATGTATTGAGAACCTTGAAGGGACTATATAAACAAGGGGTATAGCCGTATGGGCCATAGGAATCAACCAAACCAACACAAAGAGTCTCATCCAAGGCTTGTAAATAGCAATTAGGAGCACTTAAGAGGATTAGTCTAGAAGTTCTATTGGACTATATTTTTGTATAAGGCAAGAATCAGTGGGTCCTAGAGGGTCAAGTAGGATTGTGAGAGAGAAACAATCACTTCTATTATTTTTGGAGTTGTTCTAATAGAATTTGCACTAGAGGTATCAGATTATGAAATCACTCAATTTTGCAAAGGATTTACATAGCTTTTGTGCCTCTCAAAATGTGAACTACTAGTCAAATATGGTAGTAATGTTCTTAGAGGCATGGAGTCTATTTCCTTATGCAAAGCGGCCAACCGGGCTTCAGATCCCTACACTTAGCATGTACTACTACTTATTATCTATTGACAGAAGCATGCTTGTTTATTGTCCGAGAAGAACTTGCGAGCTGTTTGTCCAAAGGAAATCTCCAATCCATGGGCTTCGTCCAAAGGAAATCCACATGGCCCGGCTAATGATGCTCGCTGTCGTTTGTTTCTTCCTGGGCTTGCACATTGGACTGGATAGTCAGGTCAGCTCTGTGCATCTCCAACGAGGCAGGCACATTGGGCTGGATAGTCAGGTTACCTTATAGATATTTTTCGTGGTTTATTAAAAATTTATCATGTAATTTTGTTTTTTAATTGAAAAGGGAGGAAACCGCACTGAAAACCACTTCTAACGAGGACAACGAGATATTCTTTTAATGGTTTTGTTGAGAGTTATAAGACGGTATAAGATATTAGTTTTGGAGCTCAAGGCAAAGAGTCAGACCATGATTATTTTTCAGAAAATAAAATGATCTTTTCCTTACAATATATTATAAAAGGAAGGAAAAAGTCCACATTACCCCTTAACTTTTGCAAAAGTCTGTTTTTCCTCCCTGAACTCTAAAATCGGGAAAACCACCTCCCTAAACTTTTAAAACCGTTCGTTTTACCTCCCTGACCGGTTATAAGCGGTTTTCATTTTTTTTTTTTTATTTATTTTGGCTAAATCTTTGAAAAATATAGTAAATCACAGAAAAATTATAAAATGGAAAATCCAATTTTATTGGACTCCACATGAGTAAATCTACACAGTGAACATATAATATGGTATGCTTTAGTACAAATTTATTTGTAGCTTTAGATCTATGTTTTTCTATAATTAATTCATAGCTGCAGTTTCTATGGTCGAATTGTGGTGAAATTTTTATGGTGGGCTAATTATTGTATGCTTGAACTATAGTAAAAAAATTCATACTTATTTGATCATGTATGACTTAGTTATAGATTTATTTAATTGTATGCTTGTTAAAAAGTATTTATAAATCTATGAATAAGTTATACATAATCCAACGAGTATGAAATTTTTCCTACAATTCTAGTATACAATAATTAGTCCACCATAAAAATTTTACCACAATTGGACCATAGAAACTGCAGATATGAATTAATTATAAAATAGCATAGATCTAAAGCTACAACAAAAAAAAGTTGTACTAAAGCATACCATATTATATGTCCATTGTGTAGATGTACTCATGTGGAGTCCAATAAAATTATATTTTCCATTTTATGATTTTTTTATGATTTACTATGATTTTTTTTAAAATAGCCAAAATAAATAAAAAAAGATAAAGATAAAACTACCTTTGAAAATCGCTTATAACCAGTCAGAGAGGTAAAACGAACGGTTTTAAAAATTCAGGTAGGTGGTTTACCCGGTTTTAGAGTTCAAAGGAAAAACAGACTTTCGCAAAAAGGGAGTTAATGTGCACTTTTTCCTAAAAGGAACTCCATGGGTCAAGCCATGGTGCTTTATGTATTTGTTTCTGGGCTCGCACATTGGGTTGGACTTGGACCACACCATTGTCATGTCGAGCGGCATGGACGATGAATTTGGGCTTCCGTGATCGAGTTGCACACAGGCTGTATGCTAATGGGCCAAAATTTTAGCGATTCAACTGGTTATAAGCCCAATATTATTCGACAGGTGTTGCAGGACTCAGAAAGGACAACTCAGATTCAGCTCAATGTTTCTTCGTGGCTTCGTGTAGGCTGTTCTTCGTTTGGATTGGATGGAAAACTCCGATTCAGCTCAATGTTTGTTCCTGACTTTGTGTAGGCCGTTCTTCGTCAGGATCATGGGAGGCTCATTGGAGACGTCGAGGTAAGGAAAAAGGAGAGGTGGAGACTATACCTGATAATGAATTAGGTTGAAATATGGTGTAATGGTTAGGTTCTTAAGTGAGTATATATTGGACGTGTGGAAATGAATTATATTTTTAATGGGTTGGATTATGCTAATAGAAAATTGGGTACATAGGTTAGTTGGATTGGGTTCTTTTTTCTAGGTATGGATGAGTCCATACGTTGGTGTTGGATTCTCTATATATTGTACAGTTACATGTGTCTATTGATCTGAAGTGGATTGAGTGTATTAGATGATGTAGTCAGTAGATTAACTTGTTGTAGGATTCACATGTTAAACTAGAGGAGCTAATTAGCACGACGTAGCTTCTTATTACATAAATTATTTACAACAAATTTTAGTGCGAATGTGAGCTTTTAGTTCTAGGTTGTGACTTCTGATGTGGTGCCATATATTGATCTTGCTACACAAATTGGCACAATGTTGTTTCGTGTCCTTGACACATCGACAACTAACTCCCCCACCGACTTTAATTAGAGATTACAACTATAAATTTTTATGAAACATCAAAGGAAGTCTACAAAACTCGATATTTAACTTTAGCATGATTACATCCAAATATGTCTATGCTTTGCAATAGGAGAAAAAAAATCTATCAATATTGTATTTTAATTCGAGAGAGGCTTAACACAACATCGTCGTATTATCGCTAACAATAATTTATATTTTAGATGCCATGATCATCATAAAATAAATTATACGGAGTAACTTTTAAACTTTATACGAAGGGTAAGTCATAAATATATATGTACCGCTCTCATTATTGTTTTTTCATAAACATTTAATTTATTTTTCTTCTATTGCAATGCATAAACATATTCGGTTATCTAGCGCCCAGACGTCCGACGCGCGAGATGCGTCAGGACAACGCTCCCCTTCCCAGACCCGCCCGCCCCCCGCAGAATCGGATCGGAATAGAATTGCGTCCACCGCGCCCCTGTCCTCCGTTCCACCACTGCACCCCGTTCCCCACCGCTCCCCTGTCCCAAAAGCACGAGACACTTCAAATGCAACATCGTAAAAAATATGTAAACTGTGTATTGGAACATCGGAATATAAAATACTGCAACATCTCAAAACTATGTAGTGCAACATCGAAAATTATGTACTGCAATATCGAAAAATTGTGTACTGCAACATTCGAAAAGTATGTACTGAAACATCTCAAGTAGTAATACTGCAACATTGCAAAATCAACCATGAAACATGGAAAATGGAAACAACCCAATAATCACCTTTTCTGTGCTGCAACATTTGAAAAAAAATGTAATTTTAACAATTAAAATCCTCTATTACAACAATCCCAACATCAAAACTCTCTTTCTGCAGCACATGAATCACCCTAATTCAACATTCGAAAATCATCTGTTGCAGTATCCTAAAAACCCATTGCAACACGGAGAAACAACAAAAAAAGCGTACAGAACAGCAAGGGGATGGGTTCGAGGTGCAAGCTACTCCGCCCCCTAGCCCATCACCTTTGAGCTCGCCGGAGGCAGGAGGGAATAAGACCCAGAGCTCGTCGGAACCCTAGCCATCGCCGCGTCCCTCGGATCTAGAGAAGGAGGAGGATGAGGAGGAGGGCTTAGATCTAGAGGAGGTGGAGGAGGGCGAGGAGGAGGAGGAGGAGGAGGACTCAGATCCAGAGAAGGACTGACCTACCTCGTCGGAGCCGCCGCCGCCGTCCTCGTCTCTGGTGGGAAGAACGGGAGCGGGGTCGCTGGGAGCGCGGGGTAGCAA
Source organism: Miscanthus lutarioriparius (assembly GCA_904845875.1). NCBI lineage: Eukaryota > Viridiplantae > Streptophyta > Magnoliopsida > Poales > Poaceae > Miscanthus > Miscanthus lutarioriparius. Next base: position 24,635,960 of record CAJGYO010000017.1, read on the forward strand.
TGGAGGTCGTGAAGGGGGGGAGGGAGGGAGCTCAGGCGAGCGGGGCTGTAGCGAGCTGACGCGAGCGCGACGTCCGTCGAGCGCGCCACAGCAGTGAGCCGAGGGTGGGGATGAGGGAAGTGAGCGGCAGAGTGGGGGAGCGGAGGCGGAGGCGCATAGCGTGGATGAGGATGAGGGAGGCAGAGCGGGAGTGGATGAGGATGAGTTGGTCCGAGTCGTTTGTGGGCAGGTTCGTCCGGATGGAACGGACGCCCGAACAGTGGCCCTGTTCATTTCATTGAAATTTGGCTTATACTAATTCGTTGTTAGAGAAAAACAGTCAACTTGTTCGTTTTGTCTTATTCGCTCGTATCTGGTTTATAATCCACGGCTTAACAGTGTTTTTCTCTCATAGCAAACCAGCCAGCAGTACTTTCACCTATGGCTTATAAGCCAATTCAACCAAAATGAATAGGCTAAGTGTTCCTTCACTAAAAAAAAAAGTACCGGTAAAGTAGTGCTGCAGGGCGAGTATTATTATCGAAACATATGTGCTAAAAACCACGTACAATGTTTGCTTTCTGTTTCCGACTTTTCGTACAGTGTTTTGTTTCCCAGTACACGCGCGTTTGAAAGCACAAGGCGGCAAGAACCATTTCTCTGCTCAGGTCACGGCGGGACCGGCCGCCGCCCTCTCTCCTCAGGCGGTTGGCTACTCGTCGACAGACTCGGCCTCTCGCACCGGTGCCGCTCCTCCCTCCGTGCGTCCTCCTTTGTCGTGGCGCCGCCAACAATCCTCGCTGCCCCGTGGCCAGTGGCGTCGCGTGCACACAGGCTGCGCACGCCGTGGGACATGGCTCTAGCCAAGGCGGTGGCCTACGGTGACAAGGCGCCGCCAGGCGGCGGCGCTCGCTGTCCCTTCTTCCCCCGACCTACGTCTCCTGCAACTTGAGTCCCCACATCTCCGACCACCCCCATCCTTTCCTGCAGCTGCGGTCCTGCGTCCTCAAGCGGTCAGGATTCACACTCTGATTACTAATCTACTCCTCCCTCTTCTTCCTCCCCAGATTTTGCTATGGCTGAATTTTAGTGTTTTGTGCTCATGACTGGTAATTGTTTCTCCCTATTGGACAGATACTGCTACGGCGCTACCAATCTTATTTAGGAATTGCCAAATTAGGATGTAATGTGCCTGTGGTCCGTGGAATAACAGTGGATTTTCGTATTTTGATGACTAATTAGTGATTAATTAATCTGCTGTGAATCCTATAATATGGCCTTTGTTCTGTTGGAATTGATATTTGGCATGTACTAGTATAGCATATATTCGCTAGATCCTTGGTTGAAGTTCTTGCATATATAGCACATAGCTGGTGCTAGGTTATGCTCTTGCTTAGACTTGGGATTAATTTTGAGTCAAGTTTCATCTGTGCAGTGTGAAGGCAAATGGAACAGGTACTGAGTAACAGGGTAAGGATGGGGACTCTGCTGAAAGAGCATACAATTCAACACACTTCCTCCATGCAGGCTACTTAATTTTGATTCAGGAGAGAAAACACTCAGGCATGTATTTTCTTTTCCTTCAGTAAAAAGTAGACAGTGAGAGAAACCATTCGGGTATGTGCATTGCTAAGTCTATAGAAATGGTGCATTGCTATTCACTTGATTTCATTGCCGAATAGTTAAAAAAACTTCGACCTGCGGGGGTAAGAGTAAGACAGCCCCCGGGCGTTACATTAAGAAGAAGGCCTTCTCACACAGGTCGAGAAAAAGTATTTCTGTATAATGAAATACTTGCTAAAGAGTATATAATTTAGAAAGGCAATGTGCTGAATACTCCGTCCATCACAATTATAAGACGTTTTGGCTTTTCTAGATTCATAGCTTTTGATATGCACTTAGATATACAATATGTCTAGATACGCAATAAAAACAATGTATCTATAAAAGCCAAAACGTCCTATAATTTAGAATGGAGGAATTATGTATCAACACTACCTAAATTGTATACTTACATGGCTCATTTGTAAACTACAGATCTGTACATTTAATTGAACTTAGGTTCGGTAAACCAATCTAACATGTGTAAACTACAAATCTGAAAATTTCCTGTTTGTATCTACTATCTATAGTTCGGTACATATGTCAAGTTTGTATTTGGTACCTTGAATTTAACAGAGTTGCATTGTATTGCTGTGGGGAATTAGAAACAACAATTGAGTCTTGCAATGAAATCACAAGGCTTTTAGACCTTTAGTGAAGAGCTAATACAGTTCAGCTGCTGGCAACCATAGTTGGGTTGTCATCTGATATGACTCTGGGGGGGGTACTTTGTCAATATCTCTTATGATGCATTGCTGTGATGTATGCACTGTCATTGAACTATGCAGGGACAGTAGCAATCTTTGGCCATTGCGCCTTGCAATCTTTGCCCTTTGCACCTTGCAATCTTCTAGTCAATCATCTTTGGTTTGTTTTGCTCATACTTGATATGGTGAATTGAACTATTTTCGCCTCAGGTTTACGGCTACAGCTCAGGAGATGTGATCATCAAGAGAGTTGTGACCAAGGGAGAAGACTATCAAAGTAAGCTTTTATTCCAATGGTAGTGCGACCTTTTATTTATTTCTGGTATTACTATGCTGTGAACAATTTAATTCTTTTTTGCTTGAGATGTAATTGTGATAATCTTGTCTCTTTAATAAGTGTGTGATGGTAAGCTGTTTGATCTTGCTAATGTGCGTGAGTGACTGCAAACCGGGACCGCGATGGCTGCGTCAGCTATGACTACTTCCAGAGCTACATGGATAAGTAGCTCCTTCAGGAGGAGCTCTAGCACACGCTCATCGAGGCTAGTAAATGCAATGTCACTCCTCGCCTCCTTTAGTGATTCCTGCAAAATAGCTTAATTCTGGTGATGTCAGTCAAGGTTCAAGTGAGACTGAATAAGATAGTGTTTTCCTGAGATACGATTTTGACACTTCCTTTAGATGTCGTGTGAAATGTACCTGACAACTGCAACAAACTTAGTGCAGTACTTCACCATTCTTTGTTGCTTGTAGCAGTAGCAGTAGAAGATGAATCATCCTCTCTTGAAAAGCTAAATCATAGTCCAATATATGGTTGTGCGTAGTATCCCAGCCTAGTACCCAAGTTCTAATATATGCTTGTCGTTGTGTTCTTTTGGCTAATACAGCCACTCTACCTTTGTGGTGGTTCTAGATTTGTAGTGAAGGCCATCCATAGTTTAGGTATCTCTGTTCAAATTTGGCGATCAGCAGGTGCCCAGAAGTATTGATGGAGACATATTGCATGGTGATAGTTTCTTTTAGTGATAAATAAACTATCCATTTGTGTCATACTCAGTTCTGGCTATAAGTATCAGAGTGGCAAAGCTTGGGGCTTCTTAATGTTGAAATTCTTTACTATGTTTCCTAATGTCAACATTGAAAAAGTTAGCCCTTTTTTGACATGAGAAATGAGAAATGTAAATGATCACTATGATAAATTTGGTTCAGCTTTCTTTGATGCTACTTGCTAGTGGCAGATTGATGTAGCCCATCTATAAACTTTGTTTGAATCCTTTTTTTGGCAGCGGTGATGTATCTTTCACAGAGGAGCAGAAGGGCTAGGAGCAAGGCCATGTGAGCAGTAGTGCCTGGAGAAGCAGCAGCTGCTGGAATTTTTTATAGTATTAGCTACACAATTTTATATGAAATTCTTGTAATATAAGCAACATGCTTCTGCAATTATGATTGTACAAACTATCTTAAATGATGTTTATAGTAAATAATGGATTGATTTAATATATGTGTATGATGCAACATTTTTTGTTTTTCTATAATAATTTATTAATCAAATATCAAATGCTATATGTATCACCACAATTTTTGTTGTTGTTGTTGTTGTTGTTGCGATTACTTGAATGCAAAAATTACATTGTGTTGGCATAGGCTAATAGCAATGATGCTACCATGCCACGATATGACCTAACTCTTTGCTAAGTGCAATGATTGATGCTAGTCAATCGCGACAAAAAATATTTTGTTGTAATACCATTTATTGCAACAAAACAATGTTCGTAAAAGAACACAAATCTTGTGTTAAAATATATTGATCTATAGTAAGCTGGCCAATTAAATACACAAAAAATGTGTTGCTAAGAGAGCTAGTAACATCCCTAAAAAAAACTAGTAACATTTCTGCTATGTCCCTATGTTGTAGTAGTGTCTTCAGCTACCAAAGTAGAAGATGTATCCAACTGAAGGGATGGCCATTTAGTTCATTTTGTTTATTTCCAAGGTGGCACAAACACAAACAATTTGTCACAAGAAAATAAAATGTGAGAGGCTTGCTCGGCGCTCTAGGATTATTGGTTCTTGTTTGCACCAACTACTAAATTTAATGTTGTGTATAAACATAACCAAGAGTAAAGGAAGTTAACCATGTTAGCGCGAAGAGACTCTTTCCCTTCCTAACATAGACAGGTTTACATAATCTGCTGATTTTGATTTGCACAAGCTACGGTCCATACCATCTTGCAGAAGTACAGTTACAGCAACTTTTAGTTTTTGGGTACTAATTTTGCATCCATAAATCTGGTACAGTTGCAAAAACTGAGTGAATCATTGTTGGCAACTGTAGGAGCAACGCATACCAGAGTGTTATAGCATTAGCGAGAGTTTAGATGTTTTTAAATTTAATGGACAAACTATATTAGTAGGATGGTAGAGATCCAGGCATTATCAAATTCTAATGACTATATGGAGATCAAGAATTAGAGCATCTATATTGCACATAGATTTAGGAGCTAATATGCTTTCAACCCATCTAAATTTCAGTAGTACTTACTCAATCCGTCCAAGAATAAAAGCACGTCTAGGATCTGAATGGACAACTTAGTATAGCTATAAAATTACCCTTTTGCCCCTATAAAAGAGCATCTGCTGGCCTATGCAGTTCGTGGTGGGAACAGACGAGCGGTCTCAAGAGCATTCCGCATGCAGCGATGTCTCTCTCGGTTTTCCTTTTTTTAATGTCAACTTTTATTATTTTGTTGCTCCCAAGGAGATCGATAGGCTTACAACTGTCAGCTAGACCTTTGTACAGCTAGATGTTAGACCCTATGTTAACGTTTATTTTGGGAAAAAAATTGAATTGTAGATGCGTTTTTATTTTGGGACGGAGGGAGTATATATTTGCATTACCAAATGAAGTATGGTCGTCATTTTAAAGATTCATCATTTGAAGTCCTATGAATATATGTAACACCTCTAACAAATGATATTTAGGATATTAGTAAACCTTCACACTAAGCTCTACCGCTGGAACTATATACCAGTAATTATATATTGTGTGGCCTTTCCATGTTAGACATACCCTTGTGCAAAGAAGATTTATTTGATAGATGTCTTATGTGATTATATCATGGCAATAGATAATCCTGAGACGTCTTGTGCTTAAATGTTGACAACCAAAGCATGGCAAGGTGACAAAAAAAAATCATATCACAACTTCATAAATCAGAGGTCTTACAGTTTTGGATATAATGATTTGATTTGAGACTCGGCTTGTCTTCTCTTGTTCATATAGCATTAGAGAACTTGATAACTTGTGGCTGTATGCTTCTACTGGATCAATGATGACGTAGGGAATATGTTGCTCTCCGATTGTTTCATCTGCATTAACAAATAGTCCTGGCAAATTTTTTGGTTTCTATTGTAACACAAGGGCATAAACCTAGGAGAATTTCTTATTTCATATGTTGCACAGGATGGCCAAATGATACAAAATGATTGTGTGGCCCAGCTATTGGCTTATGATAGAAATTCTAGGAGAATTTTAATTCCTATATCTTAAGCGTATCATTAACAAGAAATGGTAGAATAGATAGTCGTAATGGACATGGTCCTTGTGGTATGAACTAGATTGTTTCATATTCACATCAAAATTTAAATTATATTTTAATTGTTCATCTTGCATGAAGACTCATGTAATGGTAATGTTGCAAACACCACAGTTGAAGTATATTTTTCGGTAATAGTAAGACACGTTTATACTTATATTATTATGACATTATTTTTCTCGTTGTAACGCATGGGATTTTACATGATATATGTTTATTAGGTGTTGTGTTACATTATTTTGTTTAAATTTTAATGTCCGTAGCAACGCACGGAGCAATACTTAGTTATCTATACCTAAAAATAAAGAGACAAAATTTTAGCCTATTTTTTTCGTCCATCCATTTTTTTAGTCCGTCTCCTTTTAACTACCGGATAATAGAGAGTTTCTTCCGTCCGGACTTCTATGTATAACCTATCCTTATAAGAGTTAGAATAACTCTTATTTAGCGCGATACGGAGTCCGAGTCCAAAACGTATTGAGTCGTGTATGTGACCTGGATATAGATATGCCAGGCTTGGACACCTGAATAGCAACGAGTCCTAATCCAAATATAGGTCCCTTCAATTCTAAGTAAGCTAAATAGAAATCCTAACTCAAATACAAATAGAAATAGAAAAAAATAGTAGTAGTGTAAATCTTATTCTGTTATTAAATCACAAAGAGTTCTGGTCCTTTTCTATTTATGTATCCTATATGTATTATGGAGAGTCCGTTTTGTGCTTGCAAGGCCATTGGTCGTTTTTTATCTGACTCATTTGGTTTCTTTTCTTCTCCGTGTTAGTGTCCTTTTCTTTATTGGTTGTTTTTATCTTTTTTTTTTCTCTCGAGTCGGCTCCGGCATATTGAACCTGTCCGTTTCTTTCATTGCACTTTTGCTTTTAACGTTTATATCTTTTGTATTCATCACGTTTCAATAAATAAATATGGAAAACAAAGAATAAAGAAAGGCCTTTGAACCTTTATTTTTTCCTGAAAAATAAAAGTGTCGGGTTCATAAACTCGGGGTCCCTCGCGGACCGGCTTCCCCGCAAAAGGCCCGGCCCAAACAGACAACGCGCAACTCATGGGCCGTCCAAGTATCTAAACAGCAGGCCAGAATTGTGATCCAATCATTGACCGGAAGGTCTGGCCGAGGAGGAGGAGCGCCCGTCTTCTGACTCCGGACCACCTCTCTAACCGGAGCGTTCGCTTCGGCATCCAACCCGCCTCCGGACGGTCTCTCCAACCGGAAGGCCTGGCAAAGCACTACCTCCGACTCCGACCCCGTGTCTCCGACCAGGGTATGCAAAGACCTTGCTCACTGCTCTTCTCCGACTGACGCAACCAAGAGCCGACTGAGACCAACCGACCGGAGACGCCCGCCCAGAAAGGACCAGGGAACGAACGGAGAAAGCAAGGCAATGCGCTCAAGTCAAACCATGATACCAGGGACCGTACCCTGTCACCTGCAGGAACAATACTCTGTAACCGTCCTGACACAAATAATATTGTAGGCGCCGACATTTTCCTCTACAGTATTGTGGGCACCGTTAAACTCCCATACGTTAAGGCCCCCCACATGTCTCTGGGCATCGATAGTGTTGTGGGCAGCGGGATTTACCGTACCGGGTGAATATGGTGTAACTCCTCACATGCCTCTGGGCATCAACAGTATATGCAGGTACCGACGTCTGCCATACCCGAAGAAGACAAACACCACCTCCCACATGCATCTGACACTCAACAGTAGCATCAACAGTGTTATGGGCGCCTACCATTATCTCGTACCCGTCAGCATGGGTAATAAGGCTCAGTAGCATACGTACCCTCTCCCTCTCACTTGTAAATCCATCCCCTTCATCTATAAAAGGGGATGCGCTCCCTCCAACATAGGCAGTTCCAAAAGAAAGGTCAATCCAGGCTCTCCAAGCCATCCCAGATCTATTAGATCAACCAAGTTCACTAGCTCACAACCACAGAACCGCCAGGTTCGGACCTCAAGCACACGCTTGAACACTTAGCTCGTAGCGGAGCTCCTATCGCTCTTGGCCCTTCCGATCGGAGTCTGGCCGGACCTCTCGTACACCCCATCTTTCTCCTTCTCGTTTGTAACCCCACTGCAAACTTCGAGCACCTGGGCTCAGGAATAAAGTCACCGACCGACTCGAACTGGACGTAGGGCACGTTGCCTGAACCAGTATAAACCATGTGTCATTGAGTGCTAGACCACCTCCGATCATAACGTACGGCAAAACTACAAATATTTACGTGTTGGTCACTTTCTGCACCGACAGTTGGCGCCGTCCGCGGGGAAGACGCTGTACGTTTAACACTTTTTTGGTCATTGGATGACCCACTTTTCCGCCACCCTTGCCGTGGCGGGCTCTGGCGATTCGATTCACTTCGGCTCACTGGAGTTTCCCGCGGTCCCACCTGTTGGGATGTGGGTTCCACCTGTCTTCGAGCCATCCTAGGTCTTCCTCTTCGGAAGCCTGGACTTCGTCGCGATCGGCTCAGCGTACTACACCTCCATGAGGAGGCACTCATTCCGGCACCCATCGGAGGGGCGCCCTCCATCGACTCTGGGACGCATGACTTCAACGACGCGACATTTGCGCTTCATTCTAAGCAAACTCTTTGCTCAAACCCCGCTGTAAGTATATGCATACAGTTATTTACTCTTTATCTACTATCTCCCGCCGATCATCCGGAGGGACCGTATTGCCCACGCCACGAACACTGTGCGTTCGGTTCCCCCACGGCCTCGCGTCCCCCATGGATGCGTACGCTCGGGGGCTCCGAAGGATGCTGGCACCAGCCCCCCTCACATCCGAACTCGTGGGAATGGCGAGCTATGCTCCTGCCACTCTCCACGAACTCCCGGATGATGAGGGTGAGAGCGATGGCTCCAGCATCGGTGACGTGGCACCTCGCCACCGTCTGTCCTGAGAGTACGCTATGGCGGACGCTCTGGGACAGCCTTCGGTGGTTGTGGAATCTACGCAGACTCACACCCCTCCGAACCCGCGTGCGGGGGCCCTCGCGTCTACGTAAGCACACGCCGAGGAATTATGACAATGGTGGCAGAACCAGCCGCCGCCTGTGCCAGCGCATTCAGTATAGCACGTTGCGCCCCATGTGCATGGCCTGGCGGGTGGCGCCCAGGGTCGCACCCATCAGGTCCAACAAGACATCATGAACGAGGGGAACGATCTCCCACAATTCACTCGGGCTGGCCAGAACATCGCTGCTGCGGTAATGCTTCTACGTGGCGCTCCTGAGCCCGTCGACCCCTAGGAGTGGGCAGTCTACCGGAACCTCCGGGTTCTAGTAGAAGCCACCGCTGTTCAATAGGCGGAAAGCTTCGTATCGCGACTCGACACGCCCTCTCTCTCCACCGGGGAACGGGGACGCGCTAGACGGATCGCTCCATTCGCTCACCGCTACAGCCGCTAGGAGCGGCTCGGGGCGACAGCCGTGCCATGGTCCGACCTGGCGCCTGCTCCACACCGACCGATAATACACGAGCGGCCCGGTCCGCACCAGGACGCTCGTAGCATCGTTAGCAACCGGCATCGTGCCTAACACGATGATGATGTCCACCGAGCGACGACAAGAGCAGGCAACACGGATCCCGGCTGAACCATCGAGGGGAGCGGTGAAATGCGCCCCAGGCATGGTCACCGACCGGACGACCGGAGTGCCAGCCCTGAGGGTCCGGGACCGCGGGCCTTTGACCGACGTATCTAGATAGCGCCGTTCCCACAATGCTTCCGACCGCCCACCAACATCACCAAGTACATCGGGGAGACAAACCTCAATATTTGGCTCAAAGATTTCCGGCTCGCCTGCCGAGCCAGAGGGGTGGATGATGACTATTTCATCATTCAATATCTCCCCATCTACGTGGGGGAACATGTTCGGCCATGGCTTGAATTCATCCCACACGACAGCATCCACGACTGGGCTGACCTAAAGAGGGTCTTTGTCAGGAATTTCTAGGGGATGTATGTCCACCCTGGGAACTCCTGGGACCTCTAGAGTTGCTAGTAGGAGCCCAGCGAATCCCTGCGGGACTACATCCGCAGGTTCTCCCAATGATGCAACTCCCTCCCTAATGTCGTCGACGCGGACATCATCAGCATGTTCCTCTTTGGGACGACCTGCGAGTCCCTAATCCACAAGCTTGGATGCCTGAAGCCCCGTACCACCCGTGACCTGCTCGACGTCGCCACTAACCACGCCTCCGACGAGGAAGCGGTCGGAGCGGTCTTCAACGGAGGCTAGGACAAAGGCAAGGCCAAGCGCATGGACCAAGACGAGGGCCCCTCCATACAGAGGGGCAAGAAGAACAAAAAGAACCGGTGCCGACCGGACAACACTGCGTTGGTTGCTGCAATTGACCACACGGGCAAGCAGCCCCAACAGGGCCTGCCTAACCACTTCAACAAACTCATGGATAGCCCATGCACCAACCACGCCTACCCCATCATACACCTCTACAAGGACTGCGAGCTCCTCAAACGTTTCCTACGACAGGCCGGTAGGCCAAAAGATGGAGACGGCAAAGAAGCGACAGCCAAGAAAGGAGGCACGACGGGCAAGGACGGAGATGGTTTCCCCAACGCCGATGAATACATCATGATCTTTGGCAGATCCGACGTCATCTGGTCTAAGCGCCAGCACAAGGTACGCTATAGGGAGGCATGCGCCGCCGAGACGGCCGTCCCTCCTTCCTCAGCTGATCGGAATCTCTGATCACCTTCGATCAAAGGGACCATCCCTCCCACGTCGCGAGACCGGGATGCTACCCGCTCGTCATCGATCCCATCGTTCGCAAGAAGCGCCTCACCAAGGTGCTGATGGACGGAGGCAGTGGCCTCAACATCCTCTACGTCGACACCCTCGACACCATGCGCATTCCCCGATCGGAGCTTCGCCTGGCGGGCTCTCCCTTCCACGGAGTGATCCCGGGAGCGTAGGCATACCCGCTCGGGCAGATCGACCTGCCCGTCACGTTCGGTAGCCAAGCCAACTTTTGCTCGGAGGTTATCACCTTCGAAGTGGTGGACTTTTTAGGATCCTACCACACCATCTTGGGGCGACCATGCTATGCCAAATTCATGGCAATCCATAACTACACCTACCTCAAGCTGAAGATGCCAGGACCGAACGGTGTCATCACCGTGAGCAGCGCCTTCTCGCACGCCTTCACGTGCGACCGCGAGCACTACGAGCTCGCCACTGCGATCGTCAACTCATCCGAGCTCCCGTGGCTTGGGGAATCATCGATCCCGGCAGTCCCAGACTGCAACAAACCAACCTCCTCGATGGCCTTCCAACCGCTCGAGGAAACCAAGGCGGTGGGAATCGACCCCACCGACCCAACCAAGATGGTTTGGATTAGGACCTAGCTCCTGGCCAAATAGGAACGCGAGCTCGTAGACTTCCTGCACGACAACCGCGACGTCTTCACATGGCAGCCTTCTAACATGCCAGGCATACCACGGGGGGTCACCGAGCACGCACTATGCCTCATCCTGGGCTCGAAGCCCGCCAAGCAGCGCCTGCGTCGCTTCGACGATGATAGGCATAGGGCCATAGGCGAAGAGATCGCCAAACTCTTGGCAACCGGATTCATTAGAGAGGTATTCCACTCCGACTGGCTTGTTAATCCCGTTCTTGTTAAAAAAAGACCAAGAAGTAGAGAATGTGTGTTGACTATACTGGCCTCAACAAAGCATGTCCAAATGATCACTTTTCTTTGCCACGCATAGACCAAATAGTCGACTCCACCTCGGGTTGTGAGATCCTCTCCTTTCTGGATGCCTACTCAGGCTATCACCAGATCGCGATGAAAGAGTCTGATCAACTCGCAACCTCGTTCATCACCCTGTATAGTTCGTACTGCTATGTAACCATGCCATTCGGCTTGAAGAACACTGGCGCCACCTACCAAAGGTGCATGCATCAATGCTTCGCCGACCAAATCGACCCGCTCGATCAGCCTGACCAAACCGAACGGCCAAGACCAACAATCGCCATCTATGTTGATGACATAGTGGTCAAAATAACTCGAGCCTATGACCTGATCGCAAACTTGGCCGCAACGTTCACAAACCTCCGAAGGTTCAACATCAGGCTGAATCCCGAAAAATGTATTTTTGGGGTTCCAAAGGGGAAGCTGCTAGGATACATTGTGTCCAAGCACGGCATCGAGGCCAACCCAAAAAAAATCACGGCCATCTCCAACATGGGTCCCATACGCAATGTCAAGGGTGTGCAAAGGCTCACCGGTTGTCTGGCTGCCCTAAGTCGATTCATCTCCCGGTTTGGCGAACGGGTGATGCCACTCTACCAGCTCCTAAAAAAGAGGGACACTTTCGTCTGGACTGAGCAAGCCCAGCAGGCCCTGGAGAGCCTCAAAGCGTCCCTAACGTCAGCTCCAATCCTCGTCGCTCCCGAACAAGAAGAACCCCTTCTCCTCTACATCACGGCCAACAACCATGTGGTAAGCGTCGCGCTGGTCGTCGAAAGGGAGGAGCCGGGACACCAACTTAAGGTCCAACAGCCCATATACTTTGTTAGCGAAGTACTCACCGACCCCAAGGTCTGGTACCCCCAGGTGCAGAAACTCCTATATGCCATGTTAATGGCGACCCGGAAGCTCCTGCACTACTTCACCGACCATGAAGTCACGGTCGTCACTTCATACCCACTCAGGGACATCGTCCGCAACCACGACGCCGCGGGATGGATCTCTAAGTGGGCACTCGAACTCATGGGCCACGACATGAGGTACATCCCCCGTACCACCATTAAATCTCAGGCTCTCGTGGATTTTGTCGCCGAATGGATAGAGGTACAGCTACCGACCCCGGACATCACCCACGAGTACTGGAAAATGTACTTCAACGGGTCCGTAATAGCGCTCGGCTCAGGGGCTAGAGTGGTTCTGATCTCCCTGGATGGGAGTAGGCTCCGCTACGCCATCCGCCTCCACTTTACAGCCTCAAACAACATCGTGGGAGTACGAGGCCCTCATCAATGGACTACGCATCTCCATCGAGCTCGGTGCTACGTGACTCTACGTTCACGGCAACTCGGAGCTAGTCATTGATCAGGTCATGAAGGAGTCCTCCTGCAAAAGCCCCCTCATGGCAGCATAATGCCAAGAGGTGTGCAAGCTCAAGGACAAATTCTAGGGGATTGAACTACATCATGTCCCTCGAAGGGACAATGATGCCGCCGATTTTCTTGTGAAATTGGTTGCCAGGAGGGATCCATCCAAAAGCGGGGTCTTCATCAACGACGTCCACGAGCCGTCCGCCCGCATCCTGGAAGGTCTGATCCAGACACACCTCGACGCCCAGCCGGCGCTCGGGAGCTCCGACCCCAACGCCAAGCCGGCGCTCAGGGGCTCTGATCCCAGTACCTTCATGACGACGTCACCCACAAACGTCACTGTATTGGCACTCGATCAAACCGACTGGTGAGCACCACTACTCGCCTACCTCCTCGAGGAGGTTCTCCTGCCCGAAAGGACTGAAGCCCGTCGGATCGCTCGACGCGCCAAGACCTTCGTCACGCTCGGTGACGAGCTCTACAAATGGAGTCCATCAGGAGTGCTCATGAAGTGCGTGCCCACCAACCAGGGGAAGTAGCTCCTCCTCGAGGTCCATGCCAGGATTTGTGAACATAACGTGGCCCCAAGGTCACTGGTCGGAAAAGCCTTTCGCCAAGGTTTTTACTGGTCCAGCGCGCTATGAGATGTAGAGGAGGTCGTCCGCAGGTGTGAAGGATGCCAGTTCTACGCTTGGCAAACCCATTTGCCGGCACAGGAGCTCCAAACCATCCCCATCACCTAGCCATTCGCGGTCTGGGGCCTCAACATGGTGGGGCCCCTCAAAAAGGGCCCAGGCAGGTTCACTCACCTACTTATAGTAATCGACAAGTTCTCCAAGTGGATAGAGGCCAAGCCCATTACCAACATTCGCTCGGAGGAGGCAGTCAAATTCTTCCTCGACATCATCTACCGGTTCGGCGTTCCTAACTGTATCATCACTGACCACGGGACTAACTTTCCCGAAAAAGAAGTTCCTAGACTTCAGTGACAGATACGACATCAGGATCGACTGGGCCTCGGTCGGACATCCACGAACTAACGGTCAGGTCGAACGTGCCAATGGCATGGTCCTCCAAGGACTTAAGTCACGCATCTTCGACCGACTCAACAAGTACGACAGGCGATGGATTGCAGAGGTCCCAGCGATTCTCTAGAGCCTAAGAATGACCCAAACCGATCCACAGGGTTCATACCCTTCTTCCTAGCCTACGGAGCTGAGGCAGTGCTGCCCTCCGACCTCAACCATGGCGCCCCAAGAGTGAAGGCTTTCAACCGCGACTAAGCCACGGAGGCTCAACAAGACATAGTCGACCTGCTTAAAGAGGCCAGCGAGACGACCATCATCCGCTCTGCTTGCTACCAACAAACCCTCCATAGGTACCACGAAAGGAAGATCAGAGGGAGGATACTCAAAGTCGGTGATCTCGTACTCCGGAGGACCCAATCAACAAAGGAAAAACACAAGCTCTTTCCACCATGGAAAGGGCCCTATACTGTGATCAAGTAATCCGACCGGGCACCTACCAACTAGAGGACAACAACGACAACATTCTCACCAACACTTGAAACATTGAATAACTATGTCGTTTCCCCCCCTAAATTTGGTCTAACCGCTTTTTAGTCAACACTTGCCCCTGTAAAGCTCCCCAGCCCGAACACTTTTAGCTTGGGTTGCTCGGGGGCTCCATAAGGGTATAATACTGAATACTACCTCTTATTTTTACTCTCTTTTTTACTGTCACATGGTAAACAACTTCGTCCCCAAATAGAAGCGTATTCCTTTTCCTTTGATTACCCTACGTAACTTTTGTTCTTACCCCTAACCGAACGCACCCCGCCATGACCTACGGTTACGAGCAGCCGAGCCCCGCGGGTCATGCCCAGGCTCTTAAAAAAGCTACAACCTACGGAACTAACGGGCAGGTATAAAAAAGAAAGGACAAAAAACAAAAGATATGCTAGGATAAAAACAAGGAACGGATAGTGATTCTATCAAAAAACAGTACTGATGTATTCATTGATAAAAAAAACTGTTCACACGGGGACTCACCCATGAACTCAACTATTACATTTTCTACTGCTACTCCAAAATACTAATGCGGCCGCTCGACGACATCGCCTGAATGCCAAAGGAGAAACCACGACACACACCGCCGGACATAACCACCTCTACTGGGTCCCCGCTCGGTTTCGCTCCCTCAACTTCGGCGAGCGCAACGGGTACCTCAAGGGACCCACCCGGTTCCGCTCCCTCGACTTCGGTGAGTACAACGGGTACCTCAAGGGCATCGCACCCATAGATGCTCAGTAGAAGAGCATGTTGCTCCTAACCTTGTCATGCAGTCGAGGCAACTCCTAGTCAGGGACGTTGCTAACGAGGTATGGCCGCCATGGCTGGAAGAGATCTCATCAAAATTTATGAACTGGCCAACCTGAGCAGCTGCAGGCGCAGAACCCTCCACCGGCACGATCCTGAGTGACTTCCCCTCCGATTAGGCTCGCCCGGTGAAGATCCATCGGAGAAAGTCCACACATGGCTCCATCCCGAAGAAGACCTCGCAGATGAATCCAGCATCGCCCCGGGCAGCCTTCAACTTGACATCGCGCTTTGGATTCATGAAAGGATCTATAAGTCCTCCCCCTCGCTCACCCCCCTCTCACTTAGGAACCGCCGCGGCATACAGGCACCCTCGAAGAGAAAGAGGAAGGAGAAGAGACAATAGTTGGAGAACAGGCAAATGACTGCGATGGAGAGCCCTCTCCCTCCCCATATTTAAGGAAGAAACGTGGCAGCCGAAGAGGGGCAAAAGATTAGAGCAAAAAACTCTCCCCCTTCCCCCATTTAATGCGGATGGGAAACGATGGGAGACACCCTGACGATGGGATACACGCTGGCCGATGGAACATCGCCGGGTCAGACGGAACGCCGCTTGATGAGACGAAACGTGGCCTGGGTATGACCCACCACTATCGCACGACCAGGCGCAAAAACCAAAACATCACCACATGCAGGTAGCTCTCCGCATCCCTAGGCGGGACTTGGAAAAACCCAAAGCGGGATCTCCGCCGGGAGAGACCATCGGGCTTCCTAAGTCGATCGAACGGCTTAGAAAAACACACCGAGAGACAGGTAGGAAGCGAAGGGATGCCCCATGTAGGCCATGCCGACTCCATCACGAACGACGAGCACGGGTCCTGGTCAAACGTTTCCGACTGAAGCTCTCCAAACCCCATCACTCAAGTCATCAAGGTAAACACTACTAACCCCCTCTATTTCTTTATAATCATTTCATACATCCATACACGCATTCATTCCATACGCCCGTGCCTCCCAGATGATTCGGGCCCTGAACCGCCCAGGGGCTCGGGAACTAAGCATCGCACGTGCAGCGAAATGCATCACAACGCTCCATGTTGCGTCACGAAGCGGCGGTTGCCTCATTCGACATGAGCAACCAACAGAGCTAGGGGAGAAAAACGTAGATGAGCCCCGTGCGGCCCTCGCCTAGTCTGGCAGATAGGGTCATCTCAACCTTCTCGTTCGATCCTGAACCTCTTGCTAAGACCATAGAATCTCCATCGAGGGGAGGCCGTTAGGCCACCTGGGTCGGTCTCTAGAACGACCCAGGCATCTGCTCGGGTTGCAGGTAAAGGAGCAGTGGAATGTCACAAGAGGGCTATGCCGACCCCGTCACGAATGATGGACCCGGATTCCACTCGATCATACCCGTTAGCGAACTCACCGAGCGCATCACTCGAGCCCGAGCGATCGGGACAAGCGACAAAACTCAGCCCCTCCGGTTGTGAAGAACCGAGGATAGGGTAACGCACACAAAACTCACACCGACCCCTACTAAGGCCCGACAGGGCTCGAGGGCTCAAGACATAAAACGCCTGGGTCTGCGACCCCAAACTCGCCCCATCCGGCTACGCTCGACTGTGCTCCAAGCACCTAGGTCTGCGACCCCTGAACTCGCCCCATCCGGCTACGCTCCGACTGCGCTCCAAGCACCAGGGTCTTCGACCCTGAACTCGCCCCATCCAGCTACGCTCCGACTGCGCTCCAAACACCTAGGTCTGCGACCCCGAACTCGCCCCATCCGGCTATGCTCCGATTGCGCTCCAAAACACCCGGGTCTATGACCCCGAACTTGCCCCATCAGGATCTACGAGCTCTGGCTTGGCCAATCCCAAACTAACTAAGCTAACTGCCTTAGTTGCGCGGGCCGCACTAAGGCCAGGATCCATGACTCCGACTCGTCCGATCCCACGGCGCGCACCGACGCTAGGATCCGCGAGCTCTGTCTCGTCCGACCCCTAAAGGACTAACTGCCTCGCTTGATCCCACGGCGCGCATCGACGCCAGGATCCACGAGCTCTGTCTCACCTGATCCCTAAAAATAACTAACCGCCTCGGCTGCGCAACGACGCCTTGGTTAAACAACTCCATCTCGACTAAAAAACATGCACACACACCCGCTAACGAAAACCCCCCAGACGGTTCTGCCTGAATCACCCGGGGGCTCGGGGGCTACACCCGCGGGTGCGCTCGCGCGCACCTGCTGACAATACAAAAACCTCCCCTGCTGACAACACGAAAAACCCCCAGACGATTCTAACCGAACCGCCAGGGGGCTCGGGGGCTACACCCGTGAGTGCGCTCGCATGCACCCGCCGTCGAAACAAAAATCCCCCAGACGATTCTATCCGAATCGCCCGGGGGCTCGGGGGCTCCTGTCGGGTTCATAAACCCGGGGTCCATCGCGGACCAGCTTCCCCACAAAAGGCCCGGCCCAAGCAGACAACGCGCAACTCATGGGCCGACCCAAGTATCTAAACAGCAGGCCAGAAGGGCGATCCAATCACCGATCGGAAGGTCTGGCTGAGGAGGAGCAGCGCCCGTCTTCCGACTCCGGCCCACCTCTCCGACCGGAGCGTTCGCTTCGGCCTCCAACCCGCCTCCGGACGGTCTCTCCGACCGGAAGGCCTGGCAAAGCACTACCTCCGACTCCGACCCCGTGTCTCCGACCGGGGTATGCAAAGACCCTGCTCACTGCTCTTCTCCGACTGACGCAACCAAGAGCCAACTGGGACCAACCGACCAGGGACGCCCGCCCAGAAAGGGCCAGGGAACGAATGAAGAAAGCAAGGCAAGGTGCTCAAGTCAAACCATGATACTAGGGACCATACCCTGTCACCTGCAGGAACAGTACTATGTAACCGCCCAGACACAAACTGTATTGTAGGCGCTGACATTTTCCTCTATAGTATTGTGGGCGCCGTTAAACTCCCATACGGTAAGCCCCCCCACATGCATCTGGGCATCGATAGTGTTGTGGGCGCCGAGATTTACTGTACCGGGTGAAAATGGTGAAACTCCTCACATGCCTCTGGGCATCAACATTATATGCAGGTACCGACGTCTGCCATACCCGAAGAAGACAAACACCACCTCCCACATGCATATGACACTCAACAGTAGCATCAACAGTGTTGTGGGCGCCTACCATTATCTTGTGCCCGTCGGCGTGGGTAACAAGGCTCAGTAGCATACGTACCCTCTCTCTCACTTGTAAAGCCATCCCCTTCATCTATAAAAGGAGACGCGCTCTCTTCAACACAGGCAGTTCCAGAAGAAAGGTCAATCTAGGCTCTTCAAACCATCCCAGATCCATTAGATCAACCAAGTTCACTAGCTCACAACCACAGAACCGCTAGGTTCGGACCTGAAGCACACGCTTGAACACTTATCTCGTAGCGGAGCTCCTGTCGCTCTCGGCCCTTCCGACCGGAGTCTGGCCGGACCTCTCGTACACCCCATCTTTCTCCTTCTCGTTTGTAACCCCACTGCAAACTTTGAGCACCTGGGCTTAGGAATAAAGTCACCGACCGACTCAAACCGGACGTTGGGCACGTTGCCTGAACCAGTATAAACCATGTGTCATTGAGTGCTAGACCACATCCGATCACAACGTACACAAAACTACAAATATTTACGTGTTGGTCACTTTCTGCATTGACAAAAAGTTTTCATCATCAAATTATAGATGCAGTTTTGATTAAGAACAAAACTTATCTTATAAGAACTTAGTTGAATTCATGGTCTAACTAATCAAATGCAAAGTAATATCTTGAGGTGTTTGTGGTTAGTTTGGTCTAAATAAATTTGTGTCTCGACTGTATGCATCCACCAGTGCGACCTCTGACGAGTCCCGCAACATGGAAATTAGAGAAAGGTCACATGTCATAATTATCAGTGGGCAGACCAGTACTTCACATATCAACAATTAACTACTTGTCGACTTTAACTAATGATCCTCAACGCAAGTCACGAAACTTGATATTTAACTGTAACAAAGCATACATAGTATAAAATTGAAGTTATGATATATTTATAGCTTCTAAATTTATAAAAGGATACACACACATAGTTTATGTTCTCATTTTCTATTATAATAGATAACTTATTTTCTCCGTTGTAATGCACGGGCATATTTGCTAGTAGAAGAAAAAATAAAGTCCCAAAGTTCTTATTTTAAAATATTATAAATTCTAGATTTAAAATAAACCTGAAAAAAGTAGTATAAGCAGGATCGTATAATCAACGGAGTGATAGCAACTATTTCATTTAAGATACAGACCGCAATAGTTTTGGAGTCATCAGCACGCGGTCTAGCAAGACCCAGTCCAGGATCCCAACCTATCTCATTCTTGCTTTGTCCGGCTACTAAGCCCTTGTTTAAGAGTCCTTAAAAAAGTCTTATAGTATTCATCATTGAATGTTTGTGGCTCATGCATGGATCCCAACTACTTCTCAATAATAATTGCTTGCTTTGTCCGGCTACTAAATTGGAACTAAACAAGTTCTAAATTCAAAACCATTCAAACAAGGGCCCAAATAAATTACTACTCCTTTCTTTCCAAGTAACAAGATATTTTGTTCTTTCTATATATATTTGACACGGTGTATATCTAAATACATGTATCAAAAATAAGGCATCTTAAAAGCCACGCGTCGCGCTCCCACTGGGTGACGCCTGCGCACCGGGATCCATAGCAGGCAGGCGGTGTAGGGTACTAGGAGCAGGCCAGCAGCACAGGAAACACGGAAAGCAAGAAAGTCACACACTCACGCGTCCGCAGCACACTCTCTCTGCCTCAGTGCGCGCAGCGCGCTCAATCCCCCCCCCGCCCCCCGGCCTAAGCCCCCAACACCCTGCTCCAGCCTCAGAGCAGACCACGGCACCTGAATTGGGCGGCAATTGGGGGGAGGATTCGCGGCAGGTAGGGCGCTGATCCGTTGGCGAGATGATTGCGGCTGTCAACCGAGTGCCGGCTGGCTGGGGCGAGGATGAGATGTCCGTGCTGCCGCGGCACACCAAGGTGGTGGTCACCGGCAACAACCGCACCAAGTCGGTGCTCGTGGGCTTGCACGGAGTCGTGAAGAAGGCCGTCGGCCTCGGAGGATGGCATTGGCTGGTAATTCGCTGCTTCCGCCTTGCAATTGCCGATTCTTTGATCCCAGATCTTGCTTTGCTGCAATGCAAATTGCTTTTCTAGTTGTCAATTTTGGGTTTTAGTTGCTCTAGGGTTTCGATCAGGTCCGTGTGTGGAGGATTTACCCTGATTTAGCTCGGATTGCTAATCTGGATTAGTTTATTGGAGTTCAGATCGATCTTGTTTTCTTTACTTTTTTTTTCAAAATTCTTTGTTTAAATTATTGCTGGACTGTTGTACCTTGCAGTTTGATTCAGCATTGGACTATTCCTAATTTCTCTCCATCTAGATTGCAGTATTGCCATTAAATTTATTCCCAAGATTATCTAATCTCAATTTTGCTGTTGAAACTTTCCCCAGCTACTTGCAGTTATTCAAACGAAAACTCAGATCTTGGTTCCTCACTGTCACTGCATTGTCCGTGGTCCTGATTGAACTACAGAGTTTCATTTTGGTTGATCTGCATTTCAATTGGGCTGTCTGCATCAATTGTGAAACTCGTGGCCGTGGATCATTATTGCTTGTTGCCTTGGATGTTTTAGGTATCTAGATTTGAGTCCTTGCGTCTTTTTAGGGGATTTCGATTGAGCTGAAGAAGGCCGTCGGCCTCAGAGGATGGCATTGGCTGGTAATTCGCTGCTTCCACCTTTCAATTGCGGATTTTTTAATCCCAGATCTTGTTTTGCTGCAATGTGAATTGCTTTTCTAGTTGTTAATTTTGGGTTTTAGTTGCTCTAGAGTTTCGATCAGGTCCATGTTTGGAGGATTTACCCTAATTTAGCTCGGATTGCTAATCTGGATTAGTTTATTGAAGTTCAGATCGATCTTGTTTTCTTTACCCTTTTTCTTTCTTTCTTTCTAATTCTAGGTTTAAGTTATTGCTGCACTGCTGTACCTTGCAGTTTGATTCAGCATTGGACTATTCCTAATTTCTCTCCATCTAGGTTGCAATATTGCCATTAAATTTATTCCCAAGATTGTCTAATCTCAATTTTTCTGTTCAAACTTTCCGCAGCTACTTGCAGTTATTCAGAAGAAAACTCAGATCTTGGTTTCTCATTGTCACTGCATTGTTCGTGGCCCTGATTGCACTGCAGAGTTTCATTTTGTTTGATCTGTATTTGAATTGGGCTGTCAGCATCAATTGTGAAACTCGTGGCCGTGGACCATTGTTGCTTGTTGCGTTGGATGTTTTAGGTATCTAGATTTGAGTTTGGCTGTAGTCCTTGCTGTCTTTTTAGGGAATTTGGATTGAGCTGCGTTTCTTTGTTATTTCTGGAGGCAGCTCTTAAATTATTTGTTCCTGTATGCGTCTCGATTTGAGCCTTGCCACTCAGAAACTTGGGAGGATATTCTGAGGAATGCCTGCAAGTTGTACGCACGGTATCATTATTTCACTGTTCCTTGCATTGTGCCAACACAATGTATCGGTTAATTTGATTTTAGATTTATCCTTTCTGTTTTATTTTGCAAAATATTTATCTATCCAAATCGCTCATTCAAGCAACCATCATTGTCTCGACGAGCTATTGAGTTCACACCCCTCTGGATCTGAACTCTTTACAGCCAAACCTTGACAGTACGAATTTTTGGGTAATTAACAATATATTATATTATGTGAGCATTTTTTGGTTTAATAATGCTATGCTAGAGTCGTAGGTCTGTAGATGAAATCATGCTTTGCTGATTTCCAGCGATGTCTGGTTCTGGTTCCGAACTTCCAATAATTAGATGGTGCATTGATTTAGACATCTCATCTCACGTGATATTTTGGCCCTATTTGGCTGACTGTTCTTGTTTTATTTATCTGACACCAAGGGTGTTTGGATCCCACCACCCTCAGCACGCGCGCCACCACTCATTGCTGTTTTAATATGTAGTATTCTTTAGCCCTTTATAGCCATTTGATTCCTGAATATACACAACTCGAAATGGGGCAACCATGGGATGCTTTTGTGCTAAAATTTGCTTTCAAATAAACTTGTCAATTGTCATGGTAGAAGTCACTAACTTTTATCAAATGATACTGGCTTTATGTTTGCGCTTATATTCCTAAAAACCTGATGTTCATCTGCTCTCAAATTCCAGGTTCTTACTAATGGAATAGAGGTAAAGCTGCAGCGTAATGCTTTAAGTGTGATTGAACCTCCGACTGGCAACGAGGAGGATGATAAATTTGATTGTGAAAACATGCAGTGGAATAGTTCAGATATGGGTAAGATACCAGGATTGTATTTTTCATTCACAATCACAATGCTTTGTCTGTTTCACAGTTCGTGTCTAGAACTGATTCTTATATAATTGATTGATTCCCTGATGTTTCATTTCAACTCAAGTGAGCATAGCAGATCTCGGTTTTATTTGTGCAGTTATTCATTCTTGGAGACCGAGTATTACTCACTCTGTACTAGTTTCGTCGATCTTCTACAGTACTGGTCATATGTTTTGGATTGCACAATTCAGCAGCAGAAGTAGAAAATAAATCCGAAATACAGTCAGATCTATCCAAGACAAACACAAAAGTTCTAGAGACAAATAATGTTCCGTATAGGAACTAGCATTGCATTTGATTAAAGAACATCTGAAAAATATCTACATGCCATTAGGTCACGGACCTGTACAGATTGAATTTAGTTTGAGGCACAGTTTTCTTGTTTCCTAACGATGTCCTGCAACTTGGTTATATGCGTCTGAAATGCTGACTTATTTAATCTTCTTTCTCGCAGCCTCCGATGATGCACAATCACCAAAGCCACAGCGGTCAAGGAGCAGGCAGCATAGGGGTTTCCACAGAAAATCCCTCAGCCGCTCAATGTCATGTGACTCCCACTCCAAGGCGTCTGTGTCATCTTCCTCAAGAGCTCACACGGTGCGACTTTCGCTTCCTTGGGTTGTGGACTTGATATCATTTTGTTGGAATCCAACAATCACCTTACAGTAATCTGTGTTGATGACTTTATATGTAGTTTTGCTCTCAGTCGTTGCTCAATTATTTTTGGACCACATTGCTTCTGCAGCTTGTATCTTTACATTCTTTTGACTGGTAACACTGCAGAAAGTTGACCTGAGCAAGCTAGAACTGACTGCACTGTGGAGATACTGGCGCCACTTCAATCTCGTAAGTACAGCTCAAATTGCTAGATAAGGCCCTACTATCAACTGCAAGTATCCAATTGTGCTTCGATGTTCTAACTGACTGCATTTACTGAACAGGATGCATGCCCTAATCCATCCAGGGAGCAGTTAGTTGATGCTGTTCAAAGGCACTTCACGGCCCAGGTTGATAAAACAAATTTAACTTCTGACTCCAGTAACTTGCATCATTATGTGAGGTCCTGACAGTCTGCTTTGCTGTGTTAATTCCAATTTGCTTTTGCCCATGCTGAAGCAATTGGATGAGTTGCAGGTCATTGTCGGCTTTGTGCAGGCTGCAAAGAGGCTGAAGACAACTATGAAAGTGGCCTAACAGTGAAGCCTGAACTTCAACTAACAGATTCAAGATAGGATGCAGCATGTTTGATGAATGTTGCCGTGCTATGTAATATATATGCATGAAGTTCTTTAGATTCAGGTGGCTAGTTAATGGACAACTAGACTATGTTAGCCTCATCTGATGTAGATATGCAGTATCCTGTCTAAAGATGTTTCAACCTCTAGCTCAGTTCTTTCCTGCTGACTGGATGTGGATTGAAATGACAAGTTTAAAACAAGTTCTTTAGTCACCCTTCTCGATGTTTCACCATTATATTTAGCACATGTTTTGCCCAAATTGCATGCAGAACTAATCAGGAATGCAGAATGTGGTGTCTAGAAGTGCCAGAGAATTACCGAGTCTCATGTTAAAACCCTTCTGCAATAGTAGCCGAGAACTTTTTAAGTGAGCATGTGGTAAGACTGCTGAGTAATGGCTTGATAAAAGCAGTAGCACGAATCTTCATCACGTGGAGCTTTTGTAGCAATCTCGAACAGTTGAATGCTTTTGGAAGGTGAGCTGCAGTTAGCAGTAGCACCAAGACAAATCGATCACCATAAGAGAAGCTATTAGTCCTGTGTGACAACAAAAATCACATGGAATAAATTGGGGTCATTCAAAGTAAGAGCAATATGACCATTGTAATAGCATATGAACCTGTCCATCACTGGTTTTCTGTTTGATACAACTACGGTATATTTACTTAGGACAAAGCAATGGGGATAAGAAAAGACAATGTTGATGCCCTAATCTCAAGAAACAAAAATGTCAGACATCTTATGGCTTGTTTGAGTAAAACCTATTCCCTCCCAATACATATGGATTGGAGTGGACAATGTCGATGCTCTAATCTCAAGAAAACAAAAATGTCAGCCATCTTATGGCTTATTTGAGTAAAACCTATTCCCTCCCAATACATATAGATTGGAGTGGAGAATGAACTATTTTCCCCTCCAATCCTTCCCAATACATGGATTGGACGGGATTATTTTGTTTCCAAACGATTCCTAATGTTGCTGGATACCTAGGAACACCATCATGTAAAGCAGAACAGAAAGAATGCTTCCATAATGGAGTGTTTGGGTCCCATTTTAGATGGGGTGCTGCATCATGAGTTTATTCCTCAAATCTAATGGAATGACCTCATTCGTCATACTAGTACTAATTATTAGAGCAAGTTTAATAGAGGACAAGCACTTGGCTGTAAGAGGCTCCACGTCAGATTATAGACCAACTTATACAACAATTTGTCTCTTTTTTTTAAGGCAACAATTTGTCTCTTCACAAATTCCAATACACCTGGTTTCATTATGCTGGACCCGGTGGTCAGTCTCAATTTGCATATAACGTTGTTTTCTCTCTCCTTTGTTTGGCAAAGCAAATTAATTTGAGGTTCTTGGAAAGCGTGTTCAGCTAGTCGCCAAGTTCATCGCCAAGCTCACCATTCTCTCTCATCTAGCTCAGACAAAAATCTGACATGTTAGTCGATTCGACTATTGTTGGACCTGCTCTTAGCTTGTGAGGAATGAGGTAGTGACGGATCAATTCATTCCATTCCACAAACCAAACAAAAAACTAGAGAGTGAGATGATGATGGACCACTTCATTCCAAAAACAAACACCCCCTAAGTGATACGCTGATTTCTAATTTGCTTAGAAATTCTTCAAGTAACATAGCTCCAGATTTTTCATATTTTGAACAATTCATCTAAATCATTATGCATAACCTTCCTTTTCTACTACAGAACAAAGTCTTGATACTAAACAGAGATCTCACAGAATTTCTACATATGGCATATATGTAGATGGTGCATCGTGCTACATTGCTACTACTTTATTGATGAGACAATGGATGCTTCCTAATTTGTAAAGAAGTTCAATAATAAAAGGGCATTGCTCTTGCCCAATTCCCATAAAACAAAAGAAGTTAATCCTTGTTGGATGATAAAGCAAGGTATAGTTTTATTGGTGATTAGCATAATACTTCACTTACCTCTATTTGTTGATCCAGGCTTCCAGGACACTGGGTGCTTCCCCACAATTACCTGCAAAACATGGTACTTTCTAGAAGTTCCTACAAATTTTCAAATTTATCTTGATTAACTGCAGTTCCCATGTGACATTATGAAACAACCTTGCAACTAATTGAAGGATGCAAAGACCATGAAAGGTCAAAATCAACAGAAGTTTTCTAATCATTTAGGATAACTCATGATAGGTAAGGTGATCCTATCATATTTACCATACTGGCTAGAAACAGAAGCAACAGTTCTTCCAAAGGTGAAGTGAAAAAGGTTGAGGAAAAGAAAGTCAATGAAATCTCATTTTCACTCTCTGGAAAAATAAGTTTTTTAAGTTTGTCTTAAACTTTAGGGTAAAGCACATTTTACACCCTCAAACTGTTGCTGAAGTATAATATTGACATCCAACAGCCCTCAACTACTGAAACCGGCCAAATTGCCCTGCTGATCCCATTCAAAGGATGTTTTCCAGTGCTGTGGCACTGACAATGAATCAGTTTGACATGTAAGCGCTTATGTCACTAATCACCCCCTGCGCACGCGCACAGCACGCGCGGTGGTGATAAATCAAAGTAAATAGCAATAACAAATATATAACTGCACCTATGGTTAACATTTTGGCATTCTTCTATTTCCATCTTCTCCCTTTCCTTATCTCCTTAGGGGAAACAGAAAGAGATAAACCTTGGAGATCCAGGAGTGATGTGGATGACTGGATGGTGAGATGGCAAATTCCAGTGCCATGGACTTGCAGTTGCAGACTTACAGTTGGTTCTTTAACTCTTTAATGGTTTTTCTCCCAAGATCAGTAAGGGCATCCTCAACAGAAATCGCCCACTGTTAGGTATTTAAGCTCTTCGTCACCACGTAGGACCCACATGTAAGTTTTTTTAAAAAAAAATCCTTTCTCTCCAACCGCATCTCTCTCCCATCATGTGAACCCAGGCACCAGCGAGCAGATTTGCTCTGCGCTGCTGCTGCCGGCCCCATCGCCGCTCCGACCAGGACGCCAGGTGGGCCAGCCTTGTCTCTTCTTGCACCGCCACTCATCGGCCACGTCTCCTCCCACGTCGCCGCACTTCCAGACCCGTGCGCCATCGGCCTTGTCGCTCGCTCCACTCTCGTAGCCATTTCTTGGAAATTAGGATTCATAGTTGGGGCACGGTGATGGCAGGGAGCTCGCGAGCACGCGCCACCCAGTTGATGGCCACCCATGTGTACGCGCCGTCGGCTGCTAGTCCTCCGGCAAGCACGCACCAGCGTTTGGATCCACCGCCAGGATTAGTCTAGTGGGAGCCGAGAGGGCGCCACTGGAGTCTGGTTCGCTTTCTTCCCAAATTCTACCTGATCTCCTCTCACCTTGTTTTTTTGAGCGAGACCAGCGATGAACAAGTCACTAGCAAGGTTAGTTTTCCGTTTTCTCTCACCTCCACGTCGGTGAGAATCCAAGTCAGCTGGCGACTTCAACAATTGTTGGGGACGCCCTAAGCCAACATGAGGATTTCCAATTTATTGTAGTTTTGCACTAATTTCCAAGCCATTCCTCAATTTCACTATCCATAGTTTTCCACAGCATGGAGCTCCAATTATACAATTTAGAAATGAATCCATTTTCTTATCTGATTTCATATCAAAGCAAATATGAAGGGACATGTGTTACCTTCAAGGGTGAGGAAGGATGAAGCTGGAACGATTGTGCTAATGATAAGAACATTGTATATCAATCCATCTTGAAAAATCACCCATGAAGGCCACAAAACAGATGGTTACATAAGGTATCTTCAGGCGAGCGCTGACCATGATACTGAAGATGCCATTGCATATTCATTCTTTCTCTTTGGTAGTAATCTGATTCCTGTTTCAGGCCAGCCTTTTTTAAGCCATGTATCAGGACTTCATATGTACCCAAGCAAGCAGATATTCTATTAGTTCTCATTTGTGTGAATAGATCAAGAGCACCATCAACTTTGCCAGCTTGAAAATAGGCATTGATAAGGGCTGTGTACGAAACTACATTCTTGTCTGCAGTCAACAATCCAAAAATATGAGCTGCGCATGCAGACTGCCCAGCATAGCCCAATCTGAGTATTAAAACAGATGATATATATGTCCCAAGATTGCAACCAGATTTAATCAATTCCTCAACAATCTCTAAGACTAAATCAAATGAACCAGTTCTGATGTACTGACCAAGAAGAGAACAATATGCAGACCTACCAAGTTCACAGCCTACTCCTAAACCATAGCGCATAACTGCAAGCCCACAAGACGGTTTACGGTCTGCACAGCTGGCCTCAATAACATCAGACAGGATATGGGTCTCCATTTTCACATTCTTTGGGGCCATTTGGTTAACCATTTGTTCTATAGCAGACCATTTGTTTGCAGACATAAGGTAGAGAATAATACTTCTATCAGTAAGATAGCCTTGATCAGACAATATTGGATCATTCTCAATGCCTTCATATGAAAGGTGAGGGTTTACTTCCCGAAGAAGTTCATCACTATCACCACTAGCTTTTAGAGCTTCTAGTGCTTCCAAAAAAATAGGTCGACGAAGGACAATGAAATGCTCCTTCATGTACTGAAGAATGAAAGTAAGAACTGATGTCTCACCAGCCCTGGAACATTTCTGTACTAAAATATTGCAGAGTGCTTTATCTGGTTGTACACATGCTTCTTTCATCTTGTCCATAATCTCAAGAGTAGCATCAAATTTTCCTGAAGTCAGTCAGGTTCATGTTAATATATGATGGTACCAAGATTTACAGTGTACTTAAACAAATCAATGACATATGTCAATAAAAATAGAATTCTAGTTCTTCTAATATTGTTAAATAACCATTCCATTCTTCAATGATGTGCAATAGTAGGTACATTCCCAAGGCTGCAAAATGGAATGGTTGCCGTGACTTCATTCTTAGCATGATAATAAGGTCAAACTTAAGTGAATGATGAGAAAATTGAAAGCGACTTCAGACAAAAAATGAACAGAAAATTGTATAAGAGTAAGGTTTGTAATTTGTATGTTTTTGAAAGGATGTAATTTGTAAGTGAAACTAAGAGTCATATGCATTCATTTTCCGATTCAGCTGTTAGCAATGACACGTAAACTCCATTTGATAAAATGAAGTACCAGACTATCCATACCTGCATACCGACATTAACCTCTTCACAACCTACCCTGGACCCCTCTTTTAACATAGCAACCAACAGGATCACATCCCGGCAAATGATTAAAACAAGCCAGCAGCTCTGCTAAGAATGGTATGCAAATGCGAACGAGCCTTTGGCTCGGTGGTCGGGATGCTCGGTGGAGCGCCCGCAGCCTGGGTTCGAGCGCTGCTCGTAGCAGGTTTTCGCACTGGGGTTTTTCCCCCATTTTCTTTGCAGCCTCAAGCGCGGATGCTCTACAATGGTCAAGGTGTCGTGCCCGTCATGCTTAGAGTTCGTTGATCTTCAAGTACCTCTCAGCTTGCGCACAGTGTGTGCGTGTGGTGTGGGGTGTGAATTTGTGTTTAAGTTCAGATACTACAGATTGTCCTTGAATTATCGGGGCATCAAAAAAAAAAAAAAAGAATGGTATGCAAATGGCGTTGCACAGGCATCTGGTCGAACACCTAACCTGTGTCGGCGAGATGCTCGATGAGCACCGTGTAGGTCTTGCAGGTGGGGCGCAGCCCTTCAGCCACCATCTCTCTAAACACCCCCCGCGCCTCCTCTGCCCTCCCGGCGTCGAACAGAATCTTAACGCACGCGGTGTAGCTGACGACGGTAGGCCTGCTCCTCGCCTTCATCTCCGCCCACACTCGCATGGCGCCGTCGACGTCACCAGCCCGCGCGAGCCAGTGCATGACGGTGGTGAAGGTGGCGGCGTCGGGCGCGACCCCGGCGCGGAGCATCTCGGCGAGGAGGCGGAGCATGGCCGGCACGCGGCCGGCCTCCCCGAGGAGGTGGATCATGGAGGTGTAGGTGAAGCGGTCGTGGCGGAAGGTGCACGACGCGGTGGCCGCCAGGCGGAAGAAGAGGAAGGCCTTCTGGAGCGGCGGGTGGGTCTTGAGCACGCGCGCCACGGTGTGGGAGTCCCAGGCGAGGCCGGGGAGGGAGAGGAGGAGCGGGCGCGCCGCCGACCAGGGGTGGTCGCGGAGGATGGCGGTGGCGCGGCGGACGACGTCACGGGTGTAGGTCGGCGCGGCTGTGGGAGATGGCTCGACTTTCCCGGCGGTTTTGGGTTGGCGGCGGCGAGGTGTTCTGGCGAGGAACCGGCGGCTGCGACGGAGCATGGCGGTCGGTGACTAGGGGTTCTCCGCGCCTTAGTGCACGCGCCGTCACGTCTGGGGACCAGCAGGCAGCAGCCCGTAGTAGTGGCGGCTCGAAGCTGGTTGGGGATGTGGTTGTGGTTGCGGTGTGCCGCGGCGAGCAACTTGTCCGCGCATCTGCCGAT
Organism: Miscanthus lutarioriparius; assembly: GCA_904845875.1. Lineage (NCBI taxonomy): Eukaryota > Viridiplantae > Streptophyta > Magnoliopsida > Poales > Poaceae > Miscanthus > Miscanthus lutarioriparius. The sequence continues at coordinate 24,666,385 of CAJGYO010000017.1, forward strand.
TTTTTTTTTAGTTTTTAGCCTTTTTTTAGTTTTTTTTATAAATACATCATAGGAGAAAAGATTTTAGAATCTGAATTCTTAGCTTGGCACTATCGATGCTGGCGCCGAGCTAACACGTCTCGACGCCAACGTTCCTGAACGCCGAGCTCTTGGGCCCAAGACCCATGTGGAGGTGACATGGCAGGGCCTGGCGCCGAGCTCGACGCCGTAGATATTGGCGCCGAGCTCGGTGTCAGGGTGGCTAGCGCCGAGCCTTTATTACGTATGGACCCCAATCATTTCTCTCTTCCTCTCTCCCTCTCTCTCGCGTCTCCCTCGCCCGAGCCGAGCAGAGCATTGCCGCCGCCACCGCGCCGAGCCGCCATCGCCGCCTTCGAGCAGTAGCGACCTCACCCCTCGCCCTTCGTCGGCGACGCCGAGTCCGCCACCATCGCCAGCCCAGCGCCAGCCATCGAGGCCGCCACACGCAGCTTCGAGCCCGCAGGCCGCTTCTCTCATCGCACTCACGCCCCCGCGCTTCCTTCCTTCCCACATGCCGCATCATACCACCACCGCGCTACCACGCTACCGCTGCATCACATGCACGGCCTGCTACCATGCCGTCATTGCCGGCCACTGTCTGCGCGCCCAAGCCAGCCATGCAGATTGTGCCCGTGCGTCAGATGAACGTGTTATGTGCATGTCGCGCCACATGCTTCAGCGCCCACCCGTGCCGTCAGCTTGCACCACATTGCAGTCAAGCCCACGCCACCCACCCAGACTCTCCCTAATTGGCTGCCTGTGCCGATGTTCGCAGATCAGTCGTTGCAAAGGTAAAAATTATGAATATACAATGTACCTACTTAGTTGGTATTTGTTATTTACTAGTTAATGTGATGACTCAGGTAGTTGATTTAGTTAGTGATCTAGTGAGATATATATATAGATAGATAGAAACATAGATACATAGGTACATAGATATAGTTAGATAACTACTTAGATAGGTAGTTACATATTTAGTTAACTAAATAGGACCTAGCTATTTAGTTAGTACATTGTATCTATGTATATAGTTGTTATCTTATTTACTTAGTTTGTAGTTAGAAAGTACTTGTTAGATACTATCTAGTGTCTAATTTGGACTAAAGAACATATGTTTCGTTATGTGTTTGAACTAGATGGATAACCTAGTGACCATATATCATGGAGACACAGTTGAATACGATCGCTATGGATATGTTGAGTTTATTGACATGTAAAAGCGTGCCTGTGCTATTCATTGATAGACCTTCATTTAGTGAGATGCTTGCATGGGCTTTGGGAGGAGCTGCATGGCATTGCAGTTGATGGCATGGCAGTTGATGGTGTATTGCACCTAGGTTCTCCTCCCAACATTCTCAGGCGAATGATCCCAATTGGTTGTGCGGATCAGTGGAAGAACTATGTGAGATTGGCTATGAAGAGCCAGCTGCAATGTTTAGACGTGGTTGTGCGTCGGGTGTTAGTTAATCCCATCCTTCATGGGTTTTCCCCACCAATGGGTCAGTAGCACACATCGACCCTCCCGTCCTGGAACCTGATATGGATGTGGAGGTTGCACCTACGGTTCCGATGCTCAATCTACCCCCAATGCGGTAGTTGAAGATGATTGTCAGACTCATATTGTTGTGGTAGATCCTCCTCATGAGATCCTTTAACACAGAATCATCCGAGTAAGTGTCTTAACCGCATGCTTATTGGGAGCTTACCCCCTTCCTTACATCCATTTCTTTCATTCTTTCCTCATTTCTCTACTTATGTTGTAGGAGACATTCCTGAGAATGTGGATGTGCCTCCTGTTGCTGCGCAAGTACACTTTGGAGATGGATTCGGTGGCTCCAATAGTATTGAAATTATGCATGATTCGGAGCCATATGAGATGGCAAGGGCTCTTGATTCTGATGATGATCGCCCTGTTGGAGAGCTGACAGAGAGTGATGTTAAGATGCTGAGGCGTATCTTTCCCGACCGCCGTGATCTAAGAGTTCATGAGTTTAGCGATCTTACTCATTCCGATCAGGCATGTGCAGAAGGACGTGATGATGAGCTCCTAGAAGCTCCTGAGGGCGGCCCTAACATGGTAATTGAGAATGGGAGGGTGTTTAAGCACCTCTCTGCATTGAAGAGGTGGTTGCAGGTGTTTGCAGTGATACGAAAGAGACCTTATAAGGTTTTGCATTCATATGCGGAGCGCCGTTACACAGTTGTGTGTGACAAGGAACACTGCCCATGGAGGGTTTGTGCAAGGAAGCAAACGGTCACCGGAAAGTGGAAGATCACAAAAGTTGTTGGGCTACACAATTGTGCTGACCATGAGCTGACACTGAGGCATCGGCAGTTAACATCTACCCTCAGTGCCAAGCGGTTGATGGGAATATTGCAGGAAGAACCCAACATGAAGGTAAGGACAATTATCAGGATTGTTGAGGTGTTGTATGGAGGTTATGTGATAACTTATGGTAAAGCTTGAAGGGCTAAGCAGCGAGCGTGGAAGATGATATATGGGGACTGGGAGGATGGGTATGAGCAGCTGCCAGTACTTTTCAATGCAATCAAAGCGGTGAATCCAGGCATGCATTATGAGTACATCCCAAAACCAAATACATGGAAGGATAGGTACATCCCAACACAATTTGCTATGTAGCCACACTAATAGGACGACTTTATCTTATTCACATGGCACATCTATGTGTTTGTTGTTTGGTTTAATTACCTAAAGCATGTTAGGTTTAGTCGAAGGAATTCTATACCCTAGTTCGATACATGATATCACATGCCATTTCATGTGTTTTATGTGTTGAAAAGGCTCAAATCTAGTACACAGATTAAATGTAAATTTATTTGAACATGTATAGTCCAATCGTATCGTACAGACTTGGGTCGGGACTCCCGACTTGGGTCTAGAATGTGTATAGTCCAATCGTATCGTACAGACTTGGGTCGGGACTCCCGACTCACATTGGGACTTCCGACGGACACAATCACTGCGCAGGCTAAGTGACTGGGCGTCAGGACTTCCGGCATGAGTCGTGACTTCCGACTGTCGGGAGTTTCGGCTTACGTCGGGACTTCCGACACCAACAATCACTAAAAAATATTCTACGTGCTCATGGAGTGCTAGAGTGTCTCTATTTTGATTTTATTTTTATGCTTGAGCCTCAGACCAACTAAGTTTGCATCCCTCTTTATAGTATGGCGGATCCTAAACTCAAAAACAAAAATAAAACTATTGGAGAGCGCATAATGAGTAATAGATGCGTCATATCTCATTAACAACACATTAGTCCCTAATTTTGATGTCATCAATACACCAAAACCCACATTGGGGCAAATGCACTTTCAAATCCTCAGTCTAAAACATATTGAGTAAGCAACTCATCATCCGAGTACTAGTCCTCTACCACAACCCTGTTGCTGTGGCTAGGCTCACCTGCGTTGCTCTGACCTGCCTATCGCATGTAGTAAACGGCCTCCGCTTCATCTGCGACCGCTGTGGCCTGAGTGAAGAACGCGTCGTCATCCTCCTCCTGCAAGCCCACCTCTGCTAGAGCGATGAGCTCGCTCAGTCTGCCAGTGTCGTCCTTAGCCTCCTTCGCCCAAAGACCGCCTCTGCTAGAGCGATGAGCTCGCTTAGTCTGCCAGTATCATCCTCAGCCTCCTACGCCTACAAGCTCGCCTCTGCTAGAGCAATGAGCTCACTCAGTTTGCTAGTGTCGTCCTCATCCTCGTCCCCCTCATCAGACAACACAATCGGTGATTAAACGGTGCGACCAGCTCACGATCTATGCTCATCTAACTTCTTCTCCTCATACCTTGTATGAGCCACCTCTGCGACATGTTCCTCACTGCAACCAATCCCTTCATGTATAAAATGCAATCAGTTAGCAACGCGATTATATTACATTTAAAATCAGGCAACAAAAAAAAGGCTTTCAAGCACTCACTGGCACATAATGCAACAACATGCTTGTTCAAGACCTACATCTGTACTCTTGTCTCATCCCTTGCCTCCTTCCTTGCCCTCTCCTCCTCTAACGTCATCCGCCTCTCCAATCCCCATTTGTTAAGCCCAACATCGATTGGGTTACAAATACCTAGCAAACTCACGCATATTTTCTTTGTGATGTTTAACGAATAGGTTGACGTAGTCAGGTCCATATCCCCTCTTCCGTGCAATTACTTGCCCCCTCTTCAGTTCATCCAAGAACTTAGCTTGACCATCATAACATTCCCACCTACATTTCCTAGTGCTCTGTTCAAAAGAAATATTATATCATATATGTCTTAGCAAAATAAACAAAATATGATTTCATGTTTACCAAAAAATAACCAACCTCATCATACTCAACCATATAGCCGCAATAATGGCCTATTCCAAGCTCCGAAGGGACTAGGCCATAGTTGGATTTAACACCACATTCGCACATGACAGGAGGTGGTTTGTAAATTACCCTTTCTTTCTTCTTTTTCTTAACCTTTCATGGTTCTTCCAGCCATTGGTTCTTAGGACCATACAACCACTCCTTGAAATGACACTTCGCCATTGCAAACACCTAAATAAGGTGACATTAGTACATGAACACATATAGCTCAAGATTTCAACACATACACTTTGCACTTACTTCATGCTTGTTTGGACACATAAACTCCAACGTATTCTCAGGGTTTATCACAGCTCGATCTCCGCAATCGCACATAGGAGGTTCCTCGAGTCGTCTAACTGTGGCTAGGTGCTTCTCCTTAGCCATCATTGGCGGAGGGTTAGGGGGGTGGAACCCACTGCTTGAAGTGCTCACGTGGATGTCTCCGTCTAAACCAATCGTCGAAAAGGAGGTACCTAGGATCAAACTTGTCTGCACCATCGATCCACTCAAAGAAAAAGCACCTCTCATGGTCCTACACAACGAGATTCTAATAAAATATTAGTAGCATACTTACACAAATAAAGAAAAAAGATAGTGGAAATAATTTCTTACATTAAAACGACTGCATGTGTAGAAGCACCGCGCCGCTGTGTCCGGATGTTTCGATTGAAAAACATGGGCCGGGAAACCACAGTCACAGTTAGGGATAGGGAGGTCAGGAGGGACGAGGGCATCTTTGCTAGATGCATCGGGGTATAATTCTCGAGGACGACCCTGTTTTCACCAAAACTCCCCAAACATTTCTTGCGTCTAACAAAACGGATGTAATTTAACAAACATAAATCAAAACATCACAAATAAATGTCAATGAGAACCATAACTACAATACAACCAATTTCGTTCTAAGAACCGAAAGCAATTAACATTAAACCCTAAATCTAGGGTTTTCCATTTGATGCACAACAATGAACCCATAACATAACTACATGCGCCTAGGTTTGCTAGCTTTATCACGCCTTTGCATCATCCTATGGTTGTATAATACAAATATTGAGGGATAGAATGAAACCCTAAGTAATGACGATTCTTAGGTTGAAAAATCCGACTAATATATACCGAATCGATGCGAAAAAAACTAGGAGAGGAGCGAGGATACCTTGCTCTCAAAGATCTATGGATCAAATCAAAGTTTCCAATGTCCAATATGCCAATTCGTGAGGTAGGGCGAAGTGGGAGAGAAAAAAACTCAAGAGGGAGGAGAAAGAAGAGGAAGAAGGCTCGGGCAGGAAGGTTGGGGCCGGGGTTAAAACACAAGCTCAGCGCCATTCACCCTGGCGCCGAGCTCGGCGCCAAGATCTACGGCACCGAGCTCGGCGCCAAGATCTATGGCGTCGAGCTCGGTGCTAGGGACGCTGGCGCCCAGATGTGTTAGCTCGGCGCCAGCATCGATGGCGCCGAGCTAAGGGTCCAGATTTTAAAATCTTTCCTCTAGGGGCGTATTTGTGAAAAACTTTCAAAAAAAGGGCTAAAAATAAAAAATTCGGTGATGGTTTTTTTACAACAACTCATATATTATATTAAAACAACAGCCATTTTACAAAGAGGTCCTCAAAATAAGACCTGATTACATCAAAGTCCTACAGCTGGATGGGGAGGCAACAACGTCGAAGGCGATGGGGGAGACAAGGCCGCTGGTGGAGGGTCGCAAGGGCATCAAAGACACATACACCCGGGTGGACTAACCACGCAAAGCGCTGGTTAAAGGTGCGATGGTTGAGCCATCGAGAGGCAACGCACACCGATGACCGAAGGATGAAGATGGAGCTATCGCCGGAGGTAGAAGAAGAAGAAGCTCAAACTAGGATCCTAGGTGGAGGTGGAGCTGTCGAACCAACACCATAGGAGGAGCTGCCTTGCTAAAGAAAGGAGCACCAAGACCGGAGGCTGCTAAACGGAGAGGGATGCGTGCGTCGAAGGTTGCAGATTGGGAGGGGACGGATCTCGCCGGTGATGGATGGATGTGGAAGCGAGAGTGGTGGGGAGAAGATCCATGGGGAAGAAGAAAGGATTTATTTTATTAACAATGATAATGAAGTCAACGACATCGATGGCGAGAAAGAAACCGGGAAAGACCACGGTAGCTGCTACGACGACGACGACGGACGACGGCAAGAGAGGGCTCCCATCAGGAGAACTCTAACTATGATCTACTAATAACTCTTGAGGAGGGGCCAGCCCACCTACCCTCGTCACCGGCGAGCACGATGGAGAGGAAAGGCAGGGGGCCGGTGGACGGCCACAGGAGCGCTCGCTCTCGCTGGGAGACCTGAGCCAAGTATAGTACCGGGCTAGACTTTGGCATCCCCCGTGGCCTTGCATCTGACGGGTTTGGTTGGGTCCTCTAGCGATGAGGACTGTCACCTTGGAGTTGGAGGTTGTGGGCCTGAGTGAGATCCCTGGAGAGTAGATTGTATAGCCCAACCTACGCCCCTATTGTTATTTTTAATTTTTATTCCTTTTTGAATTATATAATTTTTGCAAATCTATTAGCATGTTTGGTTTACGAAATGCACAAGTGCAAAATGATCTGATCCTCAATAATCCCTCCATTTCAAATTACAAGACATTTTGGCATTTCTAGATCGGAAACTCTAGTTTTCGAACACGCAGTCGATGAAGCTTTGGCGCGCGCACCTCAAGGGCCGTCTGATGCGCACCAGGAAGGAGGAGGCCGCCCAATTCGCCACGTCCACGCCCGATGCCTATGCCCGCTCCCATGGCCGCCCTCTCTCTTCCCCACCTCCGGCGGCGCCTAGGGTTCCGGCAAGCCACCTCTCTTTTCCAACTCCAGCGGGTATAGAAGGGGGCGATTGGGGAAAGGTAGACCGGTAGGTGGTGGGGATGGTTGGTGGGCGGTTTAAGGGAGCCAGCAGGCAGATGGGGTAGGTCAGGGCAGGGGCATTTTGGCTAGAGCTCATTGAGGTCTCCATGGCAGCATGGGGGGGGGCTGAGGGGGAGGGGCGAGGGAATGGAGGTCATCGGTGGCGGTAGGGTCTCGCCGGAGCTCCATGGCCGCGGAGCTCCGATAAGACCCTACCACCGAGGCGGCGGTGGGCGCCGGGGTAGTGGAAGGTGGTGGAGGCGAAGGCAGGGGCAGGGACACACACTAGAGCCAAGGGTGACATCAAAGCCGAGGATGGCTGCAGAGCCGGGTGGAGTAACAAGGCGGCGAGAGGAAGAAGAAGAATAGTGTGCGTGAGGGAGCGGAGGGAGAGAGTGTGTGGGCGGAGGTGCCTATGCGTGCGTGAACGCCTTCTAGTAAGGCCCTTTCTAGATACATTATTTTTACTATACATCTAGACATAGTATATATCTAGATACTCCCAGCATTCCAAATTAGAAGTCACTTTGACTTATATCCACTTTGCTATGCATCTAGATAAATAATATGTCTAGATACATAGCAAAATGGATGAACAAAAAAAGTCAAAGCAACTTATAATTTGGAATGGAAGGAGCATATAACAAAATTAATGTATCTAAAAAAGTCAAAATGTCTTATAACTTGGGATGGAGGGTGTACGAAGCTAGCCATCACGTTTGGTTTCTATCATGGGTCAACCCATCCATTACCGAGAAAGCTTATTTTTGTGGATATCTAACACCCCGATGTTACTTGATAATTAATTAACTTAGATCGAGGTGGAGCTGGTTTTACGTGTGCTGATAATGTTATTTAGGGGAAAGAGAAAATGAAGAGGAGAACAAAGAGAAAAACAAAAGAAGAAGAAGAAGAAGAAGAAGAAAAAAGATGGTGGGCAGCAGCTCTGCCCCTGGATTACCACTAGACCGCACGTGCCTCCCCTTTTCTCTGTAAAAAAAAAAGGAAATCAGTTTTGGTTAAAAAAAGAGAAAAGAAAGGAGGAGGGGAATGGACTGCCGCATGGTCCAGCGACGGCCTGCTCGCTCGCACGCACGCAAGGGCGCTTGCCGCGCCGGTTTGGTGTGCGCGCCGGCGGGCCTATCGACCATGCCGCGTTCGTGTGCTGCCCTAGTCATCGCCGTACTCTGCAAATCCCGGGTGCGCTTAAAGAAATCGCCGGGTATGCGTTGTAGGCTCCGGCCGTGCTGCTGCTGCCGTCAGCCGCGTGTTGGGAGAGCCCACCCATGCCGATCACTGTGGCAACACTATGCTCGTCCTTCTGGAGCTATGCCGAGCATACCCGTGAGCCTCGCTTTGGACCGACAGACGCTTCTCATCCTCGCCGTTCGTTTTATAAGCATGAGCCGCCGCTGTTTCTCTCTCCCTCTCTCAAAATCTCCCGCAAAGGCTACGTCTCTTGGTCGAGCGTCTCATGTTCGTGCCATGGAGATTGGTAAGCATTCACGCCCCTTCCCTCTAGTCACTCCACCACCGCTCCCTGTTACCAACCATCAGGCTGCGACCGCGCCGTGCCCGTGCGCAGGCCACAGTCGAGCCGTGCGCTTGTGGCCAGGCTACTGCACTTCGCGTAGGTGTGGGCGGAGCTTGGGTACATGTCTGCCATGGGCCTTAGGTGCTCCTACGCGCCCCTTTGCCGCTATCAGGGCTGGCTCGGCCAAAAATTTACCGGCCGATGCGTCCTCTGTTTTTGTTTTTGTGAATGGGGAAGAGGAGCAGGGACCTCGGGGGAGAAGATGAAAAAGTCCAGGGGGTTTCTGTAAAAATCATGTGGTGGTGTGGGGAGCCTAGCTGGGCTGCTGCGCCGTGCGCCCATGGGCCTTGGCCGCGCGCGCCTGGCCCTGGCCGTGGCTATAGCTAGCCGCATGGCCCAATGCCTGAATGGAAATTCGTTTTTTCTTTTTATCTTAGTTGGAGAACTTCAAAAATTCACTAGAAATCATAGAAAAATCAGAAAAATGCAAAACAAGTTTTGCTGGGTTCATAAAATTGTTCTCTATCCATATATGCTATGCTTAGTGTTAGATTGTGTGATATCTATAGGTGTATTAAATAGTCATTGCATTCTTTGTGCATATAGGTGACGTGGCAATCGATTTTGTGCCGGATATGGAGCCAGAGTATGAGGAGGTCATCGAGGAGTACGAGGAGGAGGTCCTCGTTGATGGTGTTCCTGAAGCCCCTGCTGACTTTTTCGCTAACACGGTCCAGAACCAAGGCAAGCCCCGATGAATAACCTCTATTTTTCAACATACTTGTTATTATGTGATTTATGCATTAGGTTATAGGTGTTGGTTGAAACACACTTGTATATATATACTAACCTTGCATCATACTAGTATGATAGGTCCGAGTAGCTGCCTTGCTTAGGAACTTCGGTAGTACGTGTGTGACCTGTCGTCATGCATGATAGGCTTGTTATTGTTTCTTATATCATACTTGTGGGTTGGATAACAACTAGAGACCCGGCAGGAAGTGGTGCTTGGTGTAGCAACAGGACATGGAGGTCCTGGGTGCTTGTTCTTAGTCTCATCCGTGTCGATCAAGGACCGTTCGTTAGCAGCCATACTAAAAAGTTTGAAGGTACCAAACACATAACAGGGGCCTGAGTTACAGTTGACCGTGAAGCTAAGTACCTTCCTACGACTCAGGGTCCCTAAAAAGTTTATTGGAGTGTTACACTGACCATTCGAGGAGTTGTTAGGAGGTGAGGAATGTCCATGGATCAAACTTATGAGGGGGAAACCCGTCGCCGCTCGACGGGGCGGGCCTCATAGGGGGGTTCCCTAGGATGGTCAGGTCGCTTTTAGACTTGGGTCGTACGATCGGAATGGTTGCCTTGTACTTGCTCCTTTGAGAAGTACGGGCGTGTGTTTGGGATTACCCAGCTGGATGTACATCGATTGCAATCACCGCTCTCGGATATGGATACCACTTGTCGTATCACTGCTATCGTAGTAACAATTATAACATGATGTGGTGATGAAAAAATGAAACCAGGGAGTTGAGATATTCTAATTGCTTACCACATGTTTGAAAGTAGTACATGTGCTTATCTAGAATGGATAGGTGATTAACTCAATGTGACTGCTAAAATTTGGAATATAAGGATGTACTCCTAGTAATGCTTTTCTGCAAAAACAAATGAACCAGCAAACCAAATAGCCCCTACATGTCCTTGAGAGTCGGGAAACTATTCCCACCTAGTTGGGTAAATCTTGCGGAGTACATCATGTACTCAGGGTTTGTTCCACCCTTTTGTTGCAGATGCTAATCCTGAGGTGTAACCAGGTGTTCGTCCATTTGCGGGTCCTTCCTTGGAAGAGCGTACCCATGTGTTGCTTCTGCTTCTGCTTCGTTGAGTCCTCCCTGGTGGGCATAGTGAGGACTTCAGCTTCGACTTCTATCATAGTTAAATTCTTAGTGTTAGTCTAAGCTTTCAATAATGTAAAAAGGAACCTCTAGTATTGTGATCCGTATGTATTAAATTATGCTGCCATTCCAAAAACTGGTATTGTAATGTATTTGGATCATGTATTGTATGTGAACTAAAGCTTGTAATATTATTTATGTACTTCGCTACTCATTTATGGATCCTGTATCAAACGTGGATGGTTTCGAGTTCTCCTAGATGGTGGACTCGACAGATGACCGGATTTAAATTAATCCTTGCTTACTTAGTGCTCAGTGGTGAGCGAGTAAGTATTTGATTAGTTTAAATTGGTGGTTCTACCACAGCTGGTATCAGAGCCATAAATGTGTGGGGAAGTTCGAAATGCTTTTTCACAAGTAAAAATTTCCTACAAAAATTTTGCAAAAATTATAGGACATTACATTCGAGTATACAAAGTAGCCCTATAGTTATGTTATAGGTTATCAGGTGGCCTGTATGTAACTAACTCTAACTGTGGGAAGGGCTGTGATGATTTCTTTTGCAGGTACACTAACCTGAACGCATGGTAAGCGTAGTTACGACTAGCTATATAGGGAGAGTACGTAAAGTGCCACCAATTGAGTCAGTTAGTTGTAGGTTGTGAGGACGGATAGGTCGTGCATGCACCTTTTCATTCATGAGTTGTCTTGTGTTGCTTTAGCGTACTTACAGAAGGTTCAACTAGTGCTTTATGTTTCTTTAGTAGCTCCTTTCTAAGACCTTCCTGTCTTTGTTCCACAGATGTTGCACGCCGAGGTTGAGCATTGGAGGGCCAAGTGTCCCTACCACAACACGATGCCTCGAAGGGTTTTCCCCATCTCTTGTTGCGTAGTCTCAGGATGGTGCAGCCAGTTAGTTCATCGACATACTATGGGCGTGAGTACACCGTCCATGGTCTATCCCTCTATCAAGTGGAGGTGGTTGTCCCTGCTTTGGGTCATCCATAGTACTGGGAGGATCTGACTTTGCGAGGTGTGGGTGTCAGCCTTGACCACGCTAGAGAGGTGGTGGCACATGGTGCTTTGAGGAGGATGTGCCTTACCCGTGCGACTACCATGGGACAGTTCTTCTCCAAGTACTTCCCGGTGCCCCGTGTTGCGAGTCTTTGGCGTGAGGCCGCAGATGAGATGGATACCTATGAGGCCAGAGATGCGTGAGAGGAGCGTGTTGCAGACCTTCTATAGGAAAATGAGAATGAGGGGGGCAATGGGTACTTTCCAGCTGCTGTGGAGTATCTGACAACTAGTGCCAAGTCAAAAAAGTTACAGCGGGATCTAGTCAAGATGTACCATGGCAGGGTGGACCAACTAGAGGGGGTAGAGAGGAGGTTGCAGGATGAGCTCACTGAGGCGCTTTATCGGCACATCCCTGGTGCTACCCGTAGTCTGGAGGAGCAGCTAGCTGACATGACAGCTTGGAAGAATCACCTTTTTGAGCAGTGGCGCATGGTAGAGCAAGAGAGGGATGAGGCCCGTGCACAGAGGGACCAGAACTTTGATGTTTTGAATGCAGCTATGAATGAGAGGAATGAGCTTGTAGATGACTACAATGGGCTTGTGGACCATATTGAGGTACTTTAGGACCAAATGCAGCAGTTGGTTGAGCAGAATCAGTAGCTTGTAGCTCAGGCATCACCAGGGAATCAATGAGAGGATTCCCACACTGTTTCTGCTTTGGAGGCTAATGCACCTCCACCTATGCCTGCTCCTGCAGGACCTGAGGGTGAGCAGCTACCCGTGATTTTTGAGGAGGTTCAATCTAACTATCACCCTTTCTACCCTTATGTGCCATGTGGTCACTACAAGTTGCTAGTTCTGGCACCTTTGTTGACTAGGGCGATGGAGCTGCTGGCGGTCGATGGCATCGAGGTCATCAACAATGGACACATTTAGATTTGCCGAGTGGAAGTGATGCTTAAGCAAGCGGTTGTGTAATATAATTTTCCTGTATGGTAGTGAGTAATGAACTATCTAAGTTAGGTGCTTGATGTAATCTAGTTGTGTAATAATTAGGCTTGTGGCTAGAACTCTATGTGGTAATGTAATGTAATCGGTAGTGTATCATTAAACGGTTGTGTAAGCTGATCGATAAAATGTATGTTTGTGTTGTGCAAAACCTCCTAGCTAAGCTATTTTATCTGGTCAGTGCATGCTCAATCTTTTGTTGGATGTTGTGAGATGACTTGTTGTTGAATGATCCATCTAAATCTTTTTTTCGAGTGCTGATTATTTTGGATCTCCCTATCTTGTGTGTGCATTTATCTCTCGAGTGGACTTTCTCTTGTTATATCCATAAGTTGTTGGGATACTGAAGATGGTTTCTCGTCATGCAGAATGGCTGGACGCACTCATGGAAGCTATGGGGGTTTGGCCAATGGTGGAGAAGAGGCACCCCCACTGCCTCCGGCTAGCGTGACTGAGATCTTGGCCGCGATAGCCACAGGCAGTGCTGGCACCAACCACGCAATCAATGCTATCGCGTAGGTGTTGGCAATAGGTCGCAATCAGGGTGGAAGGGGCCCAAATCAGAACAACTCATACCAGGACTTCCTTAAAACCCAGCCTCCTATTTTCTCACGTGCTGAGGAACCGATGGAGGCTGATCATTGGCTACGTGCAATGGAGCAAAAATTCGCACTTCTCTAGGTCAATGATAAGCAGAAGGTTCTCTTTGCTGCTCAATAACTCCAGGGTGATGCTGGTGCTTGGTGGCAAGTCTTTCAGGCATCCCAGTTGGCAAATTAGCATATGACTTGGGAGGTGTTCCGTTTTGCTTTTTGTCAGCAACACATCCCTCCTGGTTTGATAGCAACGAAGATGAAAGAGTTCCTTGATCTTAAGCAAGGTAACATGTTAGTGCTTTAGTATGCAAGGAAGTTCAACAACTTGGCCCTATATGTAGGGCATCACGCTGACTCTGATGAGAAGAAGAGGGAATGCTTTACGCGTGGTCTGCCTATGATCATGCAAAGGGAACTGTTCCTGGGGAACTATCAATCTTTCCTAGACTTGCTGAATGCGGCTATCACATTGGAGACACTGAATAAGGGAGCTCAAGCAGAGTTGGGATAGAAAAGGATGGTTGTTGGATCCTGTAGCCATTCCCCTTAGAAGGTCTAGGTGGTGAGGCAGGTGTTATACTATCCTACCGGTAACTGGCAGCCCCTAGCGCTAGAACCCGATAGGGCAATACCATGCACCTCAGCAGCAGCAGCAGCGTGGACCACAACCACAACAACTAGATCAGCTACGTCAACAATAGCCGAACAAGACCGAACCATGCTACAATTGTGGCAAGGAAGGACACTTTGTGTAACACCCTAGGTGTTAGGCTTGCATAATTGCACTTTCATTTGCATGAGCATAAGCATCAAGCATTCATATATGAGCTTTTACATATGAAACATACAATTGAAACATGTGAAATATGCCATGTTATTCTATGTTTTCCATATGTGTATGCTTGTGATCATGTGTGATTAAGCGCAAGTAGTGTTGTTTGGTCACTAAAACACCTTAGCTACACTTAGGATGCCTAATGGAATAATGTTCATGTGAATCACTTTACCTAATTAAGCTCCTAAGTGATGACATGCATGGTTGACCTAGGAAGTACTTTTGTGTGACCTATGTATGAAATGCTTGTGGGACCTTCGGAGTACCCTAAACATGTTTAGAATATCACATGGAACAACTTTGGTATTCATGACTAAGGCTAGTTTGGTCTCTAAGTCATATCTATAGTGTAAATCATCAATTTCATGTTAAATGTTTGACTGGAGTTGAACATCACTTTAGAAACTTTGCAATGCTGTGCACCCTAAAACAAAGTTGTAGAACTCAAGTAGTGTAACAACTTTTATTTTTGGGTCATAGGCTAGTTCAACTCCTAACATGCTTGAATTTGGATCACAAAAGTAAATGTAGTGATGTTTGAAAACTTGGAAATATTTCTAAGTCTTTCAACGCTTTTCAGTTTTCGTGTAAGCTACTTTGGTTCCTTATAGTTTGAAAACCATGGAGATCCAGACTAAGTTGATATTGGCAATGTTGGAGCTTACCTATAGCTCTACAACTTTGATTAATGGATCTCTTGCTAATTCGCCATGGGTTAAGATTTAGGAGGGGGAGAAAACACGCCGTCAGTCGACTGATGCTGCACCTGATGGCATCTCGGCTGGTCAGTCATGGCCGATAGGGCGCTGGCCGCGCGCGCCATTTGGCAACCCTAGGTAGCCTAGATAGGTCCGTGTGGTCACCATGGAGCGATTGCGCCTCTCGCCTGGACCTGCCATGACCGGAGACGGCTAGTGCACCTCCGCGCAGCACCGCCGTGCCGCCATGGCCGGCGATGAGCTATCCCCAGTGCGCCTCCGTGCCAACCACCTACCTCTATCGACGCGGGAGAGAGTGATGAACATGATGGTGGGGTCGGTTTCACCGGAAAGTTCACCGTCGGTGAGCTAGCGCCGGTCAAACCACCTCCCCTGTCTCTAAGTTTTATAGGCGTTTTATAGACGAACATTGCTGGGTCCCGCATGTTAGTGACTGCAGTTCTAGGTTTTATTTTTTTTCTTTTCTAGATTTTTGTGTTAACTTTGAAAAATGATATCTAGAGCTAGGAGTGTCGAAATTGAGTGAACCAAATTTTTTGGATTCCTCATAAAGTGTAGGATTTGAAAAAATATGAAATACACTATTTTTGGTATTTTTCGAGAAGAATAAAATAGAGCTAGATAAATTCTTTTAAATGGTTTCAATCTTGTAAAATCTAAAACTTGAGCTAGGAAAGTGATAAAAATGTGATTCCAATTTTTTGGTCTTGTATTGTCATGTAGTACCTAGAAAAAATATTGGTTGCACAATGATATTGCTGGAAATAGGAGTTTGCTATTCATCTTAAAAAAATGCTAGATTCTTTGTGCTATGATGAAGCTAAGAAAAATAGGAATGCTGTTGTTTGATAATTTTTAATAGGATTTCCTATTTATGTTATTTTAAGCCCTGCTGGCTTATCATTTTTGTGTAGGATGTTCTACTTATTCAAATACTGTGAAATTTATTCAATAGCCTATTGGGGATATTTATAAGCTACTGTAATTTTTGTGAAATTTATTGTACAAATTTGCTATGTGTTTATTATTTCACCTAATTATCTAAATAACTTAATAAAGGCATGAAAAGAATTTATTTAGGAATGGCCACTATGTTTTCTAGTCCTCATTTGATGTATGTTAACTGTTGGTAACATTGGTAGTGGTCAGAGTAACATTCTTGTATGTTGTGAAATATTATTTTCCATAAAATTCACTTATAGTGATTTTCTGGACAGATTTTAGAGTTAAGCAAATTATATGAAGAAGATGATATTTGCTGTGAATCTTGTCTGTAACAAAGTTGTATATTACTCACTTATCTAGCTTGTGTTAAATTTTCATGGCAGTTGTCCAAATGGTTTGTGAGTTATGACTGTTAAAAGTTGGTCTTCAGAACTTGTAGTTCTCTGGAATTTCTGGACCAGATTTGATAAATGTGCCTATTTGGTATTGTTGACTTGGGAATCATACTGAGATGATTAAATATAAATTGTAGAAAATTTCATAAGCTTTCTAGATTATCTTTTTGCATGTCTTTTGGGTCAGTACAACTCTAGTTATTAGTTAAACTAGCAGCTGCTGTTTACAGCCTTGAGTCTGTGAATGCAGTGAATGACTTGATTGCTTTATATGAGTTGATGTGATGATTTAGATGCTTAGGCTAATTAAGATAAATTGTTAGTTGCAGGTGCTAGACCTCTTGCTGAATATGAACAACTTTATCTTAGGTTGCTAGAGCTTGGTGAGTGTGTAGTTCTTATTTTCAAGAAGAGATATGCATTTACTCAGTAAAATCAATGGTAATCTTGAGTCATCATGTCATTCATGTTTCCATCTTTACATGGCTGTACATTTCATCATCACCTTCCATCTCTTTTGCATGCATGACTCTTATGCGGTGCATATGCATACAATAGATATTTCAGAGGGAGTCGCGCTTCTAGAATTTGAACAAGGACTTCTGGAGGAGCAGCAACAAGTGTAGGAGTAGGAGGTGCAGGCCCCAGAAGGAGGAGCCAATGAAGAAGAAGTTCTTGAGTGTCCCAATCATGAACCTTCCTCTTTTTTGAAAGGCAAGCCCAGAGCATTCTAAGTCTCCTATGTGTTAAAAATGTTACTTTGAGTATCTTTATATGTTTGATTCATTAAGTGATAGGGGTTGGATGCAAAGACTTGTTGCATATCTATCTATTCCTTGTCCAGTAAATGTACCCTCAATGCTATTTAGGTCCAGTAGTGAATCAATGCTTAGCCATGCTGAGATTGGTAAAGTCAGGTGGTTTCCTGTCACCTGCAAGATAGGATGATATCTGGTCACGATTGGCTATATTTGCTATCGTGGAATTAACTATGTGCTAATAATGAATAGAGACCAGGTAGGATGTCGATAGAGAAGCAACAAGGCAAGGAGGTCTTGGGTGTGGATCTATCCCCGTCTGTGTCGTTTAAGGACCAATTTGCTATACGTCTTCATGTCATGTAAAAACACATGCCTATCACTTAGTTGGCCGGATAACTCGTTCCGACTGCAAAGCCGAGCAGCTCAACTTAGGCCGGAAGCCGGGAAGTGAAAGTGTGCACTCTGGCGGTAGTAAGGATGTGCGGGGAGCCATTGGCGTAAGTCCAAAGGGTAGATTGACGTCCTGGCAGAGTGGATTCCCAGAGAGTGCAGCGTTGCTCGGACCAGCGAATTCGTTCCTAAGCTATACCAAAGGTGACCCGAGGCGACCACTGATCAGGTTGCTTGGGTGTGTGTTAGGAATAATTCCCCAGCTGGGTAGGAATTGATTCGAGTCACCGTCTCTCCCGGATAGTGAGAACTTGACTGAGCAGCGGCAACGTAGAGACACTTAATTGAACTTGATGGTTATAATGATGATGATGATGTTACAACATTATACCGGATATGGTTACTAATGTTTGAAGTTTAATCAAGTGCTTGCTCTAGTACAGGTACTAATCTAGATGACATGTTTAATATTGGTAACTTGTTGCTTAACTAATAATTTAAATTATGCTCTTGTATCATTAAAGCTTTTATACAAAATGGTTGTTAAGCGAGATCCACCGAATAAAGCCTTGCATACTCCTTGGTGTCATTTATTTTTAGTTTATAACGGGTAAGTCTAGCTGAGTACATTCTCGTACACAGGCTTTATTCTCTCTTATTGTATATGACGTGCTCTATAACGGTTACTGCAAGTATTGTCTCTACCCTACTGGTGATGAAGACTAGATCATGGACATGATCTTCTATGTTATCTTATCATGATGCTTTTGCTGGATATGACTATGGAACTGGCTTGTATTTGGACTAAGTGTGTGTGATGGTTTCCAACTACTTTGCTTCCGTTATTTGTGAACTCATGTTGTAATAACTATGTGAACTCCGATGTATGAGATACTTGTGAACTACTTGTGAAATGGATGTAACATGTGGCTTGTTATGTTGAATCGAGTACGATCTTGGTTGTATGCAAGTTGGTTTGAAATCTTTCATGGTTTCAGTTGACTACCGGGTTTATATGGGTTCATGTATGATGGTTTGATCACTTTGGTGATTGCTTTTGTACTTGTGCTCTTATAAATTGGTCGGTTCTGTTACAGCTGGCATCGAAGCAAGATTCAACATTAAACATGTCATATGTGTATTTAAAACAAAGTTTTTGTTTGCAAAAATAAGTTTTTACAACTTATAGCCACTTATATATAGGTGTATTCAAATCTGAATTTTTACCTAAGTGTGCGAGTGGTCATATCCTCTATGCCTAAATAAGGACTTTTAGGTGGCTTATTTAAGTACTAACTTTTTGGGGGGGGGGTAATTGCTTGCATTTCTATTTTGTCGTCCATACGGCGTGCTATTGTATGGATGACATCCGCTTGGGTGGTAATGTATGGATCAATTGCCTCTATGCCCAGGTAAGTGTGAGTTGTGAGAGCATGACTGTCCAACTATCGGTCTAGGGGAGAGTTAGTTGTGGTTACTGGAATATTTACATGTTACACACATGTATATATGAAGGTACTTAATCGTGGGTATATCTGTTGGGTAGCTTTGGATACCGAAGTATATATATCTGGGGATGTATATATGGAGAATATCTTAGTTTACTGCTTTCATTATGTGCTTATTTATCTCTTGTGGGGATGGGCTGCAATGAATTTGCCTACAGGTACACTAACAGCGCAACGTGTAGCCCGACTAGATGCGTATATTGAGAGAACGTATGTATGACACCGTGTATGTCGCTAGAATTTTAATTTTTTCCTAAGATTCATGAGGACGTACGGAACGTGCATGTATCATGTTCACTCATGTAATTATATTTTTGCATCACTCCCTCCCTTATCATTAATTATTCCATTATATATTTCTTATCCTGTAAGATATTCCTCTCACGCCCAAATTGCAATGTTACTATAGATGGCCGCATGAGCACTACCGCCCAGGAGCAGCACATTCCTGCACGTGTTTGGCACTCCAACCCTGTTGTGGAGGGTGCTATATTCAGTGGGATACACTGAGCCGCCTTGTTGTACTTGGAAGCAAGTGGAGGCTGAAGGAAGGTCATTGTGGTATGACGTTGAGGTGGTTGTGTCACCTCATGAAAACAGACCACAATGGCTTGGTTGGAGCATCGAAGCTGATGGACAAACCCCTTGGGAAGGTGCCCAAGTGGCAGCTTTGGAAGTGCTAGTCGATATTTGTTAAGAGTTTGGTGATGAGTTGATCAACGGACCAGCTGAGTCCATTCCTCGAGTAGTCCTGTTAGAGGCAGTTTGGCTGGACTTTGAGGATGATCCATTGGTAATGCCGGAGATAGAGCAGGCATAGAGCTCTGGACCAGCCATGAGTGCCATGATGGCTGTTCTGAAGATGTTCTATGATCGTTAGAGCACTTATGTTAGTGTTTTGACAGCTGTTTAGTAGGCACAGAATGAACGGCGCAAGTGGAAGAAACATGCGCGCAAGTATGGTAAAGGGCTGAGGGCAACCCAAAATGAGATATGTGGTTTTATGGATGCTTTGGAAACTCGCAGGCAACAGTTTGTGAGAGCTATCAGGGAAAGAGATGCTAACCATGATCAGATCATGTTGTTGACTCCTGAGCGGGATGACGTAATCCGTCTGGCACAAACTAGGAACAATGCTAGGGTCATGGTAGAAATTCGGGCTGAAATCAGAGAGAACGAACTCCTTTGTCTGATTGAGGAACTACAGATTGACGTTCACCATCCCAATAATTAGATCAATCTGATTCCTCACCCTATTCCAGTGTACCCCATGGTGGGAGGACCACAAGTGATCTTCGCTGATGATGATGGCATGGAAATAGATGCCAATGTCGTCACGGTGCCTGAGGCTGCAAAAGAAGAAGAAGAAGAGGAGGTGGAACTGGAGCCTATCGAAGATGAAGATGGTGAAGGAGTAATTGATGCTGACACCGATGATGATGCGTAGTTTAGCTGTAGCACTAAGCTAGATGCACTAGTTCGTATCTTTTGCTTTCTTCTAGAAGGACATAACTTAAATTAAGTTAGTGACTTTGATGTAATCTCTGAGACTTGCATGTTTGCTCCATGTGGATGTGAGCATTAATAAAAGTCCAGCTTCGATGTTGGCAAAAATTTGGCATGTATGCGTATGCATCGTGAGAATGTGCGGAGTAAAATATTGGCGATGTTATGAGGATGAATTATTGTGCCTCTGTTTATTGTATGAACTTATTCTCTCCAATAAGTTCAATTTGGCATAATTCTATAATTCATCTGTAATGTTTCTAACATCATCCATCATTACTCACTGTTGCACTTCTGCAGATGTCACTCAATCTGCGCTCGGGCAGAGGTGGGGGTAGTGGTGAGGAGGATCTTCCACCGCCACCACCGCCCACGCCATCTGATCTATTGGCCATGCTTGTTGAAGGTTAGCGTGCTTTAGGGGATGCCATGCGTACCCTGGCACAACATCAAGCACAGGGTCGCAATCAACATCAGGGACTAGACCCGAATCAATATAGTGATTTTAAAGAATTCTAAGACACCAAGCCACCAATTTTCAAAGATGCTGAAGAGTCGCTCTAGGCAGAAGAGTGGCTAAACACACTTGAGCACAAGTTTCATTTGCTAAGGCTAACGAAACATATGAAGGCAAAGTATGCTTCGCATCAGTTGCAAGGACCAGCAGGTATATGGTGGCGTCATTATAGGTCCACCTTACCTGAGAATGCTTAGATCACTTGGAACCAATTCTAGGATGCTTTGAAGGATCATTATATTCCTCCTGGTTTGATGGCCATGAAGCACATTGAGTTCATGAAGCTGGTACAAGGCACCAATAATCTTACTAAATATCTTCATGCATTCAATCATCTAGCAAAGTATGTCCCAGAATTTGTTGATACAGAGGCAAAGAAAATCTCTAGCTTCAAGAGAGGGATTAGTCCCAAACTAATGAAGACCTTGGAGAACAACAAGAGTGCTACTTTCAATGAGTTTGTGAGTGACACTCTCACTCAAGAGAACAACAATAATGTCTATGCAGCTTCCAAGAATCGCAAGAGGGCCTTTGAGGCAAGTGCATCTTAGGCTAAAGCTCCTGTGGCTGTAAAGAGTCAGTTTCATCCACTTGCTTCAACCATAAGGTATCGTCCACCTCAAAAGAAGAATCAGGCCAAGACTGGGTTCTATAAGGCCTTTACTGTTCCTCTTCCAAAAGGCACCACAGGACCAGGGAATTCTTTTGTTCCACCAAGTAACAGGCCCTGCTGGAATTGTGGCAAGACGGGTCATTGGTCCAAGAGTTGTTCTTATCCTCAAAAGAATAATCAGAAGCAGGGGAATTCTGGTGCTCGTCAAGGTCATGTTAACTACACCAGCATGATAGAGATACCCTCAGGCGAGGTGGTCACTGCGGGTAAGTTTTTTGTGAATCAACATCCTGCAGTTGTACTGTTTGATTCCGGTGCTTCGCATTCATTCATGAATCTAATATTTGCATCAAAGTGCAATCAGGAGGTAATTACACTATCCACGGGTAGTTATTGCATTAGTGTAGCTAGAAGTAGTATTTCTACCAATCAAATAGTGTAGGATGTGAGTATCGAAATAGAGGGACGAGTGTATACGTCTGATCTGGTAGTTTTGCTAGGATTAGGTATAGATGTAATCTTGGAGATGAAGTGGATGAGCGGTCATGGAGTGCTCATCGATACTTCCACTAGGGTCGTTATGTTGAGAGATTCTATCAGCAATGAGGCTTTTTTGGTGCCACTTCCCATAGATCTAGACCTCCACCACACACTAATGTTATCTAGACCCCGAGAATTGAGGACGTTCTGGTAGTTTGTGAATTTCTAGATGTATTTCCTGATGATCTACCTAGTTTACCGCCGGATCGAGATATTGAATTCAAGATCGAGTTAGTGTCGGGTACTGCACCTATTTCTAGAAGTCCTTATAGGATGCCACCCAATGAGTTAGCAGAGCTTAAAGTTTAGTTACAAGATCTATTAGAAAAGGGTCTTATCCGACCTAGTGTTTCTCCCTGGAGTTATCCCGCTATATTTATGAAGAAGAAGGACAAGTCATTGCGCATGTGTGTGGATTATTGTCCACTCAATGCCATGACAATCAAAAACAAGTACCCATTGCCTCGCATTGATATTTTATTTGATCAGTTGTCTAAGGCAAAGGTATTCTCCAAAATTAATTTGAGATATGGCTATCATCAGATAAAAATTAGACTAGAGGATATACCTAAGACCGCTTTCTCCACCAGATATGGGTTGTATAAGTATATTGTTATGTCTTTTGGTTTGACCAACGCTCCTGCATACTTTGTATATCTGATGAATTCGGTATTCATGTCAAAACTAGACAAATTTGTGGTTGTCTTCATTGATAGCATTTTGATCTTTTCCGTGAATGCTGAAGACCATGCCGAGCATCTAAGAATTGTTTTATATAGACTACGAGAACATAAGCGTTATGCCAAGTTCAGCAAATGTGAGTTTTGGCTAAAGAAAGTACCTTTCTTAGGTCATGTGTTGTCTGATGAAGGGATTTTAGTGGATCCCACTAAGGTGCAAGAAGTCTTGGATTGGAAAGCACCAACTTCAGTGCACGAGGTTAGAAGTTTCCTTGGTTTGGCTAGCTATTATCGTCGCTTCATCCTGAATTTCTCTAAGATAGACAAGCCGATGACCAGGTTGCTTCAGAAAGATGTGAAGTTTGTTTGGACTCCAGAGTGTGAAACTGCTTTTCATACTTTGCAGACTTTATTGACTTCAGCTCCTGTTTTAGCATATCCTGATATTGAGAAACCTTTTGATGTGTTTTGTGATGCATCAGGTACCAGTTTAGGATGTGTTCTTATGCAGGAAGGCTGGGTTATTGCTTATGCCTCGCGTCAGCTGAGGAAGCATGAAGCCAATTATCCAACTCATGATCTGGAGTTAGCTGCTGTTGTTCATGCTTTGACGATTTGGAGGCATTACCTGCTCAGTAACGTGTGTCATATCTATACCGATCATAAAAGTCTCAAATATATCTTTACTCAACCAAAATTGAACATGAGACAGAGAAGATGGCTAGAGTTGATCAAAGATTATAACTTAGAAGTACATTATCATCCTGGAAAAGCAAATGTAGTTGCCAACGCTTTGAGTAGAAAGTCCCATTGCAATTCTCTCTTGGAAGGAGATTATCATTTGGCACATCTATTACATCCTGCTATGTTGCACAGTATTACTCTCAGTTGCTCTCTTGAAAGTAAAATCATTGAGCTTCAGAAATCCGATGTGGGTGTGTTCCACATAAAAAGGAAGATGAAAGAGTAAGAAACAAAACACTTCCGAGTAGATGAAAAGGGTGTCCTATGGTTTAAGGATAGACTTGTAGTGCCGAAGGATAAAGAGCTTAGAAACCAAATCTTAGATGAAGCTCACTCCTCCAAGTTATATATTCACCCGGGAAGTAGCAAAATGTATCAAGACTTGAAACCTCGCTTTTGGTGGACCAAGATGAAGAAAGAAATCGCAGCTTATGTTGCAAGGTGTGACAATTGTTGTAGAGTCAAAGCAATTCACTTGAAGCCTGCTGGACTTTTTCAACCATTGTCTGTTCTAGGTTGGAAATGGGAAGAGATTTGTATGGATTTCATTGTTGGACTTCCCCCTACCTAAAAGAATTTTAATTCTATATGGGTAATAGTGGATTGTTTAACCAAGTCTACCCATTTCATACCAGTTAGAACTGACTATCGACCAAGTGACTATGCTGAGTTATATTTTAATCAGATAGTACATCTCCATGATGTTCCTAGAACCATTGTATCGGACAGAGGACCTCCGTTCACTACTTGTTTTTGGGAGCATTTGCACAAGATGTTAGGCACCACCTTAGTTAGAAGTTCTACTTATCATCCATAGACCTCTGGACAGACGGAGCGGGTGAATCAAATATTGGAAGACATGTTAAGAGCTTGTGTCATATCTTCCAAGGGTTCATGGGAGAAGTGGTTACCTTTGGCTGAATTTTCCTATAATAATAGCTATTAAGAAAGTATCAAGATGGCTCCATTCGAAACGTTGTATGACCGCAAATATAGAACTCCTTTGAACTAGGTTGAATCTGGAGAAAGGAGATACTACGGTATTCATTTCGTCGAGGAGGCTGAACAACAAGTTCATACTATCCAGAAACATATGGAAGCTGCTCAAACTAGGCAGAAAAGTTATGCTGATAAAAGAAGGAAGCCCATTGAGTTTGAACTTGGTGATTACGTTTATCTGAAAGTATCACCGATGAAAGATGTGCAATGGTTCAGAGTAAAGAGGAAGCTTGCACCTAGATATGTAGGTCCATATCTGATCATAGAGAAGAGTGGGAGAGTAGCCTACAAGATAGAGTTACCTTATGAGATGAGAGCTATCTTCAATGTTTTTCATGTATCTCAATTAAAGAAATATCTCTGCGTTCTAGAAGAAAAAGTTCCACTTAGAAATATCAAGCTAAAATCAGATCTATCCTATGAAGAAAGGTCGGTGCATTGATACAAAAGAGAGAGTAACCTAGAATCGGGTGGTCAAGTTTTACAAGGTCATGTGGAGTAATCAGGGTAGTGAGAGCGATGCAACGTGGGAACGGGAAGATTATTTAAAGGATGTTTACCCTACCTTTTATTCAAAATGGTACGCTTTTCAAATCTCGGGACGAGATTTTTATAAGGGAGGAGGGCTGTAACACCCTAGGTGTTAGGCTTGCGTAATTGCACTTGCATTTGCATGAGCATAAGCATCAAGCATTCATATATGAGCTTTTACATATGAAACATACAATTGAAACATGTGAAACATGCCTTGTTATTCTATGTTTTCCATATGTGTATGTTTATGATCATGTGTGATTAAGTGCAAGTGGTGTTGTTTGGTCACTAAAACACCTTAGCTACACTTAGGATGCCTAATGGAACAATGTTCATGTGAATCACTTTACCTAATTAAGCTCCTAAGTGATGACATGCTTGGTTGACCTAGGAAGTACTTATGTGTGACCTATGTATGAAATGCTTGTGGGACCTTAGGAGTACCCTAAACATGTTTAGAATATCACAAGGAACAACTTTGGTATTCATGACTAAGGCTAGTTTGGTCTCTAAGTCATATCTATAGTGTAAATCATCAATTTCATGTTGCATGTTTGACTGGAGTTGAACATCACTTTAGAAACTTTGCATGGCTGTGCACCCTAAAACAAAGTTGTAGAACTCAAGTAGTGTAACAACTTTTATTTTTGCCATAGGCTAGTTCAGCTCCTAACATGCTTGAATTTGGATCACAAAAGTCAATGTAGTGCTGTTTGAAAACTTGGAAATATTTCTAAGTCTTTCAACACTTTTTAGTTTTCGTGTAAGCTACTTTGGTTCCTTATAGTTTGAAAACCTTGGAGATCTAGAGTAAGTTGATATTGGCAATGTTGGAGCTTACCTGTAGCTCTACAACTTTGATTAATGGATCTCTTGCTAATTCACCACAGGTTAAGATTTAGGAGGGGGGAGAAAACACGCCGTCAGTCGACTAATGCTGCACCTGATGGCCATCTCGGCCGGTCAGTCGTGGCCAATAGGGTGCTAGCCACGCGCACCATTTGGCAGCCGTACACCGGTGGCATCCCCTCCGTCAGGCCATCGTGGCCACATAGGCGCCACGACGTGCTGCTGCTTTTGCTCGCTTCATTCGCTTGGTCTCGCTGCAGCGCATGAGCCGCAAAAGCAAAGCGCTGTCACCACCACTGTCGCCGAGAGCACCGCCATCGCCTAGCTCCCTCGCCACCGAACCATTGCTGCCTCTAGCTAGCAAATAGCTTTGCCGTCTTCCTCCCTACCTGCTCGACATGTTTGCTCGACCGGACAAGCCACGATGAGGGCGAATTTTGCCGTTCTCGCCTCACCGAAGTTCGCTGTCTCCATGGCCATCGTCACGGCGAGCTCACCGCCGCTCTGCTCCCTCACCCATTCAATTTCCTTCTTAGCGTTAGCACTAGTTTAGGGTGTAGTCTAGCTTAGGCGATGATCTCACGGTGAACTGTCACCCATTCCATTTCCTTCGCCGTCATTGAACACGACGATCAACGCCGTCGTGCTCTCACCGCCACACCGCTGCGCATGTGGACAACCCTCGCCGATGCTTCCACCCGAACCCTAGGTAGCCGAGATAGGTCCGCTTGGTCACCACGGAGCGATTGCGCCTCTCGCCTAGACCTACCGTGGCTGGAGACGGCCGACGCACCTCCGTGCAGCGCTGTCGTGCCGCCATGGCCGACGACGAGCTATCCCCAGTGCGCCTCCATGCCAACCACCTACCTCTATCGATGCGGGAGAGAGTGAGGAACATGATGGTGGGGTCGGTTTCACCGAAAAGTTCGTCGTCGGTGAGGTAGCGCCGGTCAAACCACCTCCCCTGTCTCTGTGTGACTGACCAGTGGAGTCCGCTGACTGCTGGGTCCCGCATGTCAGTGACTGCAGTTCTAGGTTTTGTTTATTTCTTTTCCAGATTTTTGTGCTAACTTTGGAAAATGATATCTAGAGCTAGGAGTGTCCAAAGTGAGTGAACCAAATTTTGTTGGATTCATCATGAAGTTTAGTATTTGATAAAAATATGAAATGCACTATTTCTGGTATTTTTCTAGGAGAATAAAATAGAGCTATATAAATGCTTTTAAATGGTTTCAATCTTGTAAAATCCAAAACTTGAGCTAGGAAAGTCATAAAAATGTGATTCCAATTTTGTTGGTCTTGTATTGTCATGTACTAACTGGGAAAAATATTGGTTGCACAATGATTTTGCTGGAAATAGGAGTTTGCTATTTATCTTAAATAAATGCTAGATTCTTGTGCAATTTTTCATGTTAAAAATATGTATCCAATGAGCATGAAATTTATTGCACAGTGTTCTTCTGCTATGATGAAGCTATGAAAAATAGGAATGCTGTTGTTTGACACTTTGTAATAGGATTTCCTATTTATGCTATTTTAAGCCCTGCTGGCTTGTCATTTTTGTGTAGAATGTTCTACTTATTCAAATACTGCGAAATTTTATACAGTAACCTATTGGGTACATGTATAATCTACTTTAATTTTTGTGGAATTTAATGTATACTTTTGCTATATGTTTATTATTTCACCTAATTATCTAAATAACTTAATAATGGCATGAAAAGAATTTATTTAGGAATGGCCACTATGTTTTCTAGTCCTCATTTGATGTATATTAACTGTTGGTAACTTTGTTAGTACTCAAAGTACCATTCTTGTATGTAGTGAAATATTATTTTCCCTAAAATTCACTTATAGTGATTTTCAGGATATATTTTAGAGTTAAGCAAATTACATGGTGAAGATGATGTTTGTTGTGAATCTTGTCTATAAAAAAGTTGTAGCTAACTCACTTATCTAGCTTGTGTTAAATTTTCATGGCATTTGTCCAAATGGTTTGTGAGTTATGACTGTTCAAACTTGGTCTTCAGAACTTGTAGTTCTCTGGAATTTCTGGACCAGATTTGATAAATGTGCCTATTTGGCCTTGTTAACTTGGGAATCATACTGAGATTATTAAATATGAATTGTAGACAATTTCATAATCTTTCCATATTATCCTGTTGTATGTCTTTTGGGTTAGTACAACTCTAGTTATGAGGTAAACTAGCAGCTGTTGTTTGTAGCCTTGAATCTGTGAATGCAGTGAATGACTTGATTGCTTTATATGAGTTGATGTGATGATTTAGATGCTTAGGCTAATTAAGATAAATTGTTAGTTGTAGGTGCTAGACCTCTTACTGAAGATGAACAACTTCATCTTAGGTTGTTAGAGCTTGGTGAGTGTGTAGTTCTTGTTTTCAAGAAGAGATATGCATCTACCCAGTAAAATCAATGTTAATCTTGAATCATCATGTTATTCATGTGTCCGTCTTTACATGGTAGTACATTTCATCATCACCTTCCATCTCTTTTGCATGCATGACTCTTATACGGTGCATATGCATACAATAGGTGTTCTAGAGGGAGTCACGCTTCTAGAATTTGAACAAGGACTTCTGGAGGAGCAGCAGCAAGTGCAGGAGCAGGAGGTGCAGGCCCTAGAAGGAGGAGCCAACGAAGAAGAAGTTATTGAGTGTCTCGATCACCAACCTTCCTCTTTTCTGAAAGGCAAGCCCTAGAGCATTCTAAGTCTCCTATGTTTTAAAAATGTTACTTTGAGTATCTTTATATGTTTGATGCATTAAGTGATAGGGGTTGGATGCAAACACTTGTTGCATATCTATCTATTCCTTGTCCAGTAAACATACCATA
Organism: Miscanthus lutarioriparius; assembly: GCA_904845875.1. Taxonomy (NCBI): domain Eukaryota; kingdom Viridiplantae; phylum Streptophyta; class Magnoliopsida; order Poales; family Poaceae; genus Miscanthus; species Miscanthus lutarioriparius. The sequence goes on from CAJGYO010000017.1 coordinate 24,695,089, forward strand.
AATCCTATTTAGGTCCAGGAGCGAATCAATGCTTAGCCATGCTTAGATCGGTAAAGTCAGGTGATTTCCTGTCACCTACAAGATAGGATGATATCTGGTCACGGTTGGCTATATTTGCTATCGTGGAATTAACCATGTGTTAATAATGAATGGAGATCAGGTGGGACATCAATAGAGAAGCAACAAGATAAGGAGGTCTTGGGTGTGGATCTATCCCCGTCTATGTCGGTTAAGGACCGATTCGCTGTACGTCCTCATGTCATGTTGAACGCATACCTATCACTTAGTTGGCCGAATAACTTGTTCCGACCACGAAGCCGAGCAGCTCAACTCAAGCCGGAAGCTGGGAAGTGAAAGTGCGCACTCTGGCAGTAGTAAGGATATGCGGGGAGCTATTGGCGTAAGTCCAAAGGGTAGATTGATGTCCTAGCAGAGTGAATTCCCTGAGAGTGCGACACTGCTCGGACCCATGAATTTGTTCCTAAGCTGTACCAAAGGTGACCCAAGGCGACCACTGATCAGGTTGCTTGGGTGTGTGTTAGGAATAATTTCCCTAGCTGGGTAGGAATCGATTCGAGTCGCCGTCTCTCCTCGATAGTGAGAACTTGACTGAGCAGCAGCAACGTAGAGACACTTAATTGAACTTGATGGTTATAATGATGATGATAATGTTACAACATTATACCGGATATGGTTACTAATGTTTGAAGTTTAATCAAGTGCTTGCTCTAGTACAGGTGCTAATCTAGATTACATGTTTAATATTGGTAACTTGCTGCTTAACTAATAATTTAAATTATGCTCTTGTATCATTAAAGCTTTTATACAAAATGGTTGTCAAGCGAGATCCACCGAATAAAGCCTTGCATACTCCTTGGTGTCATTTATTTTTGGTTTACGACGGGTAAGTCTAGCTGAGTACATTCTCGTACTTAGGGTTTATTCCTCTCTTGTTGTAGATGACGTGCTCTATAACGGTTACTGCAAGTATTGTCTCCACCCTACTGGTGATGAAGACTAGATCATGGGCATGATCTTCTATGTTATCTTATCATGATGCTTTTGCTGGATATGACTATGGAACTGGCTTGTATTTGGACTAAGTGTGTGTGATGGTTTCCAACTACTTTGCTTCCGCTATTTGTGAACTCGTGTTGTAATAACTATGTGAACTCTGATGTATGATATACTTGTGAACTACTTGTGAAATGGATGTAACATGTGGCTTGTTATGTTGAATCGAGTACGGTCTTGGTTGTATGCAAGTTGGTTTGAAATCCTTCGTGGTTTTAGTTGACTACCGGGTTTATATGGGTTCAAATATGAGGGTTTGATCACTTCGGTGATTGCTTTTATACTTGTGCTCTTATAAATTGGTCGGTGCTGTTACACTTTTCAAGGGAATGCCCCTGAACCAGAAGGGTACTCAGCAACCTTCTAGACCTCGTATGATCAAGAAGACAATTATCAAGAAGAAGGTTCCCGTGGCTAGAGTTGACCGAGTCAACTTTGTCAACATTGAGGATGTACCAGCGGTAGAGCCGGTCATGGCTGGTACGTTTCCCGCCAACACGCACCTTGTAATGGTTCTTTTTTATTTTGGTGCTTCATGCTCTTTTGTGAGTCAGAAATTTGTGCACAAGCATGGGGTCGGTACAACTGCACTACCTTCCCGGTACATGGTAAGGGCACCTGGAGCCCTGATAAATACAAATAGAATGACACAAGATGCGTCCCTTGGCTTGTCTGGGCATACTTACCCTCTCAAGTTGATAGTACTGCCAAATCAAGGAATAGATGTTATTTTGGGAATGAACTGGTTAAGGAAACAAGATGCTGTCTTGGACTTGGGGTCCTGAGTTCTTTACTTAAAATCCCCATCCGCAGACTTCATGATTTTGATTCATTTGCCGGTATCCCTCCACGGTCAGAGCGGGTGAATGCCATTATCACTGCTATGACCTCCCCAGAGCTTGAATCTATCCCCGTTGTTTGTGAGTTTCTAGATGTCTTTCCGGATGACCTTCCTGGCTTGCCGCCAGATAGAGAAGTGGAGTTTTCCATTGAGTTGGCCCCATGAACAGCACAAATTTCTCATCGACCTTATCGGATGCCACCAAATGAGTTGAAGGAGTTAAAAATCCAGCTGCAAGAGCTTCAAGATAAAGGGTTTATTCAACCTAGTTCTTTACCATGGGGTTGCTCTGCCATCTTTGTCAAGAAAAAGGATAAGACCTTAAGGATGTGTGTTGACTACCGTCCCTTAAATGCAGTGACAATAAAAAATAAGTATCCTCTGCTCGCATAGACCTCCTTTTTTTATCAGCTTGCTGGAGCCAAAGTTTTCTCAAAAATTGACCTTCGTTCCGGTTATGAGTAGATAAAGATCAAGCCTGAAGATATCTCAAAGACTGCTTTTTCCACCCTGTATGGTCTTTACGAGTATTTGGTTATGTCCTTTGGACTTACAAATGCTCCGGCCTTTTTCATGTACCTGATGAATTCGGTGTTCATGCCTGAATTGGACAAGTTCATGGTGGTCTTTAATGATGACATCTTGATCTACTCCAAGAACCATGAAGACCATGTCCTGACACCTTCGCATAGTTCTAACAAGACTTTGTGAGCATCAACTTTATGCCAAGTTTAGTAAATGTGCTTTCTGGTTGAGTGAAGTGCAATTCTTGGGACATGTGTTGACTCCTGAAGGCACCTCAGTGGACCCAAGCAAGGTTTAAGATGTGTTGGATTGGAAGGTGCCTCGGACTATGAGGCAAATTCATTAGTTCTTAGGCTTGGCAGGCTACTACCATCGTTTCATCCCTGATTTCTCAAAGATCGCGAAGCCTATGACGAGGTTGCTTCAAAAGGACATCAAGTTTGTTTGGACTCAGGTCTGTGAGGATGCTTTTTAGCTTCTGAAGAAACTATTGACTTCTACCCCTATCCTAGCTCAGCCCAACATCGATAAGCCATATGATGTGTATTGTGATGCTTGTAGTAATGGCCTAGGATGTGTGCTTATGCAAGAAGGCCGTGCCATTGCTTATGCATCCTACCAGTTGAAGGTTCATGAGTTGAATTATCCGACTCATGATTTGGAATTAACTGTAGTCGTCCATGCCATAAAAATATGGAGGCACCATCTTCTGGGGAATGTTGTCCATATTTACACCGACCATAAAAGTCTAAAGTATATCTTCACCCAAGCAGAGCTGAACATGAGGCAATGGAGGTGGCTAGAGTTAATTAAGGACTACAATTTGGAAGTGCATTACCACCCGAGCAAAGCTAATGTGGTTGCAGATGCTTTGAGCCGTAAGCCTCGAAACACCAGCAGCCACATGATGGAAGGGTTGGAAGGTGAACCTGTTAATGGAGATTGAAGATTTTCTCATCCAGAGATCCTAGCTCACATCACTCTTATCTCTACACTCCAAGAGCAAATCATTGAAGCACAAAAGCATGATGCTGGAATTTTTCACATCAAAGCAAAGGTGAAGGAGGGAAAGGCTAACTGCTTTCGGTTGGACGATGATGGAGTTCTATGGTTCCGAGACCGCCTAGTGGTCCCAAAAGACCGAGGGTTACGTGAGGCAATTTTAGAGGAGGCCCATTCCTCTAAACTCTCCATCCACCCTGGTAGTAACAAGATGTATCAAGATTTGAGGCCCAAGTTTTGGTGGACCAAGATGAAGAAAGAAATTACTATTTATGTCGCTCGATGTGACACCTGCCGGAAAGTCAAGGTGGACCACTTGAGGCCTGCAAGTCCTCTATAGCCGTTGTCTATTTGGGTTATAGTTGATCGGTTCACCAAGTTAGCACATTTCCTTCCTGTAAGAAATAATTACAGAGCACATCAATATGCTAAGCTGTATTTAGAGAAGATTGTTTGTCTGCATGGTGTTCCCAAGACCATAGTGTCAGATCGTAGTTCCCAATTCATGTCTCGGTTCTGGGAGCACCTTCATAAATCTATGGGAACTAAGCTTATTTGAAGTTCAGCATATCACCCACAAACAGATGGACAAACCAAGAGAGTTAATCAAATCCTCGAAGATATGTTTAGAGCTTATGTGCTAACATCTCCTGAAAATTGGGATAAATGGTTACCTTTGGCAGAATTTTCATACAACAACAGCTATCAAGAAAGCTTAAAAATGGCGCCCTTTGAAGCACTGTACGGCCACAGGTGTCGAACGCCGTTAAAATTGGGTAGAAGCTGGTGAGCGGAGATCCTTTGGAATTGATTTGGTTAATGAAGCTGAGGAGCAAGTAAGGATAATTCAGGCAAACCTTAAGGCGGCACAATCTCGCCAAAAGTGTTATGCTGATCGTAGGCGTAGATCGTTGGTGTTTAACGTAGGCGACCATGTTTATTTGAAGGTATCGCCTATAAAAGGAGTTCATCATTTTGGTGTGCGAGGAAAGCTTGCCCCTCGTTATGTCGGGCCATACAAGGTTATGGAACAATGCGGACCAGTTGCATACCGTCTCTAATTCCCAGAAATATTGTCTGTTGTACACAACATCTTCCATGTATCACAACTAAAGAAATGTCTCCATGTTCCCACAGAGGTAGTCGAAATAGAGGGTCTTCAAGTGCAACTAGATACTACCTACCTCGAGCATCCCATCAGGATCCTCGATCGCAAGGAACACGTTACTCGAAATCGAGTGGTCAAGTTCTGCAAGGTGCAGTGGACAAACCACACCGTAGAAGAAGCTACTTGGGAGCAGGAGGACAACTTGAAGGAACATTACCCCACCTGCTGTAGGAAAATAATTAGAAGTTAATCAGTTCTTCTGTTGTAAGCTTCCTATGTAATATGTGGAGAAGAAGTGATGAACTGGTGCTTTAATAATTAAACGGATCTAAAGTGGTGTAATTAATATTCCCACCTTGTGAGGACGTGCTCAAATCTTGGGACGAGATTTTGTTTAAGGAGGTGAAAGGTCCTTGTGTGGTTTTAGTAATTGAGTGACAACCTAGGTGGACTAGTTGTGTTTATATGAGATACATAGGTGATTAGTCCACAGGTACATGTGTGTGAGCAACATATGCCATGAAGGTGAAAATGGCTTGGAGATGTTGCAAAGCTCACACAAGTGATGATGAAGGAGCTCATTGCAAATGAGACATGACATTGAGTCATGTGATCAAGGTGGAGAAGATCAAGACAAGACTTGGCTTGATGAACCGGTTGCAAGTGTGAAGGGCAAGTCGGAGGCTTTGGAGTGATGGACCGCATGGCGGTGAAGCTTGAGCAAGACTTGGCGCCGATGGACGAAGGTAATGATGAAAAGCAAGTGAAGTCAAGATCGATGGACCAATATGATCACATGATGATATGAAGTGGATCATATCATTGTTGATCATGTTGGTGCATGTGTTGCATCGACATTGAAGGAGATGGAATGGAATGCGCAAGGCAAAGGTATAACCTATGGCATTTCATTTCACCGGTCATAGGTGTGTAGAGAAGTTGATGACCGGGTTTAGGATAGATGGCCGTACTATCAAGAGGGGCAAACTTGTTTGCATATCGGTCATCTAGTGCCACTCAAGTGATCTAACTTTGCATCGTCGCTAGGATTGAGTGGCATGGCAAGTTGAGTGGCTAATCCTTTGGAAAATGATTGTGAAAATGCTAACACACATACACATGATGGTGTACACTTGGTGGTGTTGGCACATTTACAAAGGAGGTGAAGTTGGAGTTGATGTAGATCAACTCGGCGATGAAACGGAGGCGAGAAGGGTTAGAAACTCCACCGGCGGAGTGTCCGCCCGTAGAGTGCGGACAGTCCGATGGTGCCATCGACGCCCTATACAGAAAAGACAGGGTCTCACAGAGTGGACCGGACGCTGGTCATGTGGTGACCGGATGCTGGGGTCCTGCGTCCGGTCAGTGGTGGCAGAGTGCGTGCAGGTGTTGGTCTTCGACCGGACGCTGGCGCTGAAAGTGACCAGACGCTAGCAGGGTGCGTCTGGTCAGGCTGACGTACGGTGACGTAGGCAACATAGAGAAGTTGGAGAAGGACTGGACGCTGATGCCACACCCGATCGTGACCGACCGGACGCGTCCGGTCGCGACTGGTACCTTACTGGAAACGACCAGACGTTGGGGTTGCTGCGTCTGGTCACTTTGAGCAGCTACGTCCGGTCATCACTTGACCATTGAGATCAAGCGACTGAGGTTGAATGGAGGCGACACGTGGCAAGCATCCGTTGACCGGACGCTGAGGTCCTGCGTCCGGTCGTTTCGACCAACGCGTCCGGTCGTCCCGAGATTTGCCTAGTGAAGGGGTAACGGCTAGTTTAGCCCATGGGGCTATAAATAGAAGGGTGTCTCGGCCATGCCTGGTGCTGAGCACCTCGGGGGACTTTGTGCCCATGCTTGTGAGTGCTTAGGAGCCCTCCATCTCACATATGCTTGATAGTGATCATCCGATTGTGTGAGTGAGCGATTCTAGTGCGATTGCATCATGAGGTTGCATCAAGTGACACTAGGTGATCGAGTTGCAAGCTGGTGGTGCTTGTTACTCTTGGAGGTTGCCACCTCCTAGATGGCTTGGTGGTGGTCTCCGTCAAAGCCCGTAAGAAGCTTGTGCGGTGCTCCGGAGAAAAGCTTTGTGGGGGGCATTGTGCTTACCCCGCGGGAGCCACAAAGAGCAACTCTAGTAAAGCGTGTCATTGAGCTACCCTCACTTTCAGGGTAGGTTCTTGCGGTGCCTGACGTGTAGGCTTGGCGGGTGATGCCAATTAGCCGCCGTACCACCAAGTGAGCGGTCGACACAACGGGGACTAGCGTGTTGGCAAGCATGTGAACCTCGGGAGAAAAATCACCGTGTCAACCTTGTTCTTCCTGTTGGTTTGCATCCTATTTACACAAGCTTGTAATTACTTTCATATACATTGTGCTTATGTAGTTGCTCTTGTATCTAGTTAAGCTTGTATAGCTCACTAGTTACCTTCTTGCTTGTGTAGCATAGAAGTAGCTCTCTTACGTGGCTAATTTGGTTTGTGTAACCTTGTTAGTCACATTGCTTAGTTTGTGTAGCTAAGTATTTGCGCTCTCTAATTTGGCATTGGTTGCCTTGTTATTGAGCATTGCTACTGAGCTTAGGTGGCTTTGTGCTTTTGCTTACTAGCATGTGTAGGAGCTCCCTTGTTGCTTAAAGTACTAGTGGCATAAGTTTGTGTGACCTTGCTTCTAGAATTGGTTAGGTGAGCTCTAGTTAGCCTGACACTTTTGTTGCTTAATTAGTATCCCTGGAAGGTGCTAGAGAACATAAATAGAGGGGTGTAGTCTTGGCTAGACCGATAGTTTTAATTCCGCACTTGTTTCGGTTAGCCGACACGATTAATTTTAGAAAGGACTATTCACCCCCCTCTAGTCCGCCATCTCGACCTTACAGGAGAGAGGGCTATAACACCCCGGTGTTACTTGATAATTAATTAACTTAAGCCGTGTTAGAGATCGAGGTGGAGCTGGTTTTATGTGTGCTGATAATGTTATTTAGGGAAAGAGAAAATGAAGAGGGGAAGAAAGAGAAGAAGAAGAAGAAGAAGAAGAAGAGATGGTGGGCAGCAGCTCTGCCTCTGGATGGCCACCAGACCGCACGTGCCTCCCCTTTTCTCTATAAAAAAAAGAAAAGGAAATCAGTTTTGGTTAAAAAAAGAAAAGGAGGGGAATGGACTGCCGCACGGTCCAGTGTAACAGAACCGACCAATTATACGAAATTAAGTAAGAAAATCATCCGCCAGGGCACACGATTTAGCAAACTTAAGCCCGTATAACCCGGTAGTCCGTGAAATCACGAAGGATTTCAAACCAACTTCCATTCCAGCCAAGATCGTAGTAAGTTTAGCGGTCACCATCACATATTACATAAAAGTTCGCAATCTCAGATACATCAAAGTTTAAACATAGTTATTACAAAACCAGTTCGAATAAAAGTAGCGGAAGCCATTTGTTCAAACCATACACACACTCACGCGGAGTTCAAATATAGTGCCAGCGAATGATCATCTCCAACAAAAGCATTAGACGAGACGTAAGGGATGACCATGCCCATGGTCCTAAGCATCACCCATCGCAGGATAAAGGCAGTTGATACAATAGCCGTAATACATCTGCCCATCTGCAACAAGTGGGAAATAAAACCCTGAGTACGAGAAGGTACTCAGCTAGACTTACCCGACATAACCGAAAATAAATGACACCAAGGATTATGAAGGCTTTATAGTAGGGTAGCTGACTCATTTGCAAAAGAAGCATTTTTAGCATTCCAAGAACCTTTCTAACATCATTATTGTCAAGTTAATTATTATTAACCTGTCGACTAGATTTGCACCTATACTAGAGTAAACATGTGATTAAGCAAATAATGATAACCACTGATCATTAAACAACTTCCATACTGTCATATTCACTATAACTGTCCAAGTGTTCCATAAACATTTACTACGATGAAGTAACTCAAGTCAAGTGCTCACTATCCAGGAGCGATGGCGATTCGAATCGATTCCTAACCAGCTGGTGATTTATTCCTTACACAAACCTCACTCACCCGCTAAAGTGAGATATTGATTACCGAGTCAACTTTCCAGGTATCTCGAGTTTGCCAGGAACCACATGTACCCGGGGGCCGACCGACTGCACTTTGGTCTTATCATCCCGCCCCCGTGTCCTACCACACCTGCTTCGGCACAGTGCGCTGCGGGCAATCTACTCGGCCCGAAAAATCTCCCAGCTTCGCGGTCGGAAGGTACTTTATCCGGCCAGCTAAATGTAAGGCATGCGTTCAACATGACTCGAGGCCCAACAACGGTCGGTCCTTAATCGACACAGACGGAAACACTACAGTCCAAAACTCTGCAAGTCTCCGTCCGGTCTCAACTTCATTTAACACTTAGTTATACCATGACTTCATAGTCATCCAAGCAGATCCAGGTAACCACCTATAGCTCGCAGGTGACAGGAAATCACCCGACTTCTACCGGTCTAAGCCAGCTAAGCATTGACTCGACTGCGGATACCAGGGTAACAAGGATATAGTATAACAAAGGTAAACAAGGTATAATGCAGCAACGGTTGCAAACAACTCCTGAACGTAATGCATCAATTTAAAGTAAAGCATTTAATTAAATCATTGCAAACCGGGAGAAAGATGCTCCGGGGCTTGCCTCTCTCGAAGGAGCTCGGACGGTGATCGGGGCACTCCGGAAGTTCCTCAACGTCCTCCTCGTCGGCTTCTGACACTTCCTGCGGCTGCACCTCGAACTGCTCCTCGGGCTCCTCGGGTATGACGACTGGGTTCTCGGTTTGCGATCCTGTATGATGCAATGCGTGTAAGTGCTTATGCAATCGGTGCATCGGATGAGATGAATACAATGGATATGTTCGAATGCAAGGTAGTCAACATCATCCAAGAAAATATACCACAAGCACATGTCATCTACTGCATTCTCTTCTACTACTAATAGGTTAAGTCAACACATCTTATTAAATGCTTCAAAGATACACCAAAGCTAACATTATTAACTAACTTGCATTAAAGAGGATTATTTTATTTCACTTGAAACTAGGGCTACAACAGCAACCTATATTTCTGGTGCTTATAAAAATCTAAAAAAAAATTACAGTAGCATAGTACTACTCTAAGTAGACTACCATAAAATTTTCATGGCGTTTGGATAAGTAAAATAGTCTACACAAAAATGACAAGCTATGGCATGATCATGAACATGAAAATACTTTGTACTGTGAAAAGTGTCAAACAACAGAATTAGTATTTTTCCTATGTTCTTCATAGCATACAATGACTGTACAAAATTTATCACATGCATGTTTTATACAAAGTTTGCTCTCTAACAAAAATTAGCCATTAAAGGCACTTGAACTACACCTCAAAATTTTCCCATAGCACATGCATGAAACCTATTTTTCCTAGGAAGTACATGACATAAGAAGATTAACAAACTTGAAATCATATTTTTCTGAAGCCTATATATTTTTCTACATATTTTTCAAGTTATCAGTAATATTCATGATTAAATAAAATTCTACAGCAAAGTATCTCTAAAATGACATGCAATAATTTTCCCAAGTAGATCTGCTGATAAGGAACCTAGCAAAATTTGTTTCAACAAATTTGGAGCAACTTTGAGTTCCCAAACATTTTTCAAACCATTTCAAATTTCAAATAATAAAGAATAAATGAAAAACAATTCATTTAAACGATCATCGGGCTAGCCTGCTGAAATCACCGCCCCACGGCCGTTTTGTTTTCTGCCCGAGCCAAGCAAGGGAGGGGAAGACGGCCCAAAGAGGCGTCGACCCATCGCTGCTTCGGCCTTCTTACCGGGCCGGGTTGGTGAGGCAGTGAGTGCCTCATGGGTGCTTATTGTTGGCTGGCGGCGCGCTGTGCGCTTGGCTCAACCACGAGGCCATGACATCTCCGACCATGGCGGTGGTGAGTGGTGAGCGCACGGGATGCGCGAGAAGAAAGCGAAAAGTGTAGGGGTAGCTAGGCGGGCTAGAGAAGAGAAGGAGGTCGACTTCCATGGCGGCCGAGCACGCACGGCGCCATGGCCGCTTGCGTGGCGGCTTCAGGAGGCTCAACCGAGCTCGGAAGCGGCGCAGCGCGCCTTGCGACTTGAAGGAGGGCGAGGCGGAGCTGCGGCGCGTGATTTCTGGCCGAGGTGGAGGATCCGTGATTTAATTTCGCCGGCGGGTGCGTAGGGCGCTGGCGAGGGGGCGAGCTTGGGCTCTCACTGGAGGAGAGGGAAGGCAAGCAGCGGGGGAGTGAGCGGTGTGCACTGGCTGCGGCGATTAAAAAGGCGGCGCGCGTGGCGTGCGTGAGGGAGTGGCTCACTGCAGCGGCGGGCGACGCCGACGCATGGTCGCCACGCTGGCGAGAGAGTGTCTGACGCGTCGGCGGCAAGCGCGACGGCGCGCAAGACGCTTGGAGAGAGCAGGCTACAATGGGCCGGGCCGAGGCGAGGTGGGCTGGAGCGGCGGGCTTCTTCACATGAAGGCTGCCTTTGGGCAAGGCGGCGGCGCGGGCTGAAGCCAGAGGCGGCGGCCCGCCAAGGAGAAAAAAATCTTTTTTCCAAATATAATTTCAAGAAATTTTTAAATGCCATCTTTCAAATATTATTTTGAGCAAGAAAATGACCTCTTTTGAAAATGAACCAAAAATGAAAGTTGCTTAGAATTTAATTCTCTACAACTTTGCTTTTAGGACCACAGCCAAATTCTTTCTAGATTTTGAATTGTAAGATCAAAGTCCACGTTTAGCTCAAAACCCTAATTTTGGGAATTTATTTTTGAAGCCAAATTTTGAATTAATTTGAATACAACCATTGCTCCAAAAATTAAACTAAACATTGCTAGATGATTTACAATAGTAGCCAAACATGTTTTACTAACCTAGCAAGAAAAATTCAGGGCAAAACAATTCTTAAACAGGTGTATGCAACATTCAGATTTCACGCATGTTTCAGATGTTTCAAAGCAATGTTTCAATTGTTATTCACATGATTAAGCATGTATGATTTGGATGCTTGATGATGCATGATATGCGTGATTTGCAGTGCCTAAATGTAGGCATAACACCGGGGTGTTACAGCCCTCCTCCCTTATAAAAATCTCGTCCCGAGATTTGGGTTACGAACCATTTGTTATAAAATTCTTCATAAGCTTTTTGTAGATACTCTCCTGTTTCTCAAGTTGCATCTCCCTCATCATGATGATCCCACTGTATCTTGTATGTTTTCACCATACTATTCCGAGTAGCACGTTCCGTAGTGTCTAACACCCGGACTGGTTGCTCACGATACACCAAATCTGATTTGAGTTGGATACCTCGAGGTTCTATTCTTTCCTCCGGAACACGCAAACATTTCTTGAGATGTGATACATGGAAAACTGGGAAAACGGTACTCATTGTCTCAGGTAACTCTAACTTGTAGGCTACCGGACCTCTTTGTTCCAAGATCTTGTATGGTCCTATGAATCTAGCGGCAAGCTTTCTTCGGATTCCAAACCTTTTCTTCTTCATTGGCGTGACTTTCAGATAAACATAGTCACCAACTTCAAACGCAAGGGGTCTCCTTCTTTTGTCTGCATAGCTTTTCTGACGTGATTGGGCAGCTTTCATATTCTGCTGAATAATATGAACTTTCTTCTCGGCTTCTTCTACAAAGTCAATGCCATAATACCTTCTATCTCCAGGTTCGACCCAATTCAATGGTGTTCTACATTTTCTGCCATATAAAGCTTCGAATGGGGCCATCTTGATGCTTTCTTGATAACTATTATTATAAGAAAATTCAGCTAACGGTAACCATGACTCCCATGATCCCTTAGAAGACAATACACAGGCTCTTAGCATATCCTCCAAAACAGCATTCACTCGTTCAGTCTGACCATCTGTCTGAGGATGATAAGCGGTACTGCGAATCAAACTAGTTCCTAAGCCTTTGTGTAAATGTTCCCAAAAGTGAGCCGTGAACTGTGAGCCTCTATCAGATACTATGGTCTTTGGTATACCATGCAACCTCACAATTTCTCGATATATACTTCTCGGCATATTGAGGGGGTCGATACTGCTTTGACAGCAAGAAATGAGCGGTCTTGGTAAGATGATCCACAATTACCCAAATCGAATCATGTCCTTTTTGAGTAGTGGGCAAACCCGTGATAAAATCCATACTTATATCATCCCACTTCCAACTAGGGACTGATAAGGGTTGCAACATACCGCGGCCGGGTTTCATGTGAATTGCTTTCACTCGACAACATGTGTCACATCCGACAACATATGCTGTAATTTCTTTCTTCATTTTGGTCCACCAATAACGAGATCTTAGTTCTTGATACATCTTACTACTTCCGCATGGATAGATAGCTTAGAAAGGTGAGCTTCATCCATGAGTTTATTCCTAAGCTCTCGATCCTTGGGAACCACATGACGGTCGTCAAACCACAACACGCCCTGTTCATCCACTTTAAAGTGTTGAGACAACTTTTCTTTTATTTTCTCTTTGATGTGAAATATCCCCTTGTCGGTTTTCTTCGCCTTCTATTATCTTACTCTCCAAAGAGCAACTAATCTGAATACTATGTAACACAAACAGGATGCATTAGATCGAACCCATCTTCAAGTAATGGTTGCACATTCAAGTAATGTGACTTTCGCTCAAAGCATCTCGCCACTACATTGGCTTTTCCAGATGATATTGCACATTCAAGTTGTAATCCTTGATCAATTCCAACCATCTGCTTGCCTCATGTTTAGCTCTGGTTGGGTAAAGATGTACTTAAGACTCTTGTGATCCGTGAAAATGTTGCACACATTACCCAAAGAGATAATGTCTCCAAATTTTTAGGGCGTACAAACTGCAGCAGACAAGTTCAAGATCATGTGTTGGATAGTTGACCTCGTGCTTTCTCAATTGACGTGAGGCATAAGCAATGACTCTCCTTTCTTGCATAAGAACACATCCTAATCTAGTCTTTGATGCGTCGCAAAACACATCAAATGGTTTCTCGATATCTGGTTGTGCTAGAATAGGAGCAAAGGGTCAGCAGCTTTCCGCAAAGTGTGGAAAGTTGCTTCACACTCCTCTGTCCACACAAACTTGTGATCCTTCTGTAGGAGGCTTGTCATCGGCTTGGCAATCTTCGAAAAGTCTGGTATAAAGCGACGGTAATAACCGGCTAATCCTAAAAAACTTCTAATATCAGGAACTGTGGTCGGTGCTTTCCAATTCATAACTTCTTGCACCTTACTTGGATCTACTGAAACTCCATTCTCTGACAGAATGTGACCAAGGAAAGGAACTTCCTTCAACCAGAATTCACATTTGCTAAACTTAGCATACAGTTGATGATCCCTAAGTCTGGTCAAGACAGTTCTCAGATGCTCTTCATGATCTTTCTCATTCTCGGAGTACACCGTAATGTCATCGATGAACACTACCACAAACTTATCCAATTCTGGCATGAAAACTGTATTCATCAAAAACATAAAGTATGCAGGAGCATTTGTCAAGCCAAAGGACATGACAAGATACTCATACAGCCCATATCTGGTGGAAAATGCAGTTTTTGGTATATCATGTGGCCTTATCTTGATCTGATGATAACCGGATCTCAAATCTATTTTTGAGAACACCTTGGCCTTGGATAATTGGTCAAACAGAACATCAATATGAGGCAAGGGATACTTATTCTTGATGGTCACGGCGTTGAGTGGCCTGTAATCTACGCACATTCTCAACGTGCCCTCTTTCTTTTTCTTCACAAACAAGGCGGGACATCCCCATTCAGACTTGCTTGGCTGAATAAACCCCTTTTTTGACAAATCTTCTAACTGCTTCTTCAGCTCAGCTAGTTCATCTGGAGGCATCCGATATGGTCTCCTTAAAATCGGAGCTGTTCCGGGGACTAACTCAATTCCAAACTCAATCTCCCTATCCGGCGGAAGACCAGGTAGCTCATCCGAGAATACATCCGGAAATTCACACACTACCGGAATCTGATGAATAGGAATGACTGTCGTAGCACATGTAACACTTATAAGGTCTGTTCTCCGAGGCAATGGACTTGGAAAGTACCCTCACCTAGGGGATCCTTAAGGGTAAGTACTTGACTTCTAGTATCTATGACTGCTCCCCAATCCTTCATCCAATTCATCCCTATAATGACATCCAAAACTAATCCAGGCATAACTATCAAGTTCACTCGGAACTTCCTGCTACCTAATTCAAGGGTTGCCCCTCGAATCATCCGGTTAGTCAAAACATCAGCCCCTGCTGAACTTATACGGTAACCATAACCCAATTCTGTGCATAGTTGTTCGTGTTTCTGTGCAAATGCTTGACTCATAAAAGAATGCGATGATCCAGAATCAAATAGAACAACTGCAGGGTTTTCATTGATAGGAAACTTACCAGCAGTGATGGGCTCTCCCTCAGGAATTTCATCCACTGTGGTACTATGCACTCTAGCATTATAAGTCTGCTGCTTCTTCTTGGGTGGGTACGGATAAAACCTCGAGAAATGGCCGGGTTGATCACAGTTATAGCAGGGTCCTCTCACTGTCCCGGCAGATCCCACAGCTCCCTTGGAACTGCCTTGTACCGCAGTTGCGGCTGCTTTGTTGGGTTGTACTGCCATCTTGTACGGCTTTTGAGGTCCACGGAAATTCTGACTTCTTGGCTGAGGTGGCCTGAACCTAGCGCCAGGTGCCGATGGGCGATATGGAGGACGACCTCCCATAGGTGCTCTAGCTTGGGACGGACCACCTTCAAAGGCTCTCTTGCGTGTCTTGGCTGCAGTGCTGGCGTTGTTATTCTTCTCCTGCTTCAGACAGTCGCTGATGAAGTCATTGAATCTGACGCGGTTGTTGGTACTAACATGCTTCATCATTTTTGGATTGAGTCCCCTCTTGAAACTGGCTATTCTTTTAGCATCTGTGTCAACCATGTCGGGAGCATAGCGACACAAGTTGTTGAAGGCATGCAGGTATTACGTCACGGTTTTGGTGCCCTGGTTCAACGCAAGAAACTCTCCCAACTTTATCTCGGTCAGCCCAGGTGGAATATAGACTCCACGGAAGGCCTCAGCAAACTCTCTCCAAGAAATCTGGGCATTTGGAGGGAAGGTGGTGCGATGGTGCTTCCACCACATTCCCGCCGGTCCCTGCAATTGAAGTGCAGCATACTCCGTTTTCAGAACCTCAGTCATCCTCAACACATGGAATTTATCCTCCATCGTGTTGATCCATTCCTCAGCATCGAGTGGCTCTGTTGCTTCCTTGAATACTGGTGGCCTGGTGTCCATGAAATCCTTGAAGCTGCTATATTGGTTTACTCCCATGCCACCACCTTGATTGTTACCACGTTGAACGTTGTTGGCGATGGTTCGCAGAAAATCCTCCATGTTCTTTTGGGATTGTTCCGCATTGCGCTGACTCCCGAGCAACTGTGCGAGGAACATCTCGGGGGTAAACGGGGGAGGAGGTGGCAAATGCGGTTCATGGGGAGGTTCATTGTTGTTGTCGTGGTTTCCACCATCACCACCACCACCGGTCCCCGCACCGTTAGCACCGGTCTCAGCGGCCTCATACGTGGTTCGGCGAGTGTTCGTCATCTGCATTTTTCAGCAACAAGTAATGATTGAGTGAAGCTGTAATAATTGCGAGTGAATGAAAAATTATGCCGTACTGAATTTACTGGAGAGAATAAATTCATACAATAAATCAGAGGCACAACAATCGCATCCCAATTAAAACAACAGCACTTAATCAAATTACTTCAACGGCCAACATCGCGTCCATACAATCCAATTGCCAGCATACATACACTGGACTTTTTATGCGTTAAGATATTGCATTCTAAATCAAGTTCCAACCATATGCCAAGTCTCATACGTTCGAAGCAACATACAATAGGTTACATGCCAACAAAAGAAAGGTCATTGCGACAGGACCTAGATACTAGCGCAAGGCAACTAGCCTACTCCTCGGGGCCATCATCGGGATCGGAGACGTCACCATCGCCCCCAGGTGAAACTACAGGCTCATCCTGGTTGTCGTCGTCGATGTCCATGCCAGCGGCGTCTGGTGGAGCATATGGGCCAACCCCATTGTAGAGCGCGTGAAACTCCTCGTGCAGGTTGCCGTTGTATTCTTCTAGCTCATCGACTCTCTGCAGCAGAAGGTTTCTTGCGTTCCAGGCTTCATTCCTTTCCTGAACCAACTGTCCAATCATGCGGTCTGCATTGTTGTTGGCTTGAGTCAACGTATGCACCCGTTGCATAGCTCTATCACCTCTCTCAACCGCCTGATCTCGCTGTAAGTTCATATCAGCCAACTGCTCCTGCAAGCTAGCTATAGCACGTGCCTGTCTCTTCTTCTGCTTCTTCCCTTTGAGCTTATCCTCACTACGCAAGCCAGTCAAAGTCCAGTAGGTACTCTCGAGACCCTCATACGCTCTGATGGCGGCGAACATAGCACTCATTGCCTGGTTGTCGCTAGCCTATCCTTCAGCTGGACCTCTGACCAATGCACTTCCCTAAGGCTGAACCCAAATGGCATCACGAGGATCATCCCTAGGAAAAGTACCAGCTAGAGCTGCTGCAAGCTCACTGGGAAATCTGCTCATAATGTCCCCCTCGATGACATGGAAGGTCGCTCCTCTCGCACCCTCACCGAGTCGACCCTCAAACTCCAAATGCCAACCATCCCAATCTGGAGCATCACCGAGAGCAGAACCGTGATCTCCACCACTGCAAGTCCATCCTCTCGCTAATCGGCTCTCATTCCAAGAGTACACCGGCTCTTGACCCTCTGGGTACCCCACATCATGGAGCACTCTCCAAAGCAAAGTTGGCATGCCAAACTCGCTCAAGAAGGTGTCCGTGTGGTGCGGTGCTCCCTTAGGGGCCAACGGACGTCGAGGTGCTCTTCCTCCGTGTGGACTTACTGGCGGTCCGCTTCGTGCGGGCCATCTCAGAGTAAAAAGTTCTCTTATTACCTCGGGGAAACATATTTTAGGTGATACCACTTTTATCAAAATGAGAGAATCAATTTATAAGGGAGGAATGCATGACATGAATGAAATGCACAAGTAACATGATGTATGCACGTGCGTGCCATACGTTCTCACAAACTTAGGAAATAAATAATTTCTAACGATTTAATTCGGTGGCATACAAACGATCTCTCAATACGTAGCTAATACGTTCTACACGATAAGCGTTGTTATGTACCGCAGAAGATTCATTTCAGCCCAATTCCCAATGAATGCATAAAAGCAGTAAAGTTTTATCTACACGCTCTACACGAATCCCTAGATACGTGTACAACGGTAGTAACTACCCGAACCATCGTCCTATTAACGGCATCGCCTCCATAGACGAAAGACCCATACATGAGATACCTTTGTAAAACATGCGTAGAACATGTAATTACTCCAGCATCATATAAGCACTCACCCTAGATCGGCGGTGTATCCGATCATGCTCTCACAACTCACACTTACCGAGGCGTAGAGGCAAATGATCCATACATTACCACTCAAACAAGTGGCACTCAAACAATAGCATGCCGTATGAGCGACGAAAGAGAAATATGATGCAAGAACCCCAGTCAGTACTTAATTACGCCACCTAAAGTCCTTAACTGGGCATAAAGGATATGATCATCGCACACTTTAGATTTTGAAAATCACGCTTTCCCAAATGCCTTTTTGTTTTAAATACACTTGTGAACAATAACACGCTAAACCATGCTCGATGCCACCGTAATGTAAACCGACCAATTATACAAAATTAAGTAAGAAAATCGTCCGCCAGTAAGCGCATTTATTTAGCAAACTTAAGCCCGTATAACCCGGTAGTCCGTGAAATCACGAAGATTTCAAACCAACTTCCATTCCACCAAGATCGTAGTAAGTTTAGCGGTCACCATCACATATTACATAAAAGTTCGCAATCTCGGATACATCGAGTTTAAACATAGTTATTACAAAACCGCTTCAATAAAAGTAGCGGAAGCCATTTGTTCAAACCATACACACACTCACGCTGGAGTTCAAATATAGTGCCAAATGAATGATCATCTCCAACAAAAGCATTAGACGAGACGTAAGGGATGACCATGCCCATGGTCCTAAGCATCACCCATCGCAGGATAAAGGCGCTTGATACAATAGCCGTAATACATCTCGCCCATCTCGCAACAAGTGGGAAATAAAACCACGAGTACGAGAAGGTACTCACTAGACTTACCCGACATAACCGAAAAATAAATGACACCAAGGATTATGAAGGCTTTATAGTAGGGTAGCTGACTCATTTGCAAAAGAAGCATTTTTAGCATTCCAAGAACCTTTCTAACATCATTATTGTCAAGTTAATTATTATTAACCTGTCGACTAGATTTGCACCTATACTAGAGTAAACATGTGATTAAGCAAATAATGATAACCACTCGATCATTAAACAACTTCCATCTTCATCATATTCACTATAACTCGCCAAGTGTTCCATAAACATTTACTACGATGAAGTAACTCAAGTCAAGTGCTCACTATCCAGGAGCGATGGCGATTCGAATCGATTCCTAACCAGCTGGTGATTTATTCCTTACACAAACCTCACTCACCCGCTAAAGTGAGATATTGATTACCGAGTCAACTTTCCAGGTATCTCGAGTTTGCCAGGAACCACATGTACCCGGGGGCCGACCGACTGCACTTTGGTCTTATCATCCCGCCCCCGTGTCCTACCACACCTGCTTCAAGACAAGGCTGCATGGGCAATCTACTCGGCCTGAAAATCTCCCGGCTTTCATGGTCGGAAGGTACTTTATCCGGCCAGCTAAATGTAAGGCATGCGTTCAACATGACTCGAGGCCCAACAACGGTCGGTCCTTAATCGACACAAACGGAAACACTACAGTCCAAAACTCTGCAAGTCTCCGTCCGGTCTCAACTTCATTTAACACTTAGTTATACCATGACTTCATAGTCATCCAAGCAGATCCAGGTAACCACCTATAGCTCGCAGGTGACAGGAAATCACCCGACTTCTACCGTCCAAGCCAAATAAGCATTGACTCGATCATGGATACCGTGGTAACAAGGATATAGTATAACAAAGGTAAACAAGGTATAATGCAAAGAACGGTTGCAAACAACTCCTGAACGTAATGCATCAATTTAAAGTAAAGCATTTAATTAAATCATTGCAAACCGGGAGAAAGATGCTCCGGGGCTTGCCTCTCTCGAAGGAGCTCGGGACGGTGATCGGGGCACTCCGGAAGTTCCTCAACGTCCTCCTCGCTCGGCTTCGGCACTTCTGCTGCAGCACTCGAATCGCTCCCTCGGGCTCCTCGGGTATGACGACCGGGTTCTCGGTTTGCGATCCCAGATGATGCAATGCGTGTAAGTGCTTATGCAATCGGTGCATCGGATGAGATGAATACAATGGATATGTTCGAATGCAAGGTAGTCAACATCATCCAAGAAAATATACCACAAGCACATGTCATCTACTGCATTCTCTTCTACTACTAATAGGTTAAGTCAACACATCTTATTAAATGCTTCAAAGATACACCAAAGCTAACATTATTAACTAACTTGCATTAAAGAGGATTATTTTATTTCACTTGAAACTAGGGCTACAACAGCAACCTATATTTCTGGTGCTTATAAAATCTAAAAAAATTACAGTAGCATAGTACTACTCTAAGTAGACTACCATAAAATTTTCATGGCGTTTGGATAAGTAAAATAGTCTACACAAAAAATGACAAGCTATGGCATGATCATGAACATGAAAATACTTTGTACTTGTGAAAAGTGTCAAACAACAGAATTAGTATTTTTCCTATGTTCTTCATAGCATACAATGACTGTACAAAATTTATCACATGCATGTTTTATACAAAGTTTGCTCTCCAAAAATAACAAAAATTAGCCATTAAAGGCACTTGAACTACACCTCAAAATTTTCCCTTACCACATGCATGAAACCTATTTTTCCTAGGAAGTACATGACATAAGAAGATTAACAAACTTGAAATCATATTTTTCTGAAGCCTATATATTTTCTACATATTTTCAAGTTATCAGCAATATTCATGATTAAATAAAATTCTACAAAGAAAGTATCTCTAAAATGACATGCAATAATTTTCCCAAGTAGATCTGCTGATAAGAACCTAGCAAAATTTGTTTCAACAAATTTGGAGCAACTTTGAGTTCCCAAACATTTTCAAACCATTTCAAATTTCAAATAATAAAGAATAAATGAAAAACAATTCATTTAAACGACATCGGGCCACCATGAAATCAGTGGCCCACGGCCGCCGTTTCGACTGCGCTGCTGACCGAGCGCAAGGGAGGGAAAGACGGCCCAACAGGCGTCACCCATCGCCGCTTTCTTGCCTTGCCCGGCTGGTCGAGGCAGAGTGCCTCACCGGTGCTTGTCAGGCCAAGGCGCTGGCGCGCGCTTTCGCCACGAGGCGGCTGCCATCTCCGCCACCCGCAGCGAAGCCGGGCGAGCGCACGGATGCGCGAGAAGAAAGTGAGTGCGGTAGGGTAGCTAGGCGGGGCTGGAGAAGAGAAGGAGGTCGACTTCCATGGCGGCCGAGCACGGCGGCGCCATGGCCGTCGGTGGCGAAGCTCGAGGAGGCTCAACTTTGAGCTTTGGAAGGCGGCGCAAGCGTGAGCGTGACTTGAAGGAGGGCGAGGCGGAGCTACGGGCGTGCGATTTCTGGCTGAGGTGGAGGATCCGCGATGAATTTCGCCGGCGGGTGCGTAGGCGCGGCGAGGGGCGGAGCTTGGGCTCTCGGCTCTGGAGGAGAGGGAAGGCAGCGTGGGCGGGAGTGAGCGAGTGCACTGGCTGCAGCGATTGAAGGCGGCGCGCGGCGCGCGGCGTGCGGCGTGGGTCGCCACCAAGCATGCGGTGATGCCGACGCATGGTCGCCACGCCGGCGAGCGCTCCCGACGCGGTCGGGTCATGTGGCGACGGGCGCGGCTGCTGGAGAAGGAGAAGCAACATACGGGCCGGGGCCGAGGCGAGGTGGGCTGAGCGGCACGGGCTTTCACTGGGCGCTACTGGGCCGGGCTTGGGCAAAAGGGCTGAAAGCGAGGCGGCTGCCTGAAGGAGAAAAAAATCCTTTTTCCAAATATAATTTCAAGGAATTTTTAAATGCCATCTTTCAAATATTATTTTGAGCAAGAAAATGACCTCTTTTGAAAATGAACCAAAAATCAAAGTTGCTTAGAATTTAATTCTCTACAACTTTGCTTTTAGGACCACAGCCAAATTCTTTCTAGATTTTGAATTGTAAGATCAAAGTCCACGTTTAGCTCAAAACCCTAATTTTGGGAATTTATTTTTGAAGCCAAATTTTGAATTAATTTGAATACAACCATTGCTCCAAAAATTGAACTAAACATTGCTAGATGATTTACAATAGTAGCCAAACATGTTTTACTAACCTAGCAAGAAAAATTCAGGGCAAAACAATTCTTAAATAGGTGTATGCAACATTCAGATTTCACGCATGTTTCAGATGTTTCAAAGCAATGTTTCAATTGTTATTCACATGATTAAGCATGTATGATTTGGATGCTTGATGATGCATGATATGCGTGATTTGCAGTGCCTAAATGTAGGCATAACACCGGGGTGTTACATCCAGCGACAGCCTGCTCGCTCACACGCACGCAAGGGTGCTTGCCATGCCTGTTAGGTGTCCGCGCCGGTGGGCCCGTCGACCATGCCGTGTTCGTGTGCTGCCCTGGTCATCGCCGTACTCCGCAAATCCTGGGCACGCTTAAAGAAATCGCCGGGTATGTGTTGCAGGCTCTGGCCATGCCGCTGCTGCTGCTGTTAGCCGCATGTTGGGAGAGCCCACCCATGCCAGTCACTATAGCGACGCTGTGCTCGTCCTTTCGGCGCTGTGCTGGAGTATACCCGTGAGCCTCGCTTCGGACCGAGGGACGCTGCTCGTCCTCGCCGTTCCTTTTATAAGCATGAGCCGCCGTTGTTTCTCTCTCTCCCTCTCAAAATCTCCCGCAAAGGCTACGCCTGTCGGTCACGCGTCTCCTGTTCATGCCAGGGAGATTGGTAAGCATCCGCGCCCCTTTCCTCTACTCGCTCCACCGCCGCTCGCCGTTGCCGACCATCAGGCTGTGCGCAGGCCGCAGTCGCGTCGTGCGCTTGTGGCCAGGCTATTGCGCTCCGTGTAGGCGTTGGCGGAGCTCGGGTGCGCGTCCACCGTGGCCCTTAGGTGCTCCTGCGCTCCCCCTTTGCCGCTATCAGGGCCGGCTTGGCTCGAAATTTACCGGCCGGTGCGTCCTCTGTTTTTGTTTTTGTGAATGGGGAAGAGGAGTAGGGACCTCGGCGGAGAAGATGAAGAAGTCCAGGGGGTTTTCTGTAAAAATCATGTGGTGGTGCGGGGAGCCTGGCTGGGCCGCCGTGCCATGCACCCATGGGCCTTGGCCGCGCGCGCCTGGGCCCTGGCCATGGCTACAGCTGGCCGCATGGCCCAATGCCTGAATGGAAATTCGTTTTTTCTTTTTATCTTAGTCATTGAACTTCAAAAATTCACTAGAAATCATAGAAAAATTAGAAAAATTCGAAACAAGTTTCGTTGGGTTCATAAAATTGTTCTCTATCCATATATGCTATGCTTAGTGTTAGATTGTGTGATATCTGTAGGTGTATTAAATAGTCATTGCATTCTTTGTGCATATAGGTGACGTGGCAATCGATTTCGTGCCGAACATGGAGCCGGAGTACGAGGAGGTCATCGAGGAGTATGAGGAGGAGGAGGTCCTCATTGACGGTGTTCCTGAAGCCCCTGCTGACTTTTTTTGACCCGGTCCAGAACCAAGGCAAGCCCCGGTGCATAACCTCTATATTTCAACGTACTTGTTATTATGTGATTTATGCATTAGGTTATAGGCGTTGGTTCAAACACACTTGCATATATATATATAGGGAAATTATTTTCTACTCCTAGGGAGTAGCTACTCCTATGTGTATATCTCTAGATTTAGGGCGTATATGGCCCGACGAAGTGTATGTAGATGGAGTATATCATCATACTAGTCCATCTAGGGTATTATGTATGACAAGTATGTATGTATACTTAGAGTATATGATTATACTTATTTTATATGCTACTATCATAGTATTATATAATATATTAAAAAATATGTGCTCTTTTGATTTTTTTTTCACATAGTAAAGATCTGGAGTATCTTAATATTAGTATGTCAACATACTCAAACTGATAAATGAATATGTACACATACGCAACGTGATTTATTGATTAGCGGAGTAACTACTCCCGGGAGTATATAAAACGCAACATATATATATACATACTAACCTCGAGTTATACTAGTATGATAGGTCCGAGTAGCCGCCTTGCTTAGGAACTTCGGTAGTACGTGTGTGACCTATCATCATGCATGATAGGCTTGTTATTGCTTCTTATATCATACTTGTGGGTTGGATAACAACTGGAGACCGGGCAAGAAGTGGTGCTTGGTGCAGCAACAGGACATGAAGGTCAAGGATTGTTCGTTAGCGGCCATACTAAAAAGTTTGAAGGTACCAAACACATAATAGGGGCCTGAGTTACTGTTGACCGTGAAGCTAAGTACCTTCCTACGACTCAGGGTCCCTAAAAAGTTTATTGGAGTGTTACACTGACCATTTGAGGAGTTGTTAGGAGGCGGGGAATGTCCATGGATCAAACTTATGAGGGGGAAACCATCGCCGCTCGGCGGGGCGGGCCTCATAGGGTGGGTTCCCAGGATGGTCGGGTCACTTTTAGACTTGGGTCATATGATCGGAACGATTGCCTTGTACTTGCTCCTTTGAGAAGTACGGACATGTGTTTGGGATTGCCCAACTAGATGTACATCGATTGCAATCGCCGCCCTCCTCGGATATGGATACCACTTGTCGTATCACTGCTATCATAGGAACAATTTATAACATGATGTTGTGATGAAAAAATGAAACCAGGGAGTTGAGATATTCTAATTGCTTACCACATGTTTGAAAGTAGTACATGTGCTTATCTAGAATGGATAGGTGATTAACTCAATGTGACTGCTAAAATTTGGAATATAAGGATGTACTCCTAGTAATGCTTTCCTGCAAAAGCAAATGAACCAGCAAACCAAATAGCCCCTACATATCCTTGAGAGTCGGGAAACTATTCCCACCTAGTCGGGTAAGTCTTGCGAAGTATATCGTGTACTTAGGGTTTGTTCCACCCTTTTTGTTGCAGATGCTAATCCTAAGGTGTAACCGGGTGTTCGTCCGTTTGTGGGTCCTTCCTTGGAACAGCGTACCCGTGTGTTGCTTCCGCTTCTGCTTGGTTGAGTCCTCCAAAGTGGGCACAGTGAGAACTTTGGCTTTGATTTCTACCGTAGTTAAATTCACAGTGTCAGTCTAAGATTTCAATAATGTAAAAAGGAACCTCTCGTATTATAGTATTATAATCCGTATGTATTAAATTCCGCTGCAATTCTAAAATTTGGTATTGTAATGTATTTGGATCATGTATTATATGTGAACTGAAGCTTGTAATATTATTTATGTACTTCGCTACTCATTTATGGATCCTGTATCAAACGTGGATGGTTTCAAGTTCTCCTAGATGGTGGACTCGACGGACGACCGGATTTAAATTAATCCTTGCTTACTTAGTGCTCAGTGGTGAGCGAGTATTTGATTAGTTTAAATTGGTGGTTCTGCCACAGGATATAACTTGCATATAAAAAAACTCGGACTGCAGGGATAGCATGCACCCCAAGCATTGTGCTTAAGGTAGAGGACTCCTCACTCAGTCCGAGAAAAACTCCTAAACCCCGCCCGCACATGGTCCTGTTACCCCTGTGTGTGGGCCGTTGCTACAAACCTGTGCTTTGGGAATGTGGGGTAGGCGAGGGGTGAAGTGGGGATGTGTGGAATCAGGATTCATAGTGCCACGCAGCTACGAGCAAATCGGGTGAAGTGGGGATGTGTGTGCGGCGACGGCGGTGGTAAGCGATCCAGTGCCAGGTTTTGAATCGGATCACTCATGAACCTAGGATTTACGAAAATCAAGGACCGAAGCGGATCGATCCGATTTCTACAACCCAAGACAGGGGCGAGCAATCAACGAATCGGAAGAACAGAAAGATTTGCGGAAGAGAAACGACTCATCTTTGATACCATATGTAAGCACAAGCAAAGGGAGTTGAATAAGAAGGCAGATATAGCATAGGATAGTTGGGGAATCGTTAAGAACAGAGAAGTGCTTAGAACAGAGTTGTTACAATCTGGTAGTTCATAATTGATCAACTCTCATTCTCTTCTCTCTAGGTAGCGTGGCCATGCGTTGCTACGAGATAACTAACAATTTATACTAAAAACACACGAATCGCACGATAAGATAACAATACTATAAAAATTAAATATCAACGTTAAAGTGACATTTAATCCAAAAAGCAAAGTTTATGAATTTAACATAGTCATGGAGTGCGCGGCGTCGCAGGCTCATAAACTCTACTTTATAGACCTTTCCGTGATGCGGCTAAGATAATGTTTTATATTGGCAGGAAGAAATCTCCGATATCCATTTCTCTGGACAATGTTTGAGGTGAGGGCACGGTTACAGTTTTTAGTAGCTTTGCGATATTATCCGAAGCTATGAGATGATTGATGTCTTGCAATGATCCTTCCAGAGATTGGGTCGAATCCAACCTAGAGCCTCGGAACCCTGCATCTTTTCCTGGACGGGCTTCACTTCGGATGCGCCGGTAGCAATATCAACGATCTCCAATCGATGGACCAAGTCATATGGATCCCCATACAATGGCTCAAACATGTAGATTTTGTTCTCCTTGTACTTGGATACACTTGTTCCACTGAAGCTTTCATTGAAATGTTTAGACATGAACAGTGAATCGATCACCGATGTCCTCACCTGGACCACTCCGGCGTCGGTCGTGGAGGTTGCACTTGTAGATCACGCTGCTTGTAGGTGAAGCTCGTGTCTTGTGGAACGTGCTCACCATGGCACCCACAATGTGCAGCTCACCGTTTGATTCCAAGTAGCTACGGTGGCGAGCCCCACAGTGGCGACAGCGATGGCAGCAGCGTCGCGGTTGGAGTAGCGCCGGCGGCGTTGCTGCTGCAGACGGAGATTTCTCCAGTGCAGTCGATCTCCAAGAACTTGTCTTGGCAGTGGACGATGGACCCCATGGAGAACTCTAGTTTGGTGTCGAGCAGCGTCCATGCGCTGTCGACTCCAACCCGGCAGAATGCGACCTCCGAGGGAGAACTCTAGTTTGGTGTCGAGCGGCGTCCATGCGCTGTCGACTCCAACCCGGCAGAATATGACCCAAGTATGGCCATGGCCACGCACTCGCGGCCGGCGGTGTCAGGCGGCGCCGAGAGCACGATCTCACGGAAGAACACGTCCCTCATGTCTTCTAGCTTGATGGCTCTGCTGCGGGCATCCGCGTTCTCGTAGCCGTTGGTGGGATGGAGGACCCACCGGCCGTGGACCCTAGACACGTGTTCCAATGAGGATGCCGCCGCGACGTGTTCGCCTGCTGGTGGGAGCTCAACGCGGGGGGCACGGGCACCGGCGAATGGATTCAGCAGCGTCACGGACGCCACCTCGTCCATGAGCGCCAACCACCCATACGAGGAGCCGCACGCCACCTTGGCGCGCACGTCGGGCAGCGTCTTAGATAAGACCTTCTTCTCCGGGACGCAGTAGAAGCCAACGCGGTCCGAGTCGGGGTCGAACAGGAGCAGCAGGAGCGGCCCGAAGGTCGCGAACGGGACGGCGACGCGCCATGGGGAGCAAGCGGATCGAAAGGACGCCGCGTCGTGACCTGACGCGAGACGCTGCCCGATGGACTCGATGAGATCCTCTAGCAGGTCGGATCTCCAGTTAGAGAGAGGTATGGACCTTCTCTTGGGATTAGGAGGCTGAGCCATGAAAGATAGATGACATCAACTATGGTTCACGTAAGAAATGGTGTCTGGTGTCTACTGTCGCGATGGACCATGGATTGGGGACATGGGGAAAGAATTCAAAATGAACAGACCCAAGGGCAATTTCAGAAAGAAACAGCAAGCGAGGGCGATCGAACACGTGAGCGTGAAACCAAATGAAAGGAGAAAAAAGTTGTCCCTTTTGCAAATGCAAAGAGAGAAAGTAATTAAATGTAGGCAGATTTGGTAAGGTTCTCAGAAATACAAAGAAGTTCCTTTTGTCTTAATTTTCTTTCCTTCTGTGTTAATTCTCTTTCCTTTTGCTCGTTACTATGTATGCTGGTGCATGCACACATGCAATGTGTATATGGATAGCACAATAATTTTCTACTTCCTATTTTGCCATGATTTCTCTATCACATGGCAAGCAATATTCAATCAAGTAGCATATGGAAAATGTTGTGGGATCATAGACGTGGACTGATAGACGAAACAAAATAAATATCATACCAAAAAAATATCTACGTTCTTTTTAGTTGTAGGAGAAGAAGGTACTGCTCTCTCACGCCACCGTTCTCCAGCTGGTGAAGGTTCCATCAACCTTTGTACTGGGCCTACGCTCCCGTGCTCCTCGCCGAGGCCCTTGTACAGCTTCCATGGTCGAACGACGTCGCGTTGGCTGGCTTGAGCGACGTCGTGCGCGTTCACGCCCGAGCTTGATGTCGACGTGCAGCGTGCTGCTCACGCCTGAGCTTGATGTCGTAAGTTTTTCGGTGCTGCGTATGAAATGTAGGTAAAAAAAAATAACTAATTACACGCATGCAAATCATGGCTGAAGCTGAGTGACAGAAAATACAAATGAAAAGAAAACGGTGTGTCCAAAGCGCACTCAGCAATTAGCGGACCCTACAAACCTGCACCGCCGCACCGGCTAAAAGAAAAGGTGAAAACAATGCATCCGAAAATAGTAGTAAAAGTAGACTGCTGTTAGAGTGTTCGCTCTCCCGTTCGGTCTGATTAAAAAACATAAATTATTGTGAAAAAAAACACTATTTTAATTAAAAAAATAAATCGATCAAATTGAATATAGGGTAAGTGGAACGGGCCACGTTGGCTCATTAGCAAGGCATGTGTCTCATTCTGCTATTTCATTGTCCAATGTCAATACCAACTGTCAAACCTCATGTCCATCCATTCTGATACTGCAGTTAATAGTCTACTATACTGTATATCTGACAGCGAAATCTATCACTCTGTAAATTGAGCAGAATTTTTTTTCACAGTATAAATTAGCATAAAGCCGATAGAGGGTTGTGCTTGACGATGATGGCGGCTTACCGAAAATATTCAGTTTTGATTGGCTAATTGTGACATGTTGCTCATACTTGGGCTTTGTTGTTCTCCTCCCACCCTATGCTAATTTCTCCATAAACGACATGTAACAAACTACTTATGTATGCTCCTTTTATAAAATGAAAAGGTGGGATGCTCCCCCAACTTCTCAAAAAAAAAAATGTGCTGTGACAGAAGCGCAGAAATCGTGATAAACATGCATGACGCGGGGAGGAGCAGAGCTGCATTTGCCTAGAGACTTTCACTTGAATTTATCAGTTTGACTTATCAATTATGCTACAGTATTTTTCTCTCGTACATGAACATTTCATACGTACTGACGTACACGATGCCAAAAAGTCGCGGTGAATTCCCAGCCACAACCACCGGCCGTTCTCTCTACAAATCCACACACCTGCAGGGCGTGTCTCGAGAGATGTGTGCAGCTGCGCCCGGTGGCCACTGTCGTCCCGGACAGCACCCCTTCCGTCAGCCAGATGCTCACCAGATCGTCACCCTCCTCACACCTCCATTGTTGATATGATGCGTTGATGCTTTGGCTGCTTCATTATTTCGATGCCTCCCGTTGTAAAAGGTGACCTTTTGCCTTTCTCGTCCGGTCCATCTATCTTTTCTTCGTAACCCCCGTCCAGGCGTCCAGCAGGCTGCAGCGCACCACAAGCTGCGCATCCTATATATAGGAGTAAGCAGCTAGCATTGCGTACGTCATGAAGAACAACTCGAGCTTTCAGAGCACGGGCAGCGCCGGCGGCGGCGGCGGCTCCGGCACGGGCGAGAGATCCGGCTCTGGCTCCTTCAACCTCCGGTACCTGTCCAAGATCATCCTCCCGCCGCTCGGCGGGCCGCCCGGCCAAAGCCAGTCCCACGGCGGGTCGGACAAGTGGGTCATCTCGCCGCTCGACTCCAGATACAGGTGATGCAATGACTGTATGTAGAGACGATGTCAGCGTTTACGTAGACCTGACAGCTAAGGCCCACATGTCAGTGACAAGGCTCATTTTAAAAGAAAATTTGTATCTTTTCCATATTACCTCGGATGAAGATGTATTTTATATGAAAATTGTAGTCCTCGATGATATTTGTAACTTTCTAGTTTTAAGATTTTTCATTTGAGATCGTCAAGATGGTCAAAAAATTAATATAAAGTTTCAGCACCATATTAATCGCATATCAAGCTTGTGGTCTTACAAAAACTATATCTTCTTTGCATGGTGTCGCATAAAGATACTTTGTACAAGAAAATTGTAACTCTCGATGAGATCTACAAATTTATAGTTTTAATTTTTATCCTTTTTTAAGGTCGTTAAAATAGTCAAAAAATAATATAAAATTTTAGCAGCATATTAATCTTGTATTAGAGCATGTTGTCTTAGAAAAATCATATCTCTTGTGTATGGTGAGTGATAAATATACTTTGTATATGAAAATTATAGCGCTCAATAAGATCTACAACTTCATAATTTTGATTTTATCATTCGTGGTCGTTAAAATGGTCAAATTCATAGTTATGATTTTTCTAAGACGACAATCCCTAGTACCAGATTAATATGCTACTAAAATTTTATATTATTTTTTTTACCATTTTAACGACCTCAAATGATAAAAATTAAAACTATGAATTTGTAGATATCATTGAGAGCTACAATTTTCATATACAAAGTATCCTTATCCGACACCATACAAAGAAGATATGATTTTTCAAAGACAACAAGCTTGGTAGGCGATTAAGATGCTGCTGAAATTTTATATTAATTTTTTTTTCCCGTCTTAACGATCTCAAATGAAAAATCTTAAAATTAGAAAGTTATAGATCTCAACGAGGGCTATAATTTTGATGTAAAAAGTATCCTTATCCGAGACCATGCAAAGAAGATATGATTTTTATACGACGACAAGCTTGGTATGCGATAAATATGCTGCTGAAACTTTATTTTAATTGTTTGACCATCTTAATGATCTCAAATGAGAAATCTTAAAACTATAAAGCTGAAGATCTCATTGAGGGATACAATTTTCATATAAAAATCATCTTCATCCGAGGTCGTATGAAAAAGATACGATTTTTTAAAAATTGACACTTGCCGCTGACATGTGGGCCCCAGCTATCAGGTCCATGTAAGCGCTGACTCAACATGCCACGTCAGCTAATGGGTTGGGTAAAGCCTATTTGGACCTGTATGAAATCCAAACTAATTTTAGGGATCCAAAAATAAATTTTGAGACTTTGAACCTAGATGACAAATGCAGACAACTTTAGACCTGTGGTGCATTTCACTCCTGGTCATACTATGCATGCTTAATAAGCTCATTGTTATCTCTGATTAAAAAAAAAGCTCATTGTCAACTCTCTATATAGTACCATACATGTCATGGATGCTCGATCGTGTGCATCAGGTGGTGGGATACGTTGATGGTGGTCATGGTGGCGTACTCGGCGTGGGTGTACCCGTTCGAGGTGGCCTTCATGAACGCGTCCCCCAAGGGCGGGCTGGAGGTGGTGGACCTCGTCGTGGACCTCTTCTTCGCCGTCGACATCGTGCTCACCTTCTTCGTCGCCTACATCGACCCCAGGACCCAGCTCCTCGTCCGCGACAGGAAGAAGATAACCTTCAGGTACGTGAACTGCCCTGCACGCACCGTGCCTTTTTGCCTTGCTCCATCTCTCTGCGTTGCAATTGCAACGTCATAGTAGGTAATAGGTACAGTAGCGTTTTGGCCTGGTTGCATGCATGACAGTGGTAAAAAGTTTACGAACCATCTGTGATGTCATGAGCCGCATCTGTCCGTCAGAAAATGGCAAGGGTAGTTCTAGACTCTAGGTGCTGCTGGAGAGTGAAGATTATTGGTTCGGCTGCCAAATTCCCCACTCTGACCATGTGGATACGTTGTATGCGATAGTTTTTTCCTCCGATGCACAGAAGATTTACATGTCGTTGTATTAATCTTCACTGGTTCGGCTGCCAAATTCCCACTCTGACCATGTGGATACGTTGTATGCGATAGTTTTTTCCTCCGATGCACAGAAGATTTACATGTCGTTGTATTAAGGTGGAAAGCATGCAACGTGTTGCTACAACAACCACATTCTAGAGCCGAAGCGAACGCTCTATGGGTGACCTTGCACTCTCTTGAACGTATTACTCATCAAATAAACAACTTAATAAGTTGATGGCTCCTGCGTGCACCGTGTGACTCAAACGTGAGCGGTGGCCGCTCCATGCCACTACTATATAAAAACTTAACCGAGGTGTTTGCCTTTTAGCCTCGGAGGCGGGCGGGCGGGTGGGCCGGTTGCCCGCCTCATTATTGGATGGCCGGGTAGCCGGCCCAGCAATTACCTCGGTTAATCCTTAACCGAGGCGGGCAACCTAACGCGCATGCCTCGGTTAATGCATTAACCGACACGATCGCCTCAAAGCAACCGCCTCCGTAAAGGCCCGCCTCCGTAAATCAGGCCCAACCCACACTAGCCCTACCACCTCCGGTATATAAAAGCAAACACAAACCCTAAAACACTCGGTCTCCTCTCCCTTCCTCATTCACCGCGCAACCACGAGCGATACAACGCTTGGTCTCCTCTCCCCTCCCTCACCCGGTCTCCTTTCCATCCCTCACTCGGTCTCCTCTCTCCCTCCCTCACTTGGTCTCCTCTCCCTTCCTCGCTCGACGGCACGTGGCACGGGGGCGCACGGCGTGTGCCAGGCTGCAGGGGCTCACGGATCTGGCGGCAGCGTGGCAGGAACGGACCTCCAGGAAGCTGGATCCGGCAACGACGCGGCGGGCACGGACCTTCGCCTGCAGGATCCAGCGATGGCGTGGCGGGCACCCTCACTGGCGGCCAGATCCGACGGCGGCGTGGTCCTCCGGCAGCAGGATCCGGTGGCAGCGCGGCGGGCACGACCCTCCGATGGTTGGATCCGACGGCAGTGCGTCGGTCTCCCTCATTGGCCGCGAGATCCAGTGAGGTGGGCTCCACGGCGAGCAACGCGACGGTGTCTCCTCCCGATGGATCCGTCTCGTAGGCTAGGAATGGGCTCACCGGCGGGCTCGTGGTTTTATTTTTTTTATCTATTAACCGAGACTGACGTTCTAAGGCGCCCACCTCCGTTAATTGGTTAACCGAGGTGAATGGACTAACCGCCTCCGTTAAGGCCAGATTAACCGTGATCTTTGGACGGAGGCGGATGGTTTGCCCACCTCGGTTAATCAATTTTGTCCACCTTGGTTAAGTTTATTGTAATAGTGTGCGTGGCCACACACATGGTCGTGTGCTCTTTGTCTCGAACAAATTGTCCCATCATTAATAATAAGTTACAGGTGATGCTGGTATCATTTTTTAAAATTACAAAGTATAATACGAACGCTCATAATGTATGTACACTCACCCGTATGAATGATCAACGATATTGCTCTGGTTGAAATTTTTAAAGGTGACAGCAGACGATGATAGGGAGATTTCGGGAAGTACACGTGGACACATTTTCAGTCAAGCAAGCAAATAAAAAACTACTTCCTAATGACATAGGTCAACAAATCATAATACGGGGAATTGTTACAATAGAGGAAAAATATTCTAGAGTATGCATGGGACCCAACTGATTGTCACCTCACAACCATATATGTTTTTCTAAGAATGGTAGAGACTTCTCGCTTCTGCGTCTACGCACACAACATTTACATTATTACATAATTTCAGCTACATTGCTGAAAATAGGTCGGAGAAACAAGAAATACAAAAATTATGCATGACAGAGTCTATTATCAAAATCTTCATCCATTGGAAGCAAACAGTTCCAACGCAGTGGTCTCTAATTTTCTGCTTGATGTTCGAAAGACTCCTTTGTTTCATCATCACGCTGCAACCAATATGTTCCTCTAAAAGTAACCTGCATAAAAGATTATATTTGCAATAAGATTAGATCATTACGACATCTCCAAATTGCCCAACATAAAGTGGCTACCCCAACCAGAATATATTTCTTCTCTTTTAAATCAAAATTTGATAGCCAACTCCCTAACATATGGGATACAAAGTTAGAAGGGGTTAACCCAATGGCTATATACACAAACCTCCAGATTGTCTTGGCGAGATGACAATAAAAGAAAAGATGTTTAATGGTTTGGTAATGTCGGTGTTTTTTAAACCAGACTAGTAAATTTATACAATTGCCACGCTGCTCTAGGAAGACGATGGTAGCATCCAAAAGATACAAGGATTTATACTGGTTTAGGCCGGAGCCCTACGTCCAGTCTTAGAGATGATCGAGTGTGTGTTCCTCGCTTGAATGCTCTGAAGTTCTTATAATGGGGGTGCAAGAATGATGGAGGAGGTAGGAGAGCTAGAGGTAGGAGATGAACTGCCTGAAGAGAAGCTTCAGGGCTCCGAAGGTGGTGAAGAATGAGATAATTGAATCTCCGGCTGGTGGGAAGGACTCCTGGCTGCCCTTATATAGAGTTTGGGGCCAGGGCATGTATAAAGAAGGAGGTTCTCCCGACCGAGGGGTCGTGAGCTTGAGGGAGGGGCCTAGCTAACTTTGCTTGCAAGCTACGCCATTTTGTGGTGCACGTCTGGGCGTGGTTGTCGTCATGGTCTTGTGCCCACATCGCGGTAAGGTGTGGCGTGGTGCTACTGTGCCGGCCGTGGTGGCACTGTAGGCACGGTGGAGATTCGCCAGCCGTCCTACGCGATGTGGTCTCCGCTGTGGCCTTCGTCATTGCCTCCTGATCTCATGGGGGCGTCATACAGGAGTTGTTGGCCGCCCCCAGGTCGTTGGTCATCTGGTTAGCCTGTCTAGTTGGTGGCCATGATCTCGAGCTCTGGGGTCGTGGCTCCCGCGGTTTGGATGGCCTCTAAGTCAAGGCCTCCGTCATAGATCCCATCCCGTAGTGGGTAGAATTGTACATGTGTCTTGTTGGACGGTATTTGGACGGTGGGTCGTCGTACCGGCAGTCACCGCCATGCGGTGTTGTCTTGTCTATGCTGCGTGGCTCAGGGATGGTGTCTGGGCGGACCGAGGGGATAGGGGTCAGTGCTACGTGTCTACTCTTGTCAGAGCCGGTGCGCTTGGCTGGGCTCGACCTCTCCTCGTTCCTCCCAGGGGTCGGGATGGTGGAGAGGTCATGAGTCTCTTGTGCGTCGTGCGGCTAAGGCAGAAGGGAGGGGTTGTGGCTGACCCTGGCCTTGGCGTCCGGCTTGGTTTACTTGGTTCAATTAGGCCTCGGTCGTTTGGGCCTTCGCTAGCTGATGTATCGTGCGTTGCTCGGCCTGCTAACTAATCGATGCATTGAGATACCCGGGGATCATAACCTCAACAGTAGCCCCCGAGCGTTTTTGCGATCATGAAGTCATCGTGAAAGCCCTGAGATGCGTGCGTGTTGAGCGTGGGTTCATAGTCATGGCTTGTTTGAGCTTTGTCGCTCGACCCCTTGCGGGTTGGTATGTTCAATGCAATAGGTGGCTGTTATATTCTACCTCGTCAGGATGCCCTGATGACGCGGTACGCGACTATTGAGCCCTACCATGTTAGTGTGCCGTGCGTCGGGGTTCGTGACCTAGGTGGGGCTGAGTGGTCTCGTTGATGTTGTACCATCCTTACCTTTGGGAGGATCTCGATTTTCCCGACCTCACGCGGGCATCTGACATTGGTTGTGATGTCCCATGGCTCGCCATGTGGCACGGGGGTCTGAGGCTGCTCAGTCTGCCTTTAGGCCTATAAATAGGGGCTTCTACCGTTTGAATTATCTTAACTATGTCTATGGAGGATGGATTGCTTTTTATCGAGTGAGGAGAAAAGAGAGAAGTGCGAGGAGAACTATGCTATTTCCCTTACGTGTCCTGTCGGGGGTTGTTTGCGATGGCTGGAAGTCGGCGCTGCTCCTTCCAACAACTGGTGCTAGGAGGAGTTTTGCAAGCAGGGTAGGATGGGGTGGCATGGCTATTAGAACTGTAGCTTTGCGTCTTCCTCGCCCTCCGAGGCCCTTTGGCTTAGATGTGTGAGGTGGCCCTTGCTGTGGACAGTTCCACCATGTCATCCCTATCCTTGTGAGATGACAGCGCTACTACCATTCTCTCCCTGCGTCCTATGCTCTGGGAGCTATGGTGTTAGGTGGAGGTTTGCGAGGTGCTCCTCTCCGTTGCGTTTGCCCGCAGTGGCGGAGGGGAGCGTCCCACAAGCCTCCTTCTAGCATCATAGCTTTCGGAGCTCGGGTCGCTTCTACCATGTTGGGACATGAGGTTCTTTGTATGGCGCTGGCCATACCCGTTTTGTGGAATACCGCGGTGCTCGGCTGGATTCATTTGTATTTGAGTTATATTTCCCGAGTCTTGGCCCAAGATTATTTCCTGTTTTCATGTGATTTGGATTGTGCTTCTAGACGACACCGGGGTTTTTGAGACGCCTTCCCAAACCAGGGGGCGTCGTCTTGACCCAATGCCGCTAGGATTGTGACCCTCGTGGGATGCATTGACATCTGGTCGAGGGTCGTGAATTGGGCCTTAGGGAGGAGTTGATCGAGGCTGGGCCTCGACCTAATTGCAGGGTAATGGCGCCTGCCTCCTTCTTTCCCCTAATGCCCTTCTTGACCCGAGGGGTCTTGATGCCTTGTCACACGCAGGTTTGGTTTTCGCCCCATGCGGGGATAGGCATGTCCACCGTAACCATACGGTCGGAGCGGTGCGCCTCGTCGAGGTCGATGGATAATTCGAGTGGGACCTGATATCTTCCCCAATCGACGTGGAGTTCGACTATGCCTCATCGAGAGATGTCCCATAAATCATCGGCCTTCAAACCCGTTGGTCCCCGGCCACCTTTGCAGCAGTCAAAGGGCAAGATGCCTCCCCCCAGAGGGGGTCAACCCGGGTGACTTCGAAGTAGATGACTCAAACACAAATAGGGATGGTCGTGTGGCTCCGCACCATCGATTAGAGCCACAAGGGCCCATCCTAGTTTGACCCTATCCCTTTGTGGCCTCGAGCCCTTCTAAGGGCCGACCCAAGAGTGGGTTTCCTAAGCACAATGGCGGGTCATGGTCACGGTTGGTCGCCTTGCATGTGGGCCTAGGGGCATTCGGGCCTCCTTGGTCACGGTCATGACTTATTGGCGTCCACTCGTGTATGTGTCGGGACCAATACTAGGGTACCCGAAGAGGAGGAGCTGATAACCATCAACGTTGATTCATCCGAGCAGTCAAGAGCATGACTACAGCTTCAACTGATCCCTAGGTGTGTAAGCTCCACCTCACCCGACCTCTCGGGTGGACTCTGCCTCACCCGACCTCTAGGGGTGGACTCGCCCGCCCGACACCGAGGGCGGATTCTGCCTCGCCCGACCCCTGAGGGCTGGCTCTGCCTCGCCCGACCTCTGATGGTTGGGTCCACCTCGCTCGACCTCTGAGGGAGACCTCTGAGGGCTGGCTCTGCCTCGCACGACCTCTGAGGGCGGGCTCCGCCTCTCTCAACCTCTATGGGCAGGCTCCGCATCGCCTGACCCTGAGGCCAGGGGTTCTGTCTCGCTCGACGGAGACCCATATCGCCGCCAACCACTCTAGGTCCAAGCGAATGGGCATGGGTCAAAGCTCGACACCAGGGAGGTGACCGCCATGCCCTGATATAGCCCGTGGTCGTGACGGGCCATACCTGGGGATTCACATCAGGAACAACATCGGGCGTACCGGTGTGTTCTACCTAACCCTCGTACGAACACTAACAGACGCGTCAGTTCACCATGACGTCCATTTGGACTGAGTGGAGCGCCACGACCGGGAGACGATGCCTATGCATGGCACCAGTGATGGACAGGGCCATGATGTGGAGCTTTTCCTGTTGACGTCTACAGGGTCAGTGGCACCCACATGAAGGAAAAGGACCCGACGATCCTAGAGAACTTCTCCTTCTGATTCTCCTCCTTTCCCTCCACTATAACCCGTGCTTTCCCTTAGCCTATAAAAGAGAAAGCAGGGCGTCCCATTAGGTGGCATCAGACTCAAATCTGATCAATTGGTCAAACCCTGAACACACAGCCGAGCATCGATCAAGCTCTCGGCACCCATTCGTTCCTTCCACCAGAGACTTGGGACCTGTCCCTCTCTCGCCCATTTATAACCCCGACTACGAACTTTCAGTGCTAGTAACATGAGCAGCAGCAATGAACTAGACGTAGGGACATTCCCTCCACATCAGAATAAACCTCGTGTCCTCTTAACACACCATCCGAGCCAGACGCGCAATATTAGAAATTTACTAGCCGGTGGCAACTAGAAACATCGATAGTTGGTGCGCCCGGGTGTAGGGGCTTTTCGGCATGCGTCTGGCGCATACACCAGGCTTTGGCTAGTCACAGGACCAAATCACCTCTACCGTGGGTCTCGAAACACGCACATGCGCTTTGAGGACCCCGAACTTCATTGTCACGGCGTAGGGAGAGAGCTGGCATGCGGCTTGCGGTGGGCCGTCGTCAACCTCTCCATTACTCCGCTGGCCTCAATGCAATCACCGAGGCACTTGAGGAGCTGGGCGGAGACCTAAAAGAGATCTTAGTAGGGGACCATTATTGCTAAGATCCATCGCATGCCGATGGCTGGAGCGGCCCTCAAAGAAGGCCCGGCTTCTCGGCTTCAACATGATGATCTCTGTTATAGAGCTTCTGTCTAGAACACACCTATGAGCGACCACAGTTCTGGTTAGAGCGCCAACTCGGGCGCCTTCCTCGGACGAGGAGGGACCCGACCATCCAGGAGGAAGAAGAAGAACAACAAGCGGCATGACTCTCACCTCGTGGCTGCCACTGACATCCACTTTGAGAAGCTGCTCAAGGGCTGCCATTTGCTGTCAAGCATCTATACAAGGCTGCCTCATGGGGCGGTTCTTGTCCTCTAGGGAGAACATGTGAAGGACCCCAAGCCAACATGGATGGCGCCAAGGGATGGATGGTGGCTTTTTGATGCTAGATGGCTGCCTCATGATCTTTGGAGGTCAGCGGCCAAGGACTCCAGCGTCACTAGAAGCTCATGTACATGAGGTCTATCTGGCCGAGCGCCGCGCCTACCTTCGCCGATGGTGGAGTCCACCATAACCTTTGATCGGACTAACCACCTAGAGTGCATCCATGTCGAGGAGATATCCGCTCATGGATCGACTTCGATCATCGGCGCGAAGTGGCTCACCCTCAAAACAGGCAAGTCTTGATGGATGGAGATAGCGACCTCAACATCATGAAGGCGGCGCGCATGGGCATCGGATATCCAATCCGGGCCGGGATTTCTTTCCATGTCATGAAAGCAAGCCGTAGCCAAATGAATCGATCCTGTGTTGAGGATCCATCCATAGGTCTCTCAACAAAGCTGGAGACCCTCATCGCCCATCAGGTGGATTAAGGATCTGGGGCGTCATGCATGGACCAATGGTTGTCCCCAACTAAGTTAACTAAAGATGTTGGGACCGTGTGTGGTCATCACCACTCTTGGCACCTCCTTCTAGCATCCTCTGAGTCCGAGGTCAGTGTCATGAACGGACTACCATCTTGGTGATCCATGAAGAAAGAGCTTGTGGCCCGATCAAGGAGGTCGAAGAAAAGCACCCAACCTAAGTGGTCAGATCGAGCTCGATAGAGGCGCCAAGCAGTCCTCATAGACCCTATGCGGCATCCAAGAAAGTGTAGTGCGCATTGGCACCTTGTTTTCCTCTAAATAGGAAAGTGGGCTCGTCTACTTCCTCTGGGGGATCCAATAGAGACATCTTTGCATGGAAACCCTCATGCTAGGCATTACGAGAAAGTCACCATGCATCTGGCGATGCCTTGAAGATCATGGTGCTCCAAGACACCTACAAAGTAAAGCTGTACCGGCCCGATGAGGGGTCAAGCGTGAGAGCCATCGTGAGGAGATTCGAGCTTTTTAGTGTTGCGGGTTCATCAGGGAAGTATACCACCATCAAGTGGTTAGCCAACCCATTCTTGTATGAAAGAAGAGTAGGAAATTTCAAGGATGTGTGTTGAGTACATAGGTCTCAACAAAGCATGCCCAAAGAAATCGGTTCCTTTGCCATGCATGGACCAAGTAGTTGACTCAACCTCGAGTGCGAAATCCTTTGCTTCCTCGATGCTCATTACGAGAGAAGTCCATCGGATCCTGCGATGAAAGAGTCCGACCAGCTTTCGCGGCGTCTTTTCATCACCCGTTCGAATGAAAGAAAGTTACGCTACCATTCATCAAATGCATGTGTTGAGTACATAGGTCTCAACAAAGCATGCCCAAAGGATTGTAGTTGACTCAACCTCGTGGTGCGAAACCCTTTGCTTCCTTGATGCGTGCATTGGGTACCATCGCGAAGAACTCACAATCGCCACATCACAATGCCATTTGATCGCGAAGAACTAGGGCATCCTCATCTGGCGAACCATTGAGCCCTACGTGGACAACATCGTGGTCAAATCCAAATAGGCTGACCAAGTCATAGCTGACCTTGAGCAGACCTTCGCCAAACTCTGAGCAAACATCATTAAGCTCAACCCCGAGAAATGCGTTTTAGGGTCCCGAGGGGTATGCTACTGGGTTTCATCGTCTCCGAGCGTGGCATCGAAGCCAACTCGGAGCAGATCTCGGCCATCACGAGGATGGGCCTAATTCAGAACATAAAGGGGATACAACGAGTTACAGGGTACCTCGCCGCACTTAGTCACTTCATCTCGCGCCTCGGCGAACAAGGTCTCCCCCTCTGTCGGCTTCTGAAGAAGGCCGACCACTTCGAATGGACGCCCAAGGCCTAGGAAGCACTTGACACAGTCAAGCAGCTTCTGACAAAGGCCTCGATCCTGGTTCCTCCGACCGATGAAGAACCCCTTCTGCTCTACATTGCAGCCACCACGCAACTGGTCAGCGCCGCCCTAGTCATGGAGCGAGAAGAAGAGGGGCACGCCCTCGAGGTACAGCACCCCATGTACTTCGTTAGCGAGGTCATATCCGATTCCAAGACCTGTTACCCCCAAATCTAGAAGCTCATGTACGCCATCCTCATCGCCAAGAGGAAGTTGCGCCACTACTTTGAGTCACATCCGGTGACGGTCGTGACGTCCTTCCCCCTCGGTGAGGTTGTCCAAAACCAAGATGCCACGGGACACATCACGAAGTGGGCACTTGAGTTGATGGGTCAAGGCATTTCGTATGCCTCCCGAACAGCCACCAAGTCTCAAGTACTGGCTGATTTTGTTACAGAGTGGACCGAGGTCCAAATGCTGCTAGCAGTCGTCGACCAAGAGTACTAGACGATGTACTTTGATGGATCGCTGATGAAAAAAGGCACCGGCACAGGGCTAGTCTTTGTTTTGCCCCTTGGGGTACGCATGAGGTACATGGTTCGCATCCATTTCCCCTCCTCCAACAATGTGGCCGAATATGAGGCGCTCATCAATGGCCTTCGCATCGCCATCGAGCTCGGTATCCGATGCCTCGATGTCCGGGGCGACTCTCAGCTGGTCATCGACAAAGTCATGAAGGAGTTGAGCTGCCACAACGCTAAGATGGCTGCATACTACCGAGAAGTTTGCCAGCTGGAGGACAAGTTCGACAGCCTCAAGCTCAATCACATCCCAAGGCATCTCAACGAGGCGGCCAATGCACTGGCGAAAGCGGCGTCCGACCGAGGCTGACAGGCGTCTTCGCTAGCAATCAGCACAAGCCCTCGGTCTGCTACGAGGAGCCAGAACAAGCCGGTGATGCCCCCCCACCCTAAGCTCGGGGGCTGACCAACCATCGGCTCCATCCGACTCTGAAGTCATGGAGCTTGACGAGGATCCAGCAACAGAGCCTGACCCTCTGGTCAACTGGAGGACGCTCTACCTTGACTATCTCCTCCGTGAGGTGCTGCCGATAGACAAGACGGAGGCTCAATGGCTCGCGCGTCGTGCCATGTCCTTTGTCCTTGTTGGGGGCGAACTCTATAAGTGAAGCCACACTAGGATCCTGTAGCACTGCATCCCTATCGAACAGGGGAAGTGGTTACTGAGCGACTCCACGGTGGGGTCTGCTGTCACCATGCCATGACAAGAACCCTCATCAGAAATGCATTCCGATGAGGCTTCTATTGGCCGACCACAATAGCCGACGCCGAATAGATTGTGCGCACCTGCGAAAGGTGCCAATACTACACTCAGCAGAGCCA
Organism: Miscanthus lutarioriparius; assembly: GCA_904845875.1. Lineage (NCBI taxonomy): Eukaryota > Viridiplantae > Streptophyta > Magnoliopsida > Poales > Poaceae > Miscanthus > Miscanthus lutarioriparius. Next base: position 24,737,149 of record CAJGYO010000017.1, read on the forward strand.
CCTGCCGGCCTAAGCACTCCAGACGATCCCCATCACGTGGCCATTCACGGTCTGGGGGCTCGATCTGGTCAGACCTCTCAAAAGAGCACCTGGGGGCTATACCCACTTGCTTGTCACCGTAGACAAGTTTATAAAGTGGATAGAGGCCCGGCCAATCTCCGTGATAAAGTCCGAGCAAGCCATGCTGTTCTTCCTTGATATCATCCATTGCTTTGGGGTCCTAAACTCCATCATCATGGAGAATGGCACACAGTTCACCGGAAAGAAGTTCCTCCGATTCTGCGATGAATACCATATCCGTGTCGATTGGGCTGCCGTGGCGCACCCCGCATGAGCAGTCGAGTCATGTCAACAGCAGTAAGCGACATGCTCAAGACCATCTTCAACGAAGAACAAGTTTGGTGGATGATGGGTCCACGGAGCTTCCCACGGTGCTCTAGAGCTGAAATCGACCCTAAGCTGGGCCACGCTACACACATTTTCATGGTCTATGGTTCAGGGCTATCCTCCCAACCGACATTGACTATGGGCGCCAAGCGCACATCTCTTATCGAGGCATCCCTTAAGGATGCCATGGACCAGCTAGATGAACTCTGACGTCGCCCTCCCGCTCCTTAGTGACACCATAGCCATCGAGTGCAGAGTTGGTGCTTCATCTAGTCCAGAGCAACGAGGACCGCCACAAGCTCTCTCCATCGTGGGAGGGACCATACGTCATCGTGGAGGTGCTCCGACTAGGCGTCTACAAGCTCAAGACCATCAACAACGAAGTCTTCGTCAATGCCTGGAACATCGAGCAGCTACATCGCTTTTACCCTTAATAAACGCACACTCTCTTATCATTTGCTAGAACCACACACGAGCGGTGGTTCGTCCGGTAGACATTCTCTATGCCCGACCCTCTCTCACATTAAGACCCAAAAGCGAGGTTCGTGGTAACAAATGCTGAGTAAAACTGGTCGAACTACGAGAGACCTACGCCTCGGTGGCTACGGCGCCTTTGCCTACCAGCGTGATCAGAGTTTATTCCACACCCCAGGATTTTTGTCCTTAGCTACAAAAAGTGTTGGTGCGCATCTAAGAATTTGTCCACCTGGCCAACTTTCTCTATGACCGACCCCTTCTCACGTTAAGACCTAGGAGCTAGAGTTGCAGGAACAAACTCTAAGTATAACTGGTCGGACTGTGAGAAACCTACTCCCTAGTGGCTACGGCGTCTTTGCTCACCAGCATGATTAGAATTTCCTCACCCACACCCCGAGCTTTACGGCCTTAACAACGAAAAGTGTCGAGAAGCACTAACCTTTTTATACGAAAAGGGGAGAAGGGCTAAAAATCTGTTAGGCTATAACGAAATTGAAGAGCTTGTCCATTTATTACAAGTTCACCGCCTAGCTTATCTGCCTAACTAAATCCTTGCGTGGGATGTTCTCATCCTCTATCTCTGCACGTAAGTCCTATCCCAGCGGGTCATACAAGTAAACCGGATGGCTTAGCCACTGTCGAGGGATGGATAGGGAGCAGCGACATGGCCCACGCGGGTTATGCCGACCCCATCACGAATGATGGACCTAGATTCCGCTGGACCATATCCGGTAAGAGCTCCCTGAACCCATTACTCATGCCATCGAGGTAAGCCCTATGCCAGCAGGTCACCCAAGTCGATCGAACGATTTGGGCCGCTGCCGAGAGATCGGCCACCCTTACTTTACGCGTGTTCTCTCTAATTAATTGCGCTATCGGGGCTGGCAAGAGTGTCTATTCGGTAGACATTCTCTATGCCCAACCCCTTTCTCATGCTGAAACCTAAAGGCAAGGTGTGCGGAAACAAACACTGGGTCAAACTGGTCGGACTGCAAGAAACCTATGCCCCAGCGGCTACGGCATTTTTTGCTCACCAGCATGATCGAAGTTTATTGCTCGCACCCCAAGCTTTAGCCTCTGCCTTCCTAGGAAGGGTTTGGAGGGGGCCACCTCTGGAACCTCCATCGAGGAGAGGCCGACAGGTCGCCCAAAGCCGATTGAATGGCTCGGGTCACGGCCGAGTGACAGGTAAGGAGCAGTGGGGTACCCCATGTAGGTTACACCAACTCTGTCACAAACGATGGACCCAGATTCCACTCGAACATATCCAGTAAGAGCTCCTCAAACCTATCACTCAAGCCATCGAGGTAACTTTACCAACCCCCACTTTTCTTTTCCAATACATGATCATTCATTCATCCATACTCATGCATGCATTCTTGCATACATTCATCCCATACATCCGAGCATTGCATATACAATTGCTGCATGACAACACTTCGCGTCGCGTCACGAAGCGGTAGTCATCTCATTCGACATGAATGGCAACCGACTAAGGTTTGAAGGCCATCTCGAAGGGCTCAAGTCCGCCTTGTGTCAAACAGAGCGAGGGGAGAAAAACCGAGATGAGCTCCAGCGGCCCTTGCCCGACCCCGCTCGAGGCGGGCCGGGGACATTTTGACCTTTCTTGTTCGATCCTAACCTCGAGCCAAGCCCACATAATCTCCATCGAGGAGAGGCCAGCAGACCACCTAAGTCGCTCTCTAGAGTGGCATGGGCATCTGCCAGGAGGCGGGTTAAGGAGCAGTGGAATGCCACATGAGGGCTATGCCGACCCCGTCCGTGAATGATGGACCCGGATTCCACTCGAACATGCATGTTAGCGAGCTCACCGAGTGTGACACTCGAGCCATCGAGGTAAGTGTTGTTAGCTCAGCCCCTCTAGTTGCAAAAACCTGCAGATGGGGTGACGCATGAAACACAGTCGACCCCTACCGAGCCCCATGGGGCTCGAGCCGCTCGACCCGAACTCGGGAATCCACCTGACCAGGGTTCGAAGGCTGGCCCTGAAGGGCTCGAGGCTGCCTCATGTCAAATAGAGCCAGGGGGAGAAAATCTGAGATGAGCCCCAGTAGCCCTTGCCCGACCCCGCTTAGAAGCGGACAGAGACATTTTGACCTTTCTCGTTCGATCCTAACCTCGAGCCAAGACCACAGAATCTCCATCTTGGAGAGGCCAGCGGCCACCTAAGTCACTCTCTGGAGTGACACGGGCATCTACCAGGAGGCAGATTAAGGAGCAGTGGAATGCCACATGAGGGCTATGCCAACCTCGTCAGCGAATGATGGACCCGGATTCTGCTTGAACATGCCCATTAGCGAGCTCACCGAGCGTGACACTCGAGCTATCAAGGCAGGTGTCATTAGCTTAGCCCCTCTGGTTGTCATTAGCTCGAGCCATCGAGGCAGGTGTCATGGTGGCGATGTGGTCCTAGATCTTCTTCTTGTCCTTGTCCGGGATGCCCCACTTCCTCCATGACTCTGGGGACTCTTCGATCAGGCGCCCAATGAACTTCGGTAGTGGGGCCATGGTGTCATTCTTGAGGTAGAACCACTATGAGTGCCACCCCTTATTGGACATTGACAGCCACATCGATGGGTACTCGCTGACCCGATTGTTCCGAAGCTGAATGTCGACGCACCCCATCAGCATGTGCAACTCCTGCCTGCTGCTCTTCTCCCTCTTCTTCTAGAGGGTGATGGCAAAGAAGTACCTCCACAGGTTGAAGTGGGGGCTGATCCCTAGGAATCCCTTGCATAGGGCGACGAACGCCGCCATGTGCTGGATCCCATTGGGATTGAGATGCTGCAGCTCGATCTTGTAGTAGTGCAACAGCCCCCGAAGAAATCTGTGGGTGGTGGTAGCGAACCCGTGCTCATGGAAGTGGGCGAACAACACTACATAGCCATTGGGCGTCAACGGTAGGTCCTCCTCACTGGGCAGCAACCACTCCTCGCCCGAGGTCCACGCATGGAGAAGACCACGATGGATGAGGCCCTCCATGCGCTAGAAGGTGATGTCAGAGCGGCACCATGGATCCATTAGAGATGGGAGCGGGTGGATGCAAGCTCGACGGCAGCGGGGATGCAGAGGCAGGAAACCTATGTGATTAGTGGTGGCGGTCGTAGATGCAGAGGCAAGGATGCAAGGTATAGAACCTAGGGGGCGATAGGTGCGAGGAAACCAACCGCCCACCTAGATCTCCACGCCTGCCATGATCTGCCACAACGTCTCATCGTAGGAAATGCGCACACAATCTCTGTCCGTTCCCCTAGAAAATTCACCAAATGTTTCACCTCTCTAGATAGGCCATGACTCGTCACAAGTAAAAGGGATACGGATCTAAAAATGCCTCCACGGCCCATCTAGGCTAGGGAGTTCGAAGGTTGGCCCATCAGGGAGTTCGACAACCGCTCCAGGCACCTTTAAAGTAAAGGATGGAAAGGGATGGGCCTACTAGCAGCCAGTACCCGAGCACATGAGCGTCACGGGCATCCCAGCCCATGATCCAATCTTGGCAAGGTACGATCCATGGTTTTTCTTCGAAGAAAGGAAGAGCGCCCTTGGGATCGGTCGAATGGACCCGAGAACTATATGGATTGACCGCTGAGAATTTGGAGTCGGTCACCAAGCTGACCCAAGCTGGATCCCCGTGAATAGGATGCTGGGGCCCCACTCAGACTAGACCATTAATAGCTCGTCGGACGCCATGATTCATCCTTAGAGGAAAATCATGGCACGGTTTGACCCCTCCATTTTTATCAAAAAAACGCTTGAGGGAAGACAATCATGAAGACGAACCGATCCACGATCGGGCCCCTGCTATGGGAGGGGGCTCAAGGAAAGGGGAATCACTGTCCCTAGGTCACGCTGTGGGTGACAAAAGAAGGCCAAGGCCTTCAGAGTCCTCCCGTTTGGAAAAGCCTCCGAAGGAGTATTCTACTCCTCCGCTGGCTCGAGGGCTACTGTCGGGGACCAATACTAGGGTACCCAAAGAGGAGGAGATGATAACCATTAATGTTGATTCATCTGAGCAGTCAAGAGCATGACTACAACTCCAACCGATCCCTAGGTGCGCAAGCTCTGCCTCACCCGACCTCTAAGGGCGGACTCCGCCTCACCCGACCTCTAGGGCCGGACTCCACCTCGCCTGACACCAAGGTCATGGGCTCCGCCTCGCCCGACCTCTAAGGGTTGGCTCCACCTCAACCGACCTCTGAGAGCGGACTCCACCTCACCCGACCCTAAGGGCTGGCTCCGCCTCACCCGACACCGAGGCCGTGGGCTCCGCCTTGCCCGACCTCTGAGGGTTGGCTCCGCCTCACCTGACCTCTGAGGGAGGACTCTGCCTCGCCCAACCCCTGAGGGCTGGCTCCACCTTGCCCGACACCAAGGCCACGGGCTCCACCTCACCCGACCTCTAAGGGCTGGCTCTACCTCACCCGACCCCTGAGGGCTGGCTCCGCGTCGCTCGGCCTCTGAGGGCAGTCTCCACCTCGCCTGACCTCTGGGGACAAGCTCCGCCTCGCTCGACCCCAAGGTCAGGGGATCCGTCTCGCCCGACAGAGACCCATACCGCCGCCAACCACTCCAGATCCAAGCGAATGGGCCTGGTTCAAAGCTCTGACACCAGGGAGGTGACCGGCACGCCACGATATAACTCATGGTTGTGATGGGCCATACCTAGGGATTCACATTAGGAACAGTGTCGGGCATACCGGTGCTGTTCTACCTAACCCTCATACGAACACTGATAGGCACGTCAGTTCACCACGATGTCCGTTAGGATGGAGTGGAGCACCATGACCGGGAGACAACGCCTATGCATGGTGCCAATGATGGATAGGGCTGCGATGTGGAGCTGTCCCTGTTGACATCTATAGGGTCGGCGAGACCCGCATGAAGGAAAAGAAGGACCCAGCGATCCTGGAGAACTTCTTCTCCTTCTGATTCTCCTCTTTTCCCTCCGCTGTAACATGTGCTTTCCCTTGGCCTATAAAAGGGAAAGCAGGGCGTCCCATTAGGGGGCATCAGACTCAAATCTGATCAACTGATCAAACCCCAAACACACAGCCGAGTAGCGATCGAGCTCTCGGCACCCATTCGTTCCTTCCACCAGAGACTTGGGACCTGTCCCTCTCTCACCCATTTATAACCCCTACTACAAACTTTCAGTGCTAGTAATACAAGCAATAACAATGAACTAGACACAGGGACATTCTGCCCTAACTAGTATAAACCTCGTGTCCTCTTAGCACACCATCTGAGCCAGACGCGCAATATTAGAAATTTACTAGCCGGTGGTAACTCGAAACACCGATAGTATGATTGCGTGACACGCCTCGTGGTCATGAATCCTAGGGGCAGTCAACCTCCCAGGATTCTCTGCGTCTTAATGGCGTCCCAGCGCATCATGGCGTGTTGACTCATTTCCTGAGGGCTTGTGGGGCCCATGGTAGGGAGGACTCCATGCGGATGCGGTTCACTTCTCTAATCGCCGCCACATAAGTAGTTCCCTCTATCCAAGCCGGTCCCTTACCTCGTTCTCACCTTTTATCGCCATTCCTGCAATCTGAAGGAGAGACAAAAGGGAAAAGGGGTTGAATTCATGAGGGTTACCTCTAGATCATGTGTGTCACCGCTGTCACCATCTGCTCTGCCACCGATGCCCCATCTTTCGCCTACAACGTAAGATGGGAGAATGGGTACCTTCAGTGGTAACAGAGATGAAGTTGTAGTGTCTCATGGCGAAGGGCCTCCTTCCACTGAAGGAGGCCACTGGATGGAGGGCTCCTACTAGCGAGGTGGTCCCCCTTCCGCAACCTAGGGAGGCGGTGTCGTTGACCGACTTCCACAAGCGTCGGTTTGCGATCTTGGCGTCTGACTTTCTCCATGGCTTCCTTCGAGAGTGTGGGGTCCAACTGCATCACCTTCCTCCTAATGTGGTGTCACAGCTGGCGGGCTTCGTCGTCGTGTGTGAGGCCTTCCTGGGGATTGCGCCCAAGAAGGAGCTGTTTCAGAGGATTTTTTAGGTGAAGACCCGCAAGGTGCATGGCTCTGATGGTGGCGTGCTTGCTCCCATGAGCAGGATGAACCTCTAGATGCACCATGGGGTCTCTCGCAATTATCCATACCTATCGCTTAGGACTTTGAACTCTGGTTGGCACGAGAACTAGTTCTACATTCAGGATGACGATGCCACCCCCTTCCTCCCTTCTCCGGCGTCATGCCGATGAGGTTGACCTTGTGGAGTTGGGGGTGAAATAGAACGCGGTTGTCACAGGTGACGGAGATCCTTGAGATCCTTAAGGGCCAGGTGTTGTGGTTTTGCGGACCATGGTTGAGCGGCGGGTTCAACCGTTGAAACAATGAGCGACCTTACTGTGTGACTATTCTAGGGTCAAGGTTCCAACCCACGAGACCATGGAGATGCTCGAGGACTCTGAGGCCACAAAGTGGGTCAGGGGGCTGGTCTCTTCTTGGACTGTTGTTGCGGCTGAAGGCACGGTGGAGGCGTTCTAGTGAACTTCCGGCCTAATCTGGTAAGCCATCTTGATCCGCTCCTCTTTATTTGTTAAGAGTTGTTGGCTCATTGGTCTCATTTCCATAGCCTGTACCCTCGTTCAGCTCCTATTTCTGTCTCTCCTATCTTGGAGGCACTGAGCGCGCCATCCAGGAGAAGGTGGCTGCTAAGGAGATGAAGCGTCTTAGGCGGGAAAGGGCATGAAGCACATGGAGCATTAGAAGCATGGAGCCTCGCTACTGTACAATGGCCATGATGATGATGATGAGGGCTCCGAGGAAGGGGATGAGGACCTAGCAGCCCTTCGAGGTGCTCTCGACATTTCGTATGTATCTGGCGATGGCACCGGGCCGGGCAGTGTCGACCGCCCGGTGAGTGTCACGACTGAGGAGGGCTCTGCTTGGAAGTGGGTGGCTTCATCGCCGCTGGGGGAGCCAAGCCTAAAGCATCCTTGTGCCACCGTCGATGGCGGCCAAGACTCTTCATGCATGGGTTCTATCACCTCTTCCCTGGCGGGGCTCGAGGTTCTACCCTAGGGAAAAGGCACCAAAAATGCGATTGAGATAGGTGCTGCGTCCGGGGTGGATGGTGAGGTTCGCCACCCTTCCTTGGAGATGCTTGGGGTAGAGGACCAAGACCTCCTCCAGCACCTTCTTGTTGACACAAAGGTCGATCACCCTGGGTCCCCGGCACTCCACGTGGGGACATCATAGGTCGTGGAAGCAGGGGCCGCTGGGGGTCATGGCATGGAGGAAACCAGTGCTATCATCACTACCAGGGGTGCCTCGTCGGCTTCTAGCCTAGCGGCGTTGGCGTCGGTGCCTCCTGTCGTGGCCCTTTCTGTGGAACTTCACATGGAAAGGTGGATCATTCCACCCTTCGTGGAACGCTCCACTAGGTATGCCATTCTTCGATTTCTCCTTATTGCGCTTGTTGTCAATGCTTGGTTGTCTAATTTGATCGATTTTCATGATGTAGAGAGCCCCTTCTAGGGCTCACAGTCCTGAGATCCTTAGGGAGTGGTGCATACCCTTCCATGCGGCCAGAGTCATCGGGTGATGGCCCTACCTTGGGGTCTATGGCTAGGCTCCCTCTCATTGCGGCCCTACGTTCGCCCCTCAAGGAAAGCTCCCCTATGGTAGTGGATCATATTCAAGCTAGTGTAGGGGCGAGTGAGACCATGATGGACAGCTCGACTGTCAATGAATGTAGAGCTGCAGCTTCCCCGGAGAGGGGTGCGGGCTCGTCGCCTGTTACTGGCCCCTCCTTAAAAGGCGATTTCTGGTGGCTTGAGTGTGGTGGCTTCCGTCCACCATGAGGAGGAGCTTGACCTAGGTGAGGACTTCTTCGCATGGCCCCATCCCACAAACTCCGGCGAAGCGCTGTTCATGGTGGATGACACTCCCGGGGTGAGGGAGATTGCCTCTCGGGGTCGCGAAGGGGTGCAAGCAACCTTGGCCAAGATGAGCAACGCGATCACCGTGGTCGCTCGGCTGGGCACAGAGGCTCAGCGTTAGATGATCAACAAAGTGGTTGCCTAAGCGTAGGTGGGCCTTCTGGTTTTCCGACTTCATCATGCTTGTTCCATTCTTGCTACAGTCATCCGAGCGCCCCTCTTTTATGCAGGGGCTGATGAGGATTTTGATGGTGAAGCCTCGATTCCTATACCTGGCCTATCAGACATAGGTAGGAGTCATCACCGACCATGGCCATCTGGAAGCGGCGGAGGCCGAGGTGCAGCACTTATGTGGGAAGTTGGAGGCTTCCTAGAGGTCGAAGGAGGAATCGACCCGCCAAGAGGCGCAGGCTTGGTCCCAAATCAAGGCTTTGACGTCTTAGATGGTCGGCCTCAAGGACACGATGGCTGCCCAAGAGATTGAGCCCATCTCAGCTGGCGCTGCCTAGGATATGGCTGAGTAGGGGCGTCAACACCTTGAAGCTGAGTGCCAAAAGCTGCATTCTGCTTGTGGCGGTGAGGCCTCTTCTACTCTATGTTGTGTCTCCATTCTATCATCGTGTCTAGTCATGAACCAGCTGTCTCTTTTTAGGGTTGCGCACGAGGGCGCTCTCAGATTAGGAGGAGAAGGCGGCTGCGAACCAGAGGATGCTAGAGATGGGTAACTAGCTGGCAGCGTTGACCACCTTCGGGCGGGCTCTTTGCGACATCGTGCTTGGCACCGGCCGAGGGAATGCCCAGCTGGTGCCTCGTCTTGATGAGGCCTGTCTCTAGGTGGATTCCTTGATTTCTAAAGGAGTTCATTGTGGTGCTCACGCTGCCTTGACGTCGGTCGGCTCGCATTACGGCGGCGTCGATTTAGACACCGTCGGACATGGGTATGCACTGGGGAAGTCCAAGAGCGACATCCTCACCATCGGTAGTGCTTCCGCTCAAGGTGCGGAGGTCCTCACGAGTAAGATGTCAGCTGCAAGCATCTGCCGCTAGTTCCAGTCTTCCAGTGTGTGAGAGTTTTCAATGTGGATGTTTGGTGTTGTATGAGTGGTTTTGATATGGTGGACATGTTCATGTTTTTGTGTATGTATGTGCGGCGTGTGATCGGCGCATTCGCTTTGTCATTTTGCTGTTTCCTCATTTTCTTCTAGTTCAAGTTAGGAATGTATGCCATGCCCCTTAGTCTTGTTCGAGTGGGTGCGCATTCTAGCCTGGGGGCTAGCCCACAAGGCTAAAAGGTCGTAGATCCGGTGCGATGCGAGAAGAAAGCAAGCATGCGGCTGGAGTTTTCATTCCTTTTGTTCCCTTCCCATTGAGCGAATGAGTTCCCTGTTTCCCTTCAAACTCGCACGCGGGTACCTAGCCTTACCCTGGACCTAGCCCACGAGGCTTACCCGAGGTAACCTTAGTGCGAACAAGAAGTCAAAGTTTGGGTCACTGGTTTGTCATAGTTTGAGGCGCAATTAGAAAGAACTCAAAACGAGCGAGTCACTGGGATGATGACAAGCAGTGCTACGCCATGGATCACGTATACGTGACTATGTGTATTGCCTCGGCTGCTAGCGTGAGCTGAATCAAATCACTCGGGAGTTCAAGCATTACTGGGATGAAGTGTATGCACATCATGCTATCTGGTTTGCTCTATGAGTTGGCCCTAAGTTTCTACAACTATTATCGGGCTTGTAGGTGTATGTGGACGTGCTTAGGTAGAGAGGTTAAGGTCAAGGTGGATATGACTGACCGACGTACCAGAAGCTATTGCTAACTTGGTTGTCGTCGCTCGAGGCGCGGCGAGCCCCCGAGCGTCTGCTCATGTCAGAGTTGTTGCGGTCCCTAGGCCACGAGCTAGCAAGGGCGCTTCTTTGTTGCTTGAAGTGGTCGTAGCTGACGCGAGCCGACCTCTCGGGCAGCTTTGGGTCAACCATTGCTAGCTCGACGTCCTCAGCGGACTCGTGAGCCCCCGAGGATGATTTCTTCGTGGCTGCGGTGGACAAAATGATCAAGCAACAAGGTATTAAGCACCACAGCATCAAGGCGAAGCTGGAACAACACTGAGCAAGGATAGTTACGCACCGTGGAGCTCACAGCCCGCAGCGACGCCAGCTTCGACGGAGAAAAGCGACTAGCGGTGTTTCCCAAAAAAAAATCAAGCAATGGTGGTTGGTTGGTTGGGTGCGCAAGAACAAGCGAAGCTTTCGACGGTGCTTTGCCAAGGATGTGAAGGCGCTTCTGGCGACAAAAAAGCTCAATGGGAGCGTGGCGGTGCCAACTGGAAAAACAGAGGAGGAGAAGAGAAGAACGGCGGCGATGCCACGGCTTTAAAGGCGACCAGGAAGCAAAGAGAAGCCACATAGGGGCCTTCTCCATGCCAAATAGTATAAAGCCAAAAGACAGCCACGACCGCACCTAGAAGCGAAAAAGAAAGATCACCGGCGGTGAGTGGCTTCATGACTCTTTGTTCACCGAATTTACAAAATTGCCATTCGATTTAAAATCTAAATTTATGTAACAACTCAAAAATCTCCAAAAATAAAAGTTGCCCAAAATTCAAAGTTCTACAACTTTGCTTTTATAACCACCCCCTAATTTGGTCTACATTTTGAAATGCAAATTTGAATTCAAAAAGGGGACATTTAAAGAATTACGCCTTTTCAAATTACTTCAAATTTTATAAAACAACTTTGAAAACTCCAAAAACCAACTTTGTACAACTCGACAAGCTCTACATTTTTGCTTTTAGAATCAACCCCAAAATGTGCTTCGATTTAGAATTATGTTTTTCGGGGCAAAACTTATCACTGGAAATCAGAGTTTTTGGAAATCCAAATCAACACAATTGTTTTGAAATTGATTCAACCATACAAGGCAACACATATAACATAAATGTAAACTTGTTTTAGTGTATGCATATCAAAGTTTTCACTAAGACCAAATGATTAGCAATGCATATGATGACATGGTAGGTTTTAGTATTTAAAACACCCGGGGTGTTACAATCCTTCCCCCTAAAAAGAAATCTCATCCTGAGATTCAAAGTCATAGGGTAAGTAATGGAAAAGGAAATGTATCAATCCAAAAACATCTAAAACTTGTCCATAAAACAGCTGAGGTTCCTTTACGAACATGGTTCGTAACAACAGAACAAAACTAATATTATTCTATATCGACGCAAGAAACTCTGGAAATTTTTCTAACAAGTAATCTTCGGATTCCCAAGTAGCTTCTTCTTCTAAATGTTGATTCCATTGTATCTTGTAGAACTTGATTGTCCTCCTTCGAGTGACACGATCTTTCTGATCTAGAACTCGGATAGGATATTCGGAATAGGTCAAATCAGGTTCAAGTTCCACTCCTTCAACCTCAACATTCTGCTCAGGCACTCGGAGACACTTCTTCAATTGAGAAACATGGAACACATCATGTACAGCTGAGAGATGTTCTGGTAATTTCAAGCGATATGCCACTTTTCCATACCTCTCTAAAATTTGAAATGGTCCAATATATCGAGGTGCCAACTTGCCTTTAACACCAAAATGGGTAACTCCCTTCATTTTTGATACCTTCAGATATACAAAATCTCCCTTGTTAAACACCAATGGTCTACGTCGTTTATCTGCATAACTCTTTTGTCGGGACTGAGCTATCTTCAAATTACTTTGTATTTGCCTAACCTTGTCTTCTATTTCTTTCACAAGGTCAACTCCAAAGAACCTTCTTTCTCCGGGTTCAGACCAACTCAGTGATGTTCTGCATCTACGACCATAGAGTGCTTCAAATGGAGCCATTCTAATGCTTTCCTGATAACTATTGTTGTATGAGAACTCAGCCAAAGGTAAGCATTCATCCCACTTATTGGAATAGTTAAGGACACAACACCTTAACATATCTTGAAGTACTTGATTAACCCTTTTAGTCTGACCATCAGTCTACGGATGATAAGCTGTACTATACAGGAGCTTGGTTCCCAACGAAGCATGCAATTGTTTCCAAAAACTGGAGACAAACTGTGTCGCCCTATCGAACACAATGGTCTTTGGTACTCCAAGGAGGCTCATGATTCTTGCTAAATATATCTTGGCATATCGAATAGTGGGATATATACTCTGGACTAGAAGAAAATGTGCTGACTTGGTTAGTCGATCTACAATAACCCATATTGAGTCAAAACCTTTTGATGTCTTGGGTAGACCAACGATGAAGTCCATACTAATATCCTCCCACTTCCAAGCTGGAATAGGCAATGGTTGTAACTCTCCAGCAGATCTCAAATGTATAGCTTTCACCTTTTGACAAGTATCGCACTTGGCTATATACCGAGCAATTTTTATCTTCATTTTGGTCCACCAAAATCTTTGTTTCAAGTCATGGTACACCTTGTTACTTCCCGGATGGATAGATAACCTAGTAGCATGTGCCACTTCAACAATTGACTGTCGCAACTCAGGAACCTTTGGTACCACCAGGCGATTCTTGAACCATAACACACCTTCTTCATCTATGCTGAAGCATTCCGCTTTTCCATTCTTGAGTCTTTCTTTGATATGGGCTATACCCTTGTTTTCTTTCTGAGCGATAATAATCTGGTCTCGAATAGTGGCTTCAACAATTATGTTGGTCAAACTACCTTGTTGAATTACCTCTACATTCAACTTCTCCATCTCTTGACATAAAGTCAGACCCATTGTTCTTACTGTCAGGCAATTGCAATAACTTTTATGACTGAGTGCATCTGCAACCACATTTGCTTTACCAGGGTGGTAATGCACCTCCAAGTCATAATCTTTAATCAATTCTAACCATCTTCTTTGTCGCATGTTCAATTCTGACTGAGTAAAGATATACTTTAAACTCTTGTGGTCTGTATAAATATGGCACGTATTACCAAGCAAGTAATGCAGCCAAATCTTTAGAGCATGGACAACTGCCGCTAACTCCAAATCATGAGTCGGATAGTGTTCTTCATGTTGCTTAAGTTGCCTGGATGCATAGGCAATGACTCAGCCTTCTTGCATCAATACACATCCCATATTAATACGTGAAGCATCACAATAAACATCAAATGACTTCTCGATATCAGGTTGGGCTAATACTGGTGCAGTGGTTAACAGTCTCTTCAAAGTATGGAAAGCTTCTTCACAATCAAATGACCAGACAAACTTGGCTTGGTTCTTCAACAACCCAGTGATGGACTTTGATACTCTAGAGAAATCTAGAATAAAACGCAGCGGTAATACCCCACCATTCCCAGAAAACTCCGAACTGATGAACAGTGGTTGGCGGTTTCCAATCAAGCACATCCTTAACTTTGCTTGGATCAACATCAACTCCTTCAGCTGACAAGACATGTCCTAGAAACTATACTTCCTTAAGCCAAAAGTCATACTTACTGAACTTGGCATAAAGCTAATGTTCTCTCAAGCGTGTTAGAACAATTCTAAGATGTTCCGCATGTTCCTTCTTGTTCTTGGAATATACTAGAATGTCATCAATAAACACCACTACAAACTTGTCTAGCTCAGGCATGAATACTGAATTCATTAGATACATGAAATGAGCTGGAGCATTTGTCAAACCAAAAGACATTACCAAGTATTCATATAATCCATATCTTGTGGTAAATGTCATTTTGGGAATATCTTCAGGCTTAATCTTGATTTGGTGATAACATGACCTCAAATCAATCTTAGAGAAAACTTTTGCTCCGGACAGTTGATCAAAAAGCAAGTCTATCCGAGGTAAGGGATACTTATTCTTAATAGTCACTTCATTCAACGGACGATAGTCAACACACAACCTCAGGGTCTCATCTTTCTTCTTCACAAAAATTGCAGGACATCCCCAAGGTGATGAACTAGGTTGGATAAACCCCTTATCAATCAATTCTTGCAACTGAGTCTTCAACTCGGCTAATTCCTTGGGTGGCATCCTATAAGCTCTTCGAGAGATCGGAGCTGTTTTAGGTTTTAACTCTATGTTAAACTAAACATCCCTATCAGGTGGTAGACCGGATAAATCTTCAGGAAAAACATCAGAAAATTCATACACTACCGTGATATTTCTAATCTCTTTGACAGCAGTTGCACAAACTTTGCCCACTAATCTTCTTAAGATTGGAAGTTAGATAAGAAGTTGAGAATTACTATCTGGCAAACTCACCCTTATTGTTCTATTCAAAGCATCTACAACAGCCTTATGCTGATACATCCAATTTATTCCCAAGATCACATCTATATCCTGATCCTTTAGAATAACCAAGGTAGTGGGAAAAATATGCCCACCCAGGTTTATGGGTACCTGGTATACTATTTTCTTAGTACATAGACGTCCCCCGGGCGACTGTATAAAGAAATTTTCCTTTGTTTCCCCAATTGGAATTTCATGCTTTACGACAAATGTTCTATTGATGAATGAATGAGATGCACCCGAATCAAAAAGCATAACTGCAGGATGATTGGCGATAGGAAACATACCCATCATCACTGGCTCCCCTTTAGGAATCTCCCCGGCTTGAATATAGAAAACCCTTCCTGTCTTCCTTTCATCTTTGCCCTTCTGAGCATTCTGATTGTTGTTCTTATTCTGTGCTTGACCCTATTATTAATTGGCAGGGGCCTTCTGATAATTTGAATTAGACTGCTTTGGATATGGACATTCCCTCGAGAAATGACCAGACTTGCCACAATTGAAACAGGGATACTTGTGACCCTGGGGTGTTGGAGCAGGTACCCCAGAAGCATTTGTCTGTTGTGGATTCTGATAAGTTGTAGCAGGACGGACATTTGATTATTGCCCGGCTTGGAACTGTAGCGGACAATAAGGAGGATGGTAATGGTTTACTGGATGATAAATCACTCTTTGCCTCTTTTGATTTCCACCAAAAGATCCAGACGGCACACACTTTTTCTTCTTGATCTCCTTATGTTGCCGATACTTTTCCTCTGAACCAATTGCAATATTCACTGCCTCATGATAAGTGACATTGGTACAGGTAGTCATCATTGTCTATAGTTTGGTATTTAGATCTCGCATGAACCATTTCTTTTTCTTGGCATCTGTATTGACATGTTCAGATGCATACTGTGAAAGATGATTAAACTTTCCCACATACTGCATAACCGTTTGATCCCCTTGCTTCAAAGCAAGGAACTCATCCAACTTCATGGCCATCACTCTTTCTGGAATATAATGGGCTCGGAAGGCAGTACGGAACTCAGCCCAAGTTATTGGAATGCCAGCTGGTTGCATAGCCACTAGGTTTGCCCACCAAGCACCTGCTGCACCTCTAAGTTGCTAGGCGGCAAACACAGGTTTCTGAATCTCCGTGCATGGAATAAGATCAAATTTTTGCTCCATGGTCCGAAGCCAATCATCAGCCTCTAGTGGTTCATCGACCTTGGTGAACACTAGTGGTCTTGTATCTGTAAAATCAACATACGTAGCCTCCTGCCTGTTATGATTGCGACCATGGTTTCCTTGCATCATATTCTGATTACTCTAAGCTATCTCCTGAAGCAATCGAGCATTTTCAATAGTCACACTGACAAGGGCGGCGATAGCATCAGCTAGATTTGGTGGAACTGGTGGCGGATCGGGAATACCATCCTCATCTTGTGAAGTACCAGGAATATGTAAACCCGCGTACGACGCATCTGTTCATAACAAACCAAACTTTACTCACAAGTCTTTATTGAATTGCAACAAGGGCTTACTCCAAACACATTACATAGGGTTTACTAATTTATACACAAGACCACATCTAAACAAGGCTACTTAACTTTAACTAGAACTCACTATTTTACAACTCTACTCTTCTCCTCGATCACCTCAAACTTCGGGATCGGTATCCATTCCGGAAATATTTTTCGCCTTCATTATCACTTTCATCGACCATCACTAATTCTTTCGGATCTTCTTCTTCTTCCTCTTCCGATTCACTACCATCGGCAAGGATGACACCTGGGTCCATGGCATCAGCTTCGGGTTCATGATTTGGATCCAGGAGATTGCTTAGCCTATGAACTTCTTCATGCAGATAAGTATTATCTTCTTCTAAGTCTTCTACATAGAATTCTAGCTCATGAGTTCTAGCTCTAGCTACATTTTCCCTATGCCAAGCTTCATTTCTTCCATCCACCATATGAACTAACATACGTTCGCAGTTCCTATGAGCGGTGGTGAGACGCCTCAATTGATCATGTAATTCTCCTACCTAGATGGCATCCAAGGCCCTATCTCTAGTAGCTTGTGCTAACTCTGTAGAAATCCTTTGTATCTCTGCCTGGGGATCAGGCCTAGAGTTGTTACTGCTAGCACCATCATTCCTAGGGGCAAGCTGGTGACGAGGAACTCCTTTGGGTCCGACGAACTTACGGGCTGTCATCTTGGTACGAGCCATACTGTAGGAAGTAAGATTAATCCAAGTAAGACAATCTGACAACAGTCTCAAGAGCAACGAGGGTCGATTACACAACTCAACCCAGACTCACTACCCAACCCAGACTCAGAGGTGAAGGAAGTAACAAGTGAATTAATCATGATGCATTAATCATTCTTACGAACAAAAACATCAAAGCACATAAAGTACATAAACAACAGTTGTTATTATATAGGGCATAATAATATTACTACTCCACCACACAAAGCCTTTTTAATCAAATAAGGAATGGTGAGAATGAAATAAGATAAGTCGGAAGCAATTTGGACCAAATTAACAAGTTAAATAGATTTGTCCCAAATCATTTTGAAGTTTTTGTAAAACAATACAACAAAGACTTTGTAACGATCGCTCTGATACCATTCTGTGGTAGAACCTCCTAAATTATTAGGCCCATATGCACCTGTCACTGTCCAACGACCTCTGACAACTATTCATATGTTCCAGGTAACTTAAGAAGACTGTTGGGTGTACTCGGGGAACCCCGAATCATCCACGATTTCCGAGCAGGATCACATTACAGAGTCATTGCAGTATTACAACATTTATACAAATATCTACACCAGAGTAAATCAGCGGAAGTCTTACAATAACTTAGTTTACAAAACAGTAGTTTCAAACCTTACAACTAAGTTCGATAATTATTATAAAACATAGTAGTGGAGTGGTATTATAACATAATACAAACACACAAATAGATTGCCCTGCCCAAGGGCCACGCATTTACTTATCGTCATCGCATTGAACAACAGTCATGCAGCACGGTCCAAAGCAAACCTGCTCATGAGCCTCACCTGCAACAAGGGTCAACGAACCCTGAGTACAAAAGTACTCAACAAGACTTAACCAAAATAGAAACTAATAGAACTCAAGGATTCAAGGTATGGCTTTAGCAATAATCAAAGTTCTTTTGCGTAAAAGCTCTTTAACAAAATTCTTTATATCAACATTTAAAACTTCATAAGAACCACATATGAATCTGCCATGATCCGTAATGAGATCATGAACTTCATATCAAACTCTTTCTCAAACCTTACTCGAGTTCCAGTTATTAAACTACGATGATGAACAGAGAGTTGAGTCTCCATAACCGAGGAGCAACGATGATTTAAACCGATTAAACCCAGCTAGGGATTCTAGACCACACAACATATGCAAGTCCCCGACTTACATATATCAACCTACCCTCGGATCCTCTAAAACAAGAACAGGTCCGCGCCACCCGAGAATACAGTACTCCACCAATCCAACCCATTGCCACGTGGGTACACGTTATTCCCGCCATCTCTCCACTCCCAGTGCGCGAGTAGCCATTCTCGTAATAGAATAGCTAAGTTAAGGCTTACCGGAGTATGTGGTTAGTACTACAAAGTCTTAGCTCACGCAATTCAACAACGGACGGGCCTTAATCGACACAGGCGGAAAGAACCCGCTCACAAGACATCCATGTCCTGTGGCTCTCACACATCGAGTCTGCTCGGTCTAGATTTATTACTCCACAAGCTCATATCTCATGATAACATAAGTAACCAAACGTAACCAAAGATCCATTTAAAACTCGCAGGTGACAGATAATCACCCGACTTTTATCTGTCTAAGCATGGCTAAGCATAACTAGGCAATTACAAAGTAAAACTGGTAACAAGGTAGATATAGAAAAACAAGGTGGGTAATGCACCAATTAGGTTTTCACTTAACTCCTAATCACTCAATGCAGTAAAGAAAAGCAAAAGCGAAATTAATTTGTAAAACACAAGGTAGGTTTAAATGCATCCGGGGCTTGCCTTGATTCACGGAAAAGTCAGGTTCCAGAGACGTTCCACAATTTTCAAATCCGACCTCAATAGACGGATTAACTACCTCAGCAACTTAATTAACTACCACGTGCTCACCTTCGTTCACTACACGTAGTAACAATGTCATGCTTAACATGATGCGAGATACAAAATATGATGCTCGATGATGGATGCAAAATTAACAACTTGAATACAACTTTCCTTCGCGGTACAGTTACAAGTCAAACTAACTAAACCTTTTTCGTAACACTTACTTCAATTGCCAAGGATCATTACCAACTAATGACCCAAGGTCATCACTCAATCCAAAAATTCAAACAAAACCTAAATCATTAAAGGTTACTATTTGCTTTTATAAATTAATTATTTAAATCAAAATTATGAAATAAATCAACTTGTTCCAATTGAGCTCAAAATTTTTGTAAAGGTTCATCACATGATAACTAAGTGGCAAAACAATTTTCATAATTTTTGGATAATTAATTAAGCCTAGAAAAATTATGAAAACTCATTTATTAATTAATTGAGCAATTTTTATCACTATCAAAAAGTACTGAAAAACAACATTTCATATTTTTCCTAAATAATATACATCACAGAGAGGTCACACAAACATTTTCATAATTTTTGGAGCTCTAAATTAATCTACACAAAAATAACAAATTACAGCACTATTCAATCATTTCTGAAAAAGGAAAATTCATTTTCAAATCACCCGCTCACTGACAGCGGGGTCCCACCTGTCATCCCCGACCTCCCACGCTGATCACGGCGGCAGCGACTTTGACCTGCGAATTCTCACCGACGGCGAGGTCAACGGCGATGGCAAAGGCATCAACATGCTCACTACGACTTTGCGCACCTACTGATGTCACTAATAGCATCGATCGCTGCACAAAACGAGCACGGCACCGGCCATGGTGGACACGGTGGTGCGGCTGCGCTACGCCAGCGATGTGAGACCGGTAGAGTTTAAACAAATAGCACGAGAAGGTTTAGTAGCTCACCCCAAACGCGACTGAGCAAAAAGCAGGACCGGAGAAGCAACGGAGACGTGGTCGACAGTCACAGCGGCCACGGCGGCGCGAGCAACGGCGACGGTGGTGCTCCGGTGGCTGCGGTGGACAAAATGATCAAGCAACAAGGTATTAAGCACCACAGCATCAAGGCAAAGCTGGAACAACACCAAGCAAGGACAGTTACGCACCGTGGAGCTCGGGCCACGGCGACGCGCGCTCGACGGAGAAAGGCGACTAGAGGTGTTTCCCAACGAAATCAAGCTGCAATGGTTGGTTGGCTGGGTGCGCAAGGAACAAGCGGAGCTCAAACGGTGCTTTGCCAAGGATGTGAAGGCGCTACGGCGATGGCAAAGCTCAACGGAGCAGCGGCGGTGGCGATTGGAAAAACAGAGGAGGAGAAGAGAAGAACGGCGGCGATGCCACGGCTTTAAAGGCGACCAGGAAGCAAAAAGAAGCCACACAGGGGCCTTCTCTACGCCAGTGCGAAGCCAAAGACGGCCACGACCGCACCTAGAAGCAGAAAGAAGATCACCGGCGGTGAGTTGGCTTCCGCGGCTACTGTTCACCGAATTTACAAAATTGCCATTCGATTTAAAATCCAAATTACTCCCAAATTTATGTAACAACTCAAAAATCTCCAAAAACAAAAGTTGCTCAAAATTCAAAGTTCTACAACTTTGCTTTTATAACCACCCCCTAATTCGGTCTACATTTTGAAATGCAAATTTGAATTCAAAAAGGGGACATTTAAAGAATTACGCCTTTCCAAATTACTTCAAATTTTATAAAACAACTTTGAAAACTCCAAAAACCAACTTTGTACAACTCAACAAGCTCTACATTTTTGCTTTTAGGCTCAACCCCAAAATGTGCTTCGATTTAGAATTAGGTTTTTCAGGGCAAAACTTATCACTGGAAATCAGGGTTTTCAGAAATCCAAATCAACACAATTGTTTTGAAATTGATTCAACCATACAAGGCAACACATATAACATAAATGTAAACTTGTTTTAGTGTATGCATATCAAAGTTTTCACTAAGACCAAATGATTAGCAATGCATATGATGACATGGCAGGTTTTAGTATTTAAAACAGCCGGGGTGTTACACATTGCTTCCTTCTCAACAATCGAGAGTGCGCGACTGTCCCCTACCTAGCGCGTCAACTATCGGTGTTTTGTAAACCGGACTAGTAAATTTATACGATTGTCGCGCTGCTCTAGGAAGACGATGGTAGCATCCAAAAGATATAAAGATTTATACTGGTTCAGGCTAGAGCCCTACGTCCAGTCTCAGAGATGATCGAGTGCATGTTCCTCGCTTGAATGCTCTGAAGTTCTTACAATGGGGGTGCAAGAATAGTGGAAGAGGTAGGAGAGCTAGAGCTAGGAGATGAACTGCCTGAAGGGAAGATTTGGGAGTCCGGAGGTGATGAAGAATGAGAGAATTGAATCTCCAGCTGGTGGGAAGGATGCCCTGGCTGCCCTTATATAGAGTTCGAGGCCAGGGCATGTACAAAGAAAGAGGTTCTCCCGACTGAGGGGTCATGAGCTTGAGGGAGGGGCCTACCTAACTTGGCTTGCAAGCTACGCCATCTTGTGGTGCACATCTGGGCATGGTTGTCATCATGGTCTTATGCCCACGTCACGGTAAGGTGTGGCCTGGTGCTACTATGCTGACCGTGGCGGCACTATAGGCATGGTGGAGGTTTGCCAGCCATCCTACGTGACATGGTCTTCGCCTATGGCCTTTGTCATTGCCTCCTGATCTCCTAGGGGCATCGTACAGGAGTTGGTGGCCGCCCACAGGTCATCGATCGCCTGGTTAGCCTGTGGAGCTGGTGCCCACAATTGTGTTGGTGGTTGATAGCTTTTCAAGATCCTTCTTGAGCTTTTCATTCTCATTCTTGAGCTTGACATAGTCATCAAAATTGTCGGACTCAACCACTTTTTTGTCTTTGCTACTAGAACCTTGCTCAATGCTCTCAACAATTAAGTCATCACATGATGTGGCTATATCAATCTTAACAACATTGTTAGTAGCATCATGCGGTTCATTGGATAAAAATTCATGAGAAAGAACAAGATTTTCATGATTAATCTTGAGATTGATGTGCTCTTCTTTTAACAAGTTGTAACTAGTGATGAGCTCATTGTGTATCCCCTCAAGTTTATCATGTTTTTCTCTAAGCTCCTTTTTAGAGGTTTTGAGCTTCTTGAGCTTGGATGACATAATTTTATTTTCTTCTCTAAGCTCATCACTAGCTTTTTCAGCTATGTCATACTTTGCTAAGAGTGAATCATTCTTAAGTTCTACTTTCTTATTTTTAGCTCTTGTCTTTCTAATGATTTTAGTGTATTGATTTAGCAATTTGACAAGATCATCATAAGAAGGTGATTCAAATTCTTTATCACTATCACTACTATTCTCATCACCACTAGGATTGTCATCACCACTACTATCATCATCACTTTCATTCACCCTTGGCCATGAGGCATAGGTGTGTAGAGGATGATGACGGCGGTGTCGGTGGAGATAGTGAAGAATCAATCACAAGAGCGGCCACCTTCTCCTTCTTATTTTCACTTTCATCATCGGATGAGCCACTTAATGATTCAATATCCGTGAGCCAATCACTAACAATATAAGCCTTGCCATTCTTCTTCTTCTTATGATACTCCTTCTCCTTACCATCCTTCTTCTTGTATGCCTTGTTCTTCTTCTTGTCTTTATCATCATCGCTTGAGTCATCTTTCTTGCCCTTGTAGTTCTTCTTGAACTTGTCTTTTTTGGGTTTGGGACATTGATGAGCTAGATGACCAAGATCTCCACAATTATAGCAATTCATTTTGGAGATGGGCTTCCTTCTACTAGTAGTGAAGAATTTCTTCTTTTTGCCATCAAACTTGACACCATTCTTGTTTAGCTTTTTGAGCATCTTGGTGGTTCTTCTCACCATGAGAGCAAAACTTGCATCATCAACTTCATCATCACTTGAACTATCATGAGCAACTTTCTCTTTGCTTCTCTTCTCTTGGCTAGCCTTGAATGCCAAATCTTTCTTCTTTGAGAATGAAGAGCCCTCTTGTGGAGTGATGTGCATGTACATCTCATGTGCATTGATGTTCCCCAATATTTGAGTTGGCGTAGCGGCGAAAATATCATCTTGATGAAGCATCGTCACAATATGCCCATACTTGTCAATGGGGAGGACACTCAAGATCTTTCTTACGACATCGGATGGTTGCATTTGTGTGAGTCCAAGCCCATTGACCTCCTCTCTACAAGAATATTTAAGCGAGAACATATTTTATTAGCACTTTCACTAGGAAGCATTTCAAATGAATTAAGCTTCTTCATCATAAGGTGATAGCGTTCCTCACGCTCACTCTTGGTTACCTCATGGAGCGCATAAATGTCCGACCATAGTGCATGGGCGTCTTTGTGGTTCCGCACATGGGTAAAGACGTCCTTGCAAAGGCCTCTAAAGAGGATGTTTCTAGCATTTGTATTCCACTTCTCGTAGTTTTCCTCATCACCAACAAGGTTGGCGGGGTCCTTAGGTTTTGGGAAGCCTTGAGCGGCGTCTCTATACACTCCAACATCTATAGCCTCTAGGTGCGCCTCCATGCGAATTTTTCAATAAGAAAAATCATCTCCCTCAAACACGGAGGGGGTCCATCCCCGTGGGACATCTTGCTCTAGGCGGTTAAGCCTAATTTAGGAGCATGAGACTCCGATACCAATTAAAAGGATCAAGATGCCCAAAAGAGGGGTGAATTGGGCTAATTCTAAATTTTTTGCAATAATTAAGCCCTACACTTTGCCCATTTCACCCCCTAGTGCCTAAAAGTGTTTGTATTGTTCTACCGTATAAAAGTTTTGCACCCTAGGTTATAATCCTACTTTAGCATGGCAATTCTAAGAATATAAAGACATGAATTGAATTGCTCAAATATAAATGTTCAAAGTAAAGAGAGGGAGAGAAACGCGGCGATGTTTTTTCAAAGGTATCGGAGAGTCATCACTCCCCACTAGTCCTTGTTGGAGCACCCGCGCAAGGGTGTAGCTCCCCCTTGATCTGCGCAAGGATCAAATACTCTCTACGGGCTGATTCTTCGACACTCCGTCGTGGTGAATCACCCACAACCGCTCACAAAGATGACTTGGGTCATTCATGAGCTCCGTTGGATGATCACCAAGCTTTCAATCACCACCGAGCCATCTAGGTGATGGCGATCACCAAGAGTAACAAGCATGAACTCTCACTTGACCCAACCAAACCTAATGAGAAGAGTGGATGCACACTTGCTACTCTCTATGCACCAATAAGGTCCTTAATCTTAGATTAGCAAATCTCAACAACCCAACTAGGCTCTTGCTCTCCCTTGCACACCAAATGGCTTCCTCAGCTGAACAATGGGCAAGAGAGCCTCAATGCATGAGATGGAGGTGTATAAATAGCCCCAAGGGATGGAACTAGCCGTTGGCCCTCTACTCAGCTTTTTCGAGGTCACCAGACAGCAAGGTGGCACACCACCACCCCCTGTCCGGTGCCATCCCAATGGCTATATTTCAAATAGTCGTTACTGGGCTAGCACCGCCACCCCCGGGGCGCTGACCAGACCCTAGTTTCCCTCCTCTCTAGAATAAAATGGTGGTGGCACCGCCACCCCTATGGCGGTGTCCTGTCCGATGCCCCTCTAGGCAAAACACCAAGAACCGAGTCTCTAGAAATATATGACGGTGGCACCACCACCCCCATGGTGGTGCCTTGTCCGGTGCGATCCCGAGCACCCAGCCTCTCGATAAAAGGGGCGGTGGCACCACCACACCCATGGCGGTGACCAGGGCGGTGCACACCGCCCTGTCCGTTGCCACCAGAGCTACAAGCCTCCGATTCGATCGCCGTTTCGAATCGCTTTCCAACTTCCGATGATCTTGGGCTTCCTCTGAGCTACCTAGCGCTAGATTTAATAAATGTGCACCACATTCTTCTCACTAGACTCGCCTAGGTCAAGCTACCCATCCATGCCCCCTTTATAGTACGGCTAAAAGAAAAACAAAGTCCTAAAACTAATCCAAGTGTCTCTCAATGCTAAATGACACTTAGAACTAGTCCGTCTTTAACCTCGTCGTCCATCTTTTGAAAACCGAAACGAATTCCATCGTTAGGGGATGAATACCATAAGTGCCCAATCAATCACCATTACCATGACCTAACTTATAATGCCTCTGCAAAACACACGTTAATCACAATAATTTTGTGGAGTCATTAATCACCGAAACCCAACTAAGGGCTTAGATGCTTTCAGGTATACCTAAATATTTGAAGGAGTATTCACCTCCATCACATCCCACGAGCTTGATGTATTGGTCCTCAAAATCTTTTGCTTCTCCGTAACAAAATATTTCACTTTTATGAAAGTTTATTTTGAGACCGGACAATTGTTTAAAAACACACAACAGAAGTTTCATGTTTTTTGCTTGTTCCAGGTCATGGTCCAAAAAATAATGATATCATCTACAATAATTGACAACCCATCATCTACAAGGTGTGGGATGACCCCCTTAATTGTCCATCATCCATTGCTCTTTTAATCAAGAGCACAAACATATCTGCAACGATGTTGAACAAACAACCATATATGTGGCCCTACACTATACGCATTTCAGCATTTGCGATTAATGAAGTTGTGGCCGAGATCGGACGCGAGCACATTACTGAGTGCGCAGCTCCCGGACAGCTCCCCAAATGATGAACCACATCGTCATCACATATTCGATATTCTGGATGCACTAGAGCCTGTTTGGTTAGAGCCCTGGTTGATTTGCTCGGCAAAAAGTGTTACCTAAAGATTGTTTGGATTTTTTTGTTTGTCCGGCCAGGCAAACCTGATAAAGTTTGTTTGGTTGAAGACCTGGACTTGAGATTAGATTAAGTGGTATATATGTTAAAATTTATTCTGTAAACACAAGCACTAATTTAAATTGGTTGTAGCTTAAGTCAACTTGGGCAAATAACACGTGATAGGAATTACATAAAAATAATCGGATGAAAAGATGGATAGTATCAAACCCCTCATAAGAATCCTTTTTTCATTGTTTCTTTACAAGCAAAAACACTTGATAGAGAACCGAAAAGAAGAACGTAATCTGGACTTGTGATCAGTGCAACTTTATTGGTACACGTTTTTTTCCTGTGAAATTTCGTGTACACAGTACCAGCTAATATAAAGAATAGCAGTAAACAAATAATACAAAGAATAGCAGTACCGGTGATTAGTCCAGACAAGCCAGCAGCTGCACCCAGGCGATCGTTTTCGTGCGCCTAAGCCTGGAGGCTGATGCTTGGGACAGCAGCTCACCGGGGCTGCAAGCCTGCAACCAAATAAGACACAGGCAGCTACCAGTCATGCTACCGGCCCCTCAAACCGGACCTTGATTGAATATGACCCTGTGTTATGTTGTAGGAATTTAGATTTTGAGGTATTGTAGCATGTTTGTTTTTATTTGGTAAATAGTGTTTAAACATGGACTAATTAGGTTTAAAACATTCGTCTCGCAATTTTCCATCAAACTGTGCAATTAGTTTTTTTTCATCTACATTTAATACTTCATGCACGGGCCACAAACATTCGATATGACAGGTACTGTAGCAACTTTTTGGAAGTTGGGGTCGAACTAAATAAGGGCTGAGTCTTTTACCTGGCTGCCGTTATAAAAGATTTAGTTGTCTATAAGCCATAAGCTGTCACAAGTGTCACTAGAGCCTTGTTTACATTGTAAATTTTTACAATCTGAACACTGTAGCACGTTTCGTTTGTATTTGATAAACTTTATCCGATCATAGATTAACTAAGCTCAAAAGATTCTTCTCGTGGTTTACAACCAAACTATATAATTAGTTATTTTTTTACCTACATTTAATACTTTATGCATATGTCCAAAAATTGATGTGATAGAGAAAGTGAAAAAAATTAAAATTTTGAGACCATCTAAACAAGGCCTGGAGGGAACTTTATTTTTTTCACGCCATTTCATCCACTTTTTCGTTTAACGGTGTCAAACTGCGTCGAAAAAGGTCCCAAATGCCTTCAACTCGCTGAAAGAGACGAAGAACAGGTGCCGCTCGGCCTCTGTCTTGTCTGGGCCGGTGAGAATGATCTGCGACGGCGAGGGCTGAAGAGCAGGGGGCTGCGGGGTCTGGCACTCGAGCAGGGAGGCAGCTGCAATGTGCAGCGGCGGCGGCGCGCGGGCCAGCTCCAGCCCCGCCAGCGCGACCACCCGCGGGTGAGCTCCCCCCGGCCATGGAGATCGCGCCGGAGGCTCGAGGAGCCGGCAGATCGAGAACCCAAGGTGAGATGTACGGGGACTGCAGTGCGGCGACGGCGAGTAGAGGTGCGTCGTGATGGAGATGGCCGGCGAGATGGGGCAGGTGCGGTCGGAGCCCCCCACCGCCAGGGGAGCACTGCCACGGGCGAGTCGTTCCGCCCAAGGGTCTCGGCCACGTTCGCCACCGTGCCGTGTGGCTCTCCCTTCCTCACCCGCTCCCGCTCAGACGCGCAGGGCGCGGGCGCCGCCGCCATTGCCGGCCGGGCCGAGCTTGCCGCCGCCCCTTCCTTCACCTCTGCCGCCCATGCACCTCCCCTGTGCCTAGCAGCAGTCATCACCACTGCCCTCACGTCCTCTTATTCTTGCCCGCGGGTCCCCTGCGCCAAATCGGGAGCAGGGCATGCCGGGGAACACCGGAATCCGGCCGGGGAGAAGCTTGCCGGCGGCGGGGAGGCGGTGCAGGAGCGCGGCGGCACTCGGCCGCACCCGTGGCAGGGCTTGCCTCGACGTGAGCCCGGCGGTGGCACGCTGGCCTCGTGTGCATGCTGTCGTGGCGGGGACCGGAGAAAGGGTGCTTCCGGAGCGGCACAACATGGGAAGGACGATGGCGTAGCCGGTTGGGGTGGAGACGGCCCGGAGGAGACCCCACCAACTCTTGTTCGCGGTCGGCGACGCGCAATGCGCGGACAACAGTGGCGCACGACGGGTCTCTGATCGGGTTTGGCTTGGGTTCAGGGGAGGAGCGAACGGTGGAGATCTAGGCGGGGCTGGTGGAGCTAGCAGAGGGCACAGGGAGGCCGGGGCGGTGGGACGCAGCGGCGAGTGCTGGCTCTGCCGGCCATGGCGGAGGCGCGGCTTGCTCTTGGTTCCGGACGTGGAAGGAGATGGGGAGTGAGGGCGCTAGAGAGAGGGAGAGCCAGAGCAGCGTAGCGCTTTCCCCCATCTTGGTTGCCGACGAGGACGCGGGAGATGGAGGGACCGCGGCAATGAGCGTGAGGACCGAGTGCGACGGACGGCGCTGTGGGAGCAGGAAGGAGACGGGCATTTTGGATATCTTTACTGGGCCAGGTCCACATGTTAGAGCCATCTAACGGTGGAAACGCGACGGAAGGTGGATGGAATGGCGTGGACCCACCGCACCATGGAGTTTGTAAGCACTGCTCGCTATTGGACTTAGCTTGGCCTGCAGCAAACTAGCAATCTCATGCTATGTATGCAAAACGAATGACACGATCGACTTGCATTTGGATGCAGAGGAACAGCATAAGGGCTGCGTCGAGCTTCGTGGGCCGGAACCACCTGCCGCCGCGGCTGAAGCAGCAGATCCTGGTCTACATGTGCCTCAAGTTCAGGGCGGAGAGCCTGAACCATCAGCTCATGGACCAGCTACCCAAGTCCATCTGCAAGAGCATCTGCGATCACCTCTTCGTACCGGTCGTCAAGGATGTCTACCTCTTCAATGGGGTCTCAAGAGAAATGCTCCTGTCCCTGGTCACCAAGATGAAGCCGGAGTACATCCCGCCCAAGGAGGACGTGATCGTGCAGAACGAGGCTCCGGACGACGTGTGCGTCGTCGTCTCCGGCGAGGTGGATGTCATACTGCTCGACGGCATCGACGAGCACGTGGAGGCGACGCTGGGGACACGGGACATCTTCAGCGAGGTGAGCGCGCTGAGCGACCGGGCGCAGCCCTTCACGTTCCGGACGAGGACGCTGAGCCAGCTGCTGCGGCTGAAGCAGGCCACGCTCAAGGAGGCTATGCAGAGCAGGCCCGAGGACAACGTCGTCATCATCAAAAACTTCCTCAAGGTTACCACTTACCAGTCGTCTCGCAGCTCTCTGCAAAAGTCTGAACAAACTGCACCGCGCTCTGTGCTGGTGGTGATCACTGAAACGGTTGCAGCATCAGGTCGAGATGCATGGCATGAACATGAAGGTCGAGGACTTGCTGGGAGACAACACTGGCGAGCATGACGACGACGCGAATGTGCTGATGGTCGCCGCGATGGGAAACAGCGGCTTACTCGAGGACCTCCTCAGGGCAGGGAAGGACGCTGACGTCGGCGACGCCAAGGGCAGAACAGCATTGGTAAGCGAACATACACACGACACGAATCCAGGGCATTCTGCGCATCCATGCACTGCACAGCCATTTGATGCGGACACTGTTGTTGGCGACGCCACTCGCAGCACATCGCGGCGATCAAGGGGTACGAGGACTGCGTGCTGGTGCTGCTCAAGCACGCGTGCAACGTGAACATCAAGGACGCGCAGGGCAACACGGCGACGTGGAACGCCATCGCGGCGGGGCACCACGAGATCTTCAACATCCTGTACCACTTCGCGCGCGCGTCCAACCCGCACGCTGGCGGAGACGTCCTGTGCCTCGCCGCGCGCCGCGGCGACCTCGACGCGCTCCGGGAGCTCCTCAAGCTCGGCCTGGACGTGGACTCGGAGGACCACGACGGCGCCACCGCGCTGCTCGTCGCGATGGCCGAGGGACACGCCGACGCGGCCAGGTTCCTGATCATGAACGGGGCCAGCGTGGACAAGGCGAGCCTCGACGACGACGGCTCCGGCTCCGGCGCCGCGCGGCTAACAATGTCGCCGACGGAACTGCGCGAGCTGCTGCGGAAGCGGGAGCTCGGCCACTCGATAACCATCGTTGACTCCCCAGCGGTAGTCCCGGACGGCGGCTCGTCGAGGCACCGCCGTCCAGGCAGATTACAGAGCAGAAGCTCGGACAACGAGCGCTGGCCTCGGGTGAGCATATACAAGGGCCACCCTTTCCTTAGAAACCGCAGCTCTGAAGCTGGCAAGCTGATCAATCTGCCAGGCACCATGGAAGAATTAAAAGCCATCGTCGGTAGGCGCAGAAAGCAGAGTTCATTCAGCTAACTGCAGTTGCAATGGCAAATTAATTGAAGTACTGAAGTATTCTATCGCGCTTTTCTTTTTCTTCAGGTAAGAAATTGAAAGTTGATGCGGAGAAGGTGCTGATCGTGAACGACGAAGGAGCGGAGATCGACTCCATCGACGTGATCCGGGACAACGACAAGCTGTTCGTGGTCACCGAAGAAGATCTGAGGAGGCTGGCATCAATGGACTCGCTGTCTTCATCATAGCAAGTCGCACGGGTAGATGTGCATCCAACCAAGAGTACTGTATGTTTAATAACCGAGTCATCTCTGTGCATGCAATTATGACACATATCTATTCATGCAAGTTATCCACATCAATAATCCACATCATCCATTAAAATATATTTATTTATCCACATCAGTAATACCATACAATCCACTAAAAGTTTATTCACGATACCCACGGCAACGCGCGGGATATGCTTATCGTATCTTATAATCATAAACTCCACTAACATTCTATCTCAACGTGGAAGTCATCAACATCATCGATCTCCTACTAAATGTCACGTCATCCCTAGCTACTTAACTTTTAACCTTTTAATGTAAGTTATCTAGGTCGTCTCAACTAAGTGTAATTACTATTTTTAATAATATAAAAATATACAAGACATCCATTTATTGTTATTGTTTTATTGTTCCATCGTCTTATAGTTCAAGTTCTACCAAATTATATTAGTTGTTTTAATGGATTCTTTAATTGCATTGGCTAATTTTGATAAGAACCGATGCAAGCAGTCACCCCGGAGTGGGGCTAGTTCTAGCAGGGGCAGAGGAGTGGGCAGCAGCGGTGGTAACCGCTGGAAGAGGCACGTTTGATGAAGAAAGGCAGTAGCGCGGAACCATCCCAGCAGCTTGTCCCCCCGTATGATAGATGATATATATTAGGGAGTTCGATGGATTCCCTGTGATGAGGCCATTAGAGGTGTATGATGCTGTAGTGGCAAGGAGTCACAACAGGAAGAGGACTACGAGTCATCCTCGTGGATGAGGCCGAATATGAGCGGTTTCCCATGTTTTAATTTTCTGGGAGTAAATTATTGGAAATGGTCGGAGTCTCGGAGATACCCTCAAATTTTCTCCCTACTCTCTTTTAAGCGCTCCTTCAGTCCTTAAATACTGACATATCCAAGCAATTTTAGGACATATTATGTGTAACCCTATCAAATTACCATATTTGGATCGATATATATATATTAATGGTTGGTATGCATTTGAATGTTGTCTCTTGAAGGGTTTGTACATCTAGAATCTCTTATAATTTGGAACAAATTTGAATGCTTGAATAGGGAGGGGGTAGAATAATCATAGATTTGGCAGGTAATTAATCTGAAACTGTTGGTGATGCTCTAACAATGTCACTATCTAGATAATTGCTCGTGTCCGATGATACTAGCCCGAAGAAACTCCCAAAATATGCCTTATATCTTGGGAGTCACACTGAGACTGGCTTTTCGCATGAGCAAGGGTCTGGCTAGAGTATACACACCCTAACTATTAGACCGAGGGATTCAAAAGACAATGAGTTAGCTAGCTTATTTTTATCTCATCGCTCATGCATGTTTATCCTTGAGAAAAAACCAAACTTGCATCTCCCCCACCCAACATATGCATGACATATTTCGCAGCTCATCTTCACACCACAACTCTATTTGTATTTTGTCGATAGAAAACAAACTCAGACGGACTAAAAAACAGAGCCTCGAGAGTTACTCTCTCGTTCCATTTTATCTAATGCAAGTTAGAATGATATGACCTCTTAAATTACACTTTTATCATTTATTTGTTTTATATTATATTATTTATGTTTAACTTGAGTACTATTTTCTGTGCCGATCGAAGTATATTAAACTGTTGACCGTATCTACTTTAACGAAACACCTGATTTATATATTAACTCTGACCGGGCTGCCCGCCTTCCACTTTAAAACAAGAAAGAACGTTACATCACGCACACACGCGCACCAAAGCCAAGCCCAGCACTCGACACCACCACACCACAGCGCGCACACGCACCGAGCCGCGTGCACACGACACGCACCTCGCGGCGGCAGCGGGAGTAGATCGATGGGGAGCAGCGGGGGCAGCAGCGAGCACTTCCTGCGGCAGCTGAGTTCGAGCGACGGCGGCGGCGCGCCGCACCAGCTGCAGCAGCGGGAGTGGGAGTGCGGCGGCGGCACCGGCACCGGCAGCAGGCGCGGGTCGCGGCGCTGGTCCAGGAAGAAGGCCAGCAGGGCGCGGGGACACCGCCGGTTCTGCAGGACGGAGGAGGCTGCGGCGGCGGCGGGGCGGAAGCGGGTGATGGTGGTGGTGGACCAGAGCTCCGGCGCCAAGCACGCCATGATGTGGGCGCTCACCCACGTCGCCAACAAGGGCGACTTCCTCACCCTCCTCCACGTCCTGCCGCCGCAGAGCGGGAGCGGCGGTAGCGGTGGCAGCCGCGGCGTTGCGGAGGACGCCTCCGCGCTCGCCAACTCCCTCGGCGCGCTTTGCAAGGCCTGCAAGCCTGAGGTGCGTCTAGCCGTCTACTTCTTCACTCATGCGCAGCTTGTTTCTACATGTTTTTTTTTGACAACTTGTTTCTACATGTTGTATACTTGTATCCACAGTAAACAGATATAAGGCATGCTCGTCGCATTTTGTTTCAGAACTTTTACACTGAAATGAAGAGATAGGTGTTTGACGTTCTCATTTAGCATTTGATTCGGCAAATATATGGACATTGCTTTGGAGTTCATTTTAAGACTTCTGAGCATGCCCGTGAGGTGTTCAACAATGTGCATTATGACCTTAATCTGCGCTAACAATAATAAGGCACGGTTTGGATTGCGGGTTTTTTTCCCGTTTCCTGCGGTTTTTTTTCCGTAAAAACAAGTTGATTCTTATAAAATCTCTGAACAATTTCTATAAAATTCCTACGATTCCCAGAGACCCAAGAGACTGAACTTTCAAGCTCACAATTGCAGGGAGTTGAATCTTGATGGAAATAAAAAATGCTACCTTTACCGAGAACAGTGTTAGTTAGTCCAAACTCAAAAGCTTTGCTTCTTTATGCAATTTCATGTGTGTTTTTCCGAAATTTGTTTTTTAGCCAATTTTAGTCCAAACTCAAAAGCTTTGATTCTTTATGCAATGCATGTGGTGAAATTTGTACTTACAGAGTCATACGGTTGGCCCTGTGGCTTTTTCTTGGATCAAGTTGTTTGGGTTCTTGGGCCACTACTGACTGACTGCCTGGACGCAAGAGTTATGCGAGTAGGTGGCTAGATCTGATCCGAACGTTCATGAAAAGAGATGCCATCATAGCCACCCTTTTATTGATGGATCATGGCAGGCCTAAAGCTAAAAAGGTTTCATCTTCCTAAAAAGCAAGATGCTCAGAATTATATCCTGGTCTCCCAAACAATTGAGAAAGAAATACCTTTATTAGGAACTAATAACAAGTACAGTCTCTGCACAAAATTTTCTGACCTTGTTTAATAGGAACTAATAACAGGTACAGTCAAACTGTAATTTTTTTCCCCTTATGCCTTATCGTTTGTTTGTACAAAAGAAAAACTACTGTGGCATATTTCAGTGTACTTGAGTCACTGTGTGTTGCAGTGGAAGCATGCGCAGCTGCTCGTCTTTTAGCCCGTGAAACGGGTGTGTTCATGCATCACGATATCTGATCTCTGGTGCGATATGATACAAAATTGTTTGGTGATGGACGTTACAGGTGGAGGTGGAGGCGCTTGTGATCCAGGGGCCCAAGCTGTCGACCATCCTCAGCCAGGTGAAGAAGCTGGAGGCGTCCGTGCTGGTGCTCAGCCAACGCAAGCCGTCGCCTTTCTGCTGGTAAGCACTGCCACTGCACTGCACACACACACAACATGCATGTCATGTGCACGCACCGCCTTCTCATCCAATCCGCCTGCGATGTGTCCCTCGTCACGGATCGGATCATTCAGAGTATTTCAGTTGGCCTGTGCCGTGCAAAGGTGAAAGAGGGAGGGGAGGGAATAGAATCTCGCGGAGCTGGCACAGCCTATCACACTGCTCTTCGTGCCCATTATTCTTCAGAATTCAGAAACTAATGCCTGAAACTCCCATAGAGCATCTACTGTATATTTTTAGCAGCTGAAGTTTTCTTTCTTGGTAGCAAGAAAGAACTGTTTGACAAGCTGTCAACGTTAAGATGAACATGAGACCAGTGTAGGGACAGGGATGGGATGGTCAAAAACGTACTAGCAGACAGCAACAGCCATGTGCCATCCATAAACCGGAGATGCCTTTCCCTTGTCCTTGCAGTTTAAATTCGATTCGATCTCCCGAATGGAGCAAAGCAACCAGCAAGAACCGTAGGGGTACTACTGTCACTGTGTGCCCTGGCAGTCGTTGCTCTTGTACGCCTGTGAAAGTAAAAACATCCGGAAAGAAAAGTTTAAAACCACACGAAAAAGCTTACATACAGCGTCAGAAAAAGTTACTATGGGAAAGTCACCTTTTCACCACTTGTATAAGCTTCCATGTTTATGTATCTACCTGCTAGTAGAGTAGTAGATTGCTGATGCGTGGGTAGCCGTTGTGAACAAACATTGCAGCTTCCTGCGGAGCAGCAGCGAGGAGCTGGTGGAGGAGTGCATCAACCGGGCGGAGTGCCTGACGCTGGCAGTGCGGCGGCAGAGCAAGGGCGTCGGCGGCTACCTCGTCAGCACCCGGTGGCAGAAGAACTTCTGGCTCCTCGCTTGATCGATCCACAAGGCCTCCGCCTCCCTCCTTGGATGCAAGATTTTACTGCCCGGGCTAAGCTTTTCACAAGGCCAATAAGTAACCACTACTGCATCTGTTGATCTACTATAACCTCCAGTGTCCTAGGGTGTGCCAGTGTGCGTGTGTGCCTGATCCTCTCTCTCTCTCTCTGATGCGCTGCTGTATTCTATCGTCTTGGTTTAGCTGTGCTGCTGTAGCTGTTGTGTAGTAAAGCCAGAAGCTGACCTGTCTGTTCTGCAGGGAAATCTGTCTGTTTGTAGAGCAGGGTGCAGGAAACTAGAATTTGTGTATTGTGCGATGTGTTTGTTTGCTTGCTGAAATGCTAAGTACGGAGTTCCATAATGAACTGATGATGTGTTTGACCAACTGTCCCCTCTTGCTCTCTCCATGTTGTCCTGCCCTAATATGCTCTCCAAAACGCTGGAAGCCAATTGTGTCAAACAAACTTGATTCCATGTCAAAGCTAAACTTGCTAATCGTAGTGAGTAGTGACTGCCTACAACTACAATAGGACGACAACCCCGGTTAAACCCTCGCCCCCCACCTGGCCCAGATCAATAACGCGCAGCAGTGACTGGTTCAGAACTTCAGATCAGGCAGGCTCCTAAACACGGTCGGCATGGTAGTCACCACTCACCAACAACGCACGGTGTCCCCGTCCCCAGTCCCCAGACCCGAGCCCAGGATCCGAGAACAAACCGGTCGGCCTCGGCCTCGGCCCACGCGGGGACGCCGACGGATGGAGCGATGGACACAGCGACAAATCCGGCAGGCAGTCAGGGACCATTGCTGGCTTGCTCGCCTTGAATCTTCTTCACTGCAGCACAGGGGGCGAGCCGGTGGTGTGTCATGTGTGTGTGGCGCCAGCACAATTATGGCCCGCGCCCCGCGGATCGGAGGTGGCAAAGCTGACGGGAGCCGGATGGTCGATCGTCCCCGCGACCCCGCCCCGCGGCCCGCGCCCGTTCCCGCTCCGCTCGGCGGCATCGCGGCGTCATGATGGTGCGTACCGGGGCGACTGGTGCGGCGAGGCTTTTACCACCACGGGTGCTGGGTGCAGGCGGGGCTCATCATGAACCATCATTCCCGGGAGTTGAAGGCTGGCTGGCTGGCTGTGTTAGGTCTCAGCCGCTCCGCTGCGGTCGTCTGCGGAGCAATTCACTCCGGCTGCCCTGATTGCGGCAGTTTCGTACGCTTCCCTGTGCCGTCGTGATGGTGTACAGCGAAGTAGCGAACCTTTTGCTTTTCAGTTCTACTGTTCGATCTCGTGCTGGAAGATGAAGAAGACGACGTTCCTTCCCGGCCTCGTGATGGTGTACGGTGAACTTTTTCTTTTCAGTTCTATACTGTTTGATCTCGTGCTGTAAGGTGAAGAAAAGGTAGTAAGGGTATAGAAGATGCGCAAACTGACCATGAAAAGAAAATTCTTGGACCTTTTTGAAGGCAGGAATTTTATATAAATTTCATTCACAGGAAACAGTTATTTTTCATAGAAAAAAATGTAGAAAATAGGAAAAATTCTCGTGTTCTAAAGAGGGCCTAAACTAGTTCCCAAAAAAAAAAAGAGGGCCTAAACTGAAAACTGGTTGATAGTAGCAGAAAAGAGAGCTATTACATACTAGGCGATGTTGAATCTCTTTAAGGTCGTGATTTTTCTTCTTCTTATAATCAGATTCTTATTGAAAAGAAAACAAGAATCCTACCGGACGCTTTGATTAAGATCGCCACTTTAGAATTTATTTTAAGAAATCACTTCAGAATTTTGAACTGGTACAATCAAGATTTAAGAATCGAAAGAGCCAGCAGATATGATGATTATAAACGAATTGATTATGAGCAACATATCCCGGGATCTACATTTCAGCTTGTCTAAGCGCCGCGTGCGTGCTCACCATCCGAAACGCTGTTCGCGTCGATGTTCATGACCATGCTGTAAACGATTTATGACCCTCTTAATGAAACACGTGTCAACGGGTACATTCTCCAAAAAAAAGATTATAAGCTAAAAAAATGGTCTAATAATGGAGCTTGAGCTGAGCTCAGCATTTGGAGCCCCAGTCCCCAGAGGCCAGAGGCCTTTTAAGCCAGGCTCTTAAGTGTGCCGATGAATTACATTCATCTCACGGGAGGCTCTCGACGCCTTCCGAGCGTTTGATGTGACACCCAAAATTTTTCACCTCACCAACTCCTAATAGCTTGTTGGACCACAGCTCTCACCAGCATGGGATGGGCTGGAGACAGCGGCCTTGAGCTGAGCTCAGCATTTGGAGCCCCAGTCCCCAGAGGCCAGAGGCCAGAGCCAGGCTCGGTGTGCCGAACACAACGGGAGGCCGCGAGTGTTTGGTTTGCGGGCTCCTCTTGGACCACAGCGGGAGCATGGGATGGGCTGGAGACAGCGGCCCATAGACATGGGTCCCCCTGCGGGCTGCGGCGCCTTGTGGCTCTGCGGCGTCGTTCGGTCCGGCGTGTGCCGTCGTGCCAAACTCGACATTGACGTTGCTTCTCTATCGCAAACCACCACCAGAAGCAGCACGCAATGACGCAAGTACTGGCCACTACCTGGCCGTCCGTAAAAAATGTGATTATAGAATCGTGCCGCTCAAAGTAGCTTAAACTTAACCAAGTATATAATAAATAGTACTAGTATTTATATTTTTAAATAAATTTATTATGAAAATATATTATATAACTAATCTAATGGTATTTATTTTATCTCATGAGTGTTAGAATACTTTTTCATATAAATTTAATCAAAATTTAGACTATTTGATTTTTTGAAATGTGAAAATTATATTCTTCTTTGTCGACGGAGGAAGTACCTATAGAGTACAGACCACAACGACGTATCGACGCGTCTCTGCAGTTGGTGCACCTCGTTGCCAACTGACGGCCATCGCGTCTAAAAATGGCCATGCCCATAGCCAAAAATTGGCTAGAATCTGAAATCCCGATGGCACGCCCTGATCGATCACGCGGAGCAAAGTGGAGAACTGGAGACCTAATTTTTTATAATTTGGTCTTTTTTTTAAGAAAATTTATGTTTTGTCCCCTGGAGACGTAAACTCATCTTTAGACTCTAGGGTCGGCGCCATGACTCATGGCTCCGACGTAATATGTCTCGACGCCACAGATCTTGGCTCCGAGGTGTATGACCATGCATAGCAGGGCATCCTAAGTGGCGTTGACGTGGCTGGTACTTCAGAGCCACAGATCCAAGCTCGGCGCCAAGATCTGTGGCTATGAGCTCAAGTCGTGGATCTCGACTCCGAGGTCGGAGCCATGGATCCTGGTGCCAAGCATGAATTCAAAACCCACAGCCAGGTTTCCATTGCCGAGGTTGCTTTCTAGCGCTTTTTTCAAGCACACCACTGCACTAATGTATCTCTAACGCTTTTTTTCTTATAATGCTCCACCACCACCATTTCTGTCCGAGCCAGAAGTGGCGACGGCCGGCCGGCTTTGTGCTGTGTTGGGGGTTGAGCCGCCTCGCGCTCGTGCCCTTTTCTTGTGATGACTTGTGAGCATGGCCGCCGGCGGCCAGCGTTATCACGTACGTAACGTACCCAGGGTACGTACATGCATGCAAGACCGATGTGTAGTACCGTGCTTCTCCCGCCGGGTACGTTGGAGAATTATGGCGAGCGGTGCTTTTGACGAAAAACGATGTGAATACGTGCCTTTTTTTCCCTGGCCTGAAATTTCCTAACCCGATCTTCTAAGAAGAATTATATCGTCGTTGCGATGACTGAATTGTATGACATGAAAAACATGTCTGGCTGCTTGCGTGGCCACATTTCCTTATGGTCGGCTTATTAGGCACTCTCTTCATTCCCAAATTATAAGATTCCAAAATTTTTGGAGAGTTAAAGCATCTCGAGTTTAACCAAATTTATATGATAAGATAATAATATTTATGATATCAACTAAATATCATTAGGTTCTTCATTAATTATATTTTCATAGTATATTTATTTGATATTATAAATATTTATAATTTTCTCTATAATTTTGCTCAAACTTGAGAGACTTTGACTCTTTAAGACTCTTAGAATGACTTGTAATTTGAAATGGATGGAGCATGAAACTATGTATGTACGGGTCCTTCTGCATACACGATGGTGATGTTACTCGTTAGGTATCGATGTACGAATTCGGTTTTGAGTAGCACTGCAACAGAAATTTATTGCTGCTGCTCGATCAGCAAATTCAGTTCGAATGCAACCGTTTGATCTCAGGGCGTTTACGACGATGGTGCCATGGTAGCCATCTCAAGGCAAAGATGGTGAACGAAAATTAAGAAAAACTCTGGTGTCAAATGGCATGCTACAGCACTAACATACACTCTATTTTTACATATTTCAACCGCTTGATTTTCCAAGGGACCCACATCATCGGCTGAGTCTAATAAATATTTGGCTGAGCTTTGGCCGGCTAGCTGATACTCGCATGCTCATTGATTAATAAGCGTTGGTAGCCTGCCCCGTCGCCACTTCTGGCTCGGACAGAGACGGTGGTGGTGGAGCATTATAAGAAAAAAGCGTTAGAGATCCATTGGATTTTGTGTATTGTGGTTTGGCAAATAGTGTTCAATCATGACAAATTAGACTTAAAATGTTCGCAGTAATTTCCCACCAAACCCGAAAATTTGGCCGTTTAATTTTGAATCTACACTCGTCATCAGGATCTTTTAATTGGCCAACTAAACAAGGGCTTAGATAGTGTACTGGTGTGCTTGAAAAAAGCGTTAGATAGTGTAGTGGTGTGCTTGAAAAAAGCGTTAGAAAGCAGTTTCGGTAAGGGAAATTTGGCCATGGGTTTTGAATTTATGCTCGGCGTCAGGATGCATGGCTCCGAGCAAGCCACAGAGCGTCGAGCTCGGAGTCAAGATCTGTGGCTCCGAGGTACCGGCCACGTCAACGCCAAATAGAATGCCCTGCTGTGCATGACCAGGCACCTCGGAGCCAACATTTGTGGTGCTTAGAGTTACTACCTACTTGGCGCGAGTCCCCCCGCAAGGTCTAAAAATCTAAAGATGAGTTTACGTCTCCTATAGGCCAAACATAAATTTTCTTTTAAAAAAGACTAAATTATAAAAAAATGGGAACCGGAGATAGGCCAGCGGGCACCAGGCAAAAACGCGAGAGGTCCATCCCCGCACGTCTCGAGGACCACCAAATATGGTTCACTGATCAGTGATCAATCGGGTCGCCGTCCTACTCCTACTCCTACCCCTCGGCTACGCACGCCAGCCATTCGGCAGCGCACGCGACGCGGATGCCGGATGCTTCACCGGGGCGGGCGTGCACATTTCAGACGAAATGCATATATGGTGGCCCGTTTATTTGTGTACCGGCACTGCGCAACTGCCTTCTAGTTGGAGCATCCCCGGTTTTCGACTTCAACGGCCGGGAAGGACGCGAGCCGTGGCACAACTGTCCATCATCGTCACAAGGTCGCGGTTGTCATCACTGGTCAATCATGGTCGCCGTCCGAACTGAGAGTGGGATGCAGCGACCAACTCTTGTTGGACACTAAAAGCGTGTTTGTTTGAGGGATCGACTCATCTAGCTAGAATGGAGTGGTCCACCTTAGGTTCGCGGAGCTTATCCATCATCAACCCTGTCATTAAGCTGCTGATGAGTACCCTATCAGAAAAAGGTTCATTAGTACAAACAGCATTTGTGACTTCCAAAAAAATGTGACTACAAAATTAAGAAAACACAAAAGCGCGTGAGAACGCCGAAGTCATGCATATATGGTGTGTTAATAAGGGCGTGTTTAGTTTCGAAAATTTTTGGCTTTTGCTACTGTAGCACTTTCGTTTGTATTTGGCGAAAATTGTCCAATTATAGACTATTTAAGCTTAAAAGATTCGTCTCACGTGTTTTAATACTCCATGAATTTTGGATTTTGGGTAAGATATCTTCTTCTGTTTCCATCAGACCCCAAAGCCAGATACTCATTCACACAAGAAATGGAACAAATTAATTAATAACTGGCCAACTTTATCATATAGACACACATATAGCAAGCCAGCAGGAGATATGCGGGCATCCCGGCAGTGCCAGCCAATGCTCTGCAAACGTGCCCGTTTCTGCTGCCTCCTCACTTCCTCAGGTATAAGTAGCAGAGAGGAACACAAAGAAGCAA
The DNA here is from genome assembly GCA_904845875.1 of Miscanthus lutarioriparius. Lineage (NCBI taxonomy): Eukaryota > Viridiplantae > Streptophyta > Magnoliopsida > Poales > Poaceae > Miscanthus > Miscanthus lutarioriparius. The sequence continues at coordinate 24,778,393 of CAJGYO010000017.1, forward strand.
CTGCAAGGAACGATCGAACTGGTCCGGGAGCCGGGAGGTCCAGGCACGAGACCAGCAGATCGATCATCACCAAGGATACCGTGGGAGAGAGTGAGTGAGAGAGAGATGGCCGTCGCCAAGGAGGTAGTCGCCGTCGTGACTCTGCTTCTCGGGCTGACGTCGTGCACGACATCATCGACGGCGGCGGCGACGGCAGGGACAGGGAGTGCGCGATGGAGGGAGGAGGACTGTGGTGGTGTGCGGGGAGAGGTGACGTACGACCACAGGGCCCTGGTGCTGAACGGCACCAGGAGGTTGCTGTTCGCCGGGGAGATGCACTATCCACGGAGCACGCCGGAGGTAATGCTGCTGCTGCTGCTGCGTGCCTGCACTTTTTCTTGCATAATTTTGCTCCCTGTTGCTCAATAAGATCGATGTCAGCTGTATTGCTATTTTATATTTCGGGCGGGCGCGGGAGTTTTACCTGAGTCTCAGTCGTTTGATTGCGCGTACGTGTACGTCTTTGTGTTAGAACAAAATGGATCCATGAGGGACGATATGAAACGCTTATAGATTTGTACATTATTCTGGTTTAGCCTCACGGTTTGAGATTCAGGGTATTTTTTTGGAGGATCGGAGCAGCGATCGACGTGGAAGTATGCACGGTCGTTACGTACGAATAGTCGAGTAGGCTGGCACTAGAGATGTACAAATGCTCCGCCGGCTCTAACAAGTGACAGATGGAGGATCGGACTGCAGGCGTGTTTGCCTCGGCCCACCCGCCCGCGCCTCTCGCTCATCGTCATCGGTTTTTGGCGCTCGGCCTGGCGGACCGTGCGTGGCGGCGGCACACTGGCATCCACGGCGTCGGCGCGGCGTGCGTGTTCCACCGCCCCCCGGTGCTCATGGCAAACGCTCGCGCGCCGGACGCACTGCCCAGTGCCCACGGCGCCCTTGGTACTGAATCGCCTGTGGCTAGTGCTGCAACCATTTCGCTAGCTAGTCCTAGTGGAAGTTGGAGTGGACGATCAACGCCTCCACGATCCACCCTCCCGGCCGGCTTTAACGAAAGGCCCGGAAGCGAAAATTAAAAGAAACGCCGCATGCAGGTTGCAGGGCGCAGGCACAACTGCTTCCGGTTGATAAAACAACATTGATTGAAACACACCATTAGTGATATGATCACCGCGTACTGGAAAGCGCAAAAGCGGAAATAACCTAGGTACGTCAACGTGATTGCCAACTGAAAGTTGGAAGCCGTGACCTGCCCCTGCTGCTCTTGATCTCTTCTCTGTTCTCTCGCATGCTAGTTATTGCCGGTTGCTCTGTTATTCACTCACTTGACTTGAGCATGGTATGGATGCATCTCTGCCTCCACACGTTCAAGTTCGAGTGAGCTAGCTAGCTAGTAGTCCGGTGGTAGCATACTCGCTAGTACTGCACGTTTCGTTGGTGCTGGGCTTCCAAGCACAAGGCTGACAAATCTATACAGAAACGAGAATATATTCTTTCTGAGTTCTGACACAATTAAAATCGGGCTTGCTCGTGAGCCTGGCTACATACTGGAACGGCTTGTATTGTATTCTTGGATCGAGGCCACACAAGTGGACGCATGTGCCTCTACGACAACCATGGCTCCGCCGACGCCGGCCATCCTCCCTCCTGCAGGTCCGGCATCGTGGGATGCGGCTGCCTGCCGTAGCTCGGTGCCTCGGTGTCTCCTTCGATGTTGCAGCATCAAGCTTCAGGCTCTGCAGCCTGGCAATCTTCAAATTCCTTGCATGTGACATAATTGGCTATTGGTCAACTTATCTAGCGTGGGAACATGGAACATTTCAGTATTTCACAAGCACGTTCAGAATGGAATATCTGAAACTATACACCTTCATGGATTCTGTCTTCACAAATTTTGCACACAAACAGAGCAGAGATGTCAGCAATGAGTTTAAGAAACTGAGCTGACTTTTGAACTTAGTTCTGAAAAAGATGAGTTTCCTATTAAGCTGGTTGTGAATTTCATGGCATGTACTGACATGGCTTGAAATAAAATGGCAATAGCTCTTGTGTGTATTTGCCTATTTGGTACCTGACAATAGCCTCTGAGCAATATCTGTTCACTTCTGAATTTTCATCTTGCATGCTTAACTAATTTGGTCAGTCATTTGGGTTCTGAAGTTATGCTGTGTGAGCAAGTGAACAATTGAACTTTTGATCTTGTCACCTTGCTGTTAAGTGCTGTGACCATGTGCACTTCTGAGAAGGACTGTTATATGAACTTGTTTTGGTTCTCTGAATGCTCTGATAATTTTTTAGGCTGCAAACGATTTGCTCATTATTTGGGTCGCGTGTTGCTGCATTTAGTTTGTTTGCCAGGGATTTTACTACTAGGCGTGTCCGGTGATGCGGCACATGTGTACGCATATAGGTCTACGGCTACACAAAATAAAATAAGGATGAACACATCTCGATCTCTGGTCAAATAACACTTCTCGATCTATTCTAGGGTGCGTGGTATCACTTGTCCAGTGTCCACGGAACATGCAGAGAGTTTTGGGATGCCCCGATCACTGTAAATTGCTAGCTCTATCACGGTTCATCTGAATACACACAGCACGAAACCGACAGGAGGTGTAGAATGTAGAAACCATCTTGACTGCATTATACTCTTACTTCCACACTCCACAGTCAATGCGAAGTGTTGAAACTGCCGTTCTCGAGGCTGCACTAGCAGGGGACAAGATGCAAATATCTGTAAGCCTATTTGCTACTTGTAATAACGTGTTTAGCACTCTACTCTTGTTGGTGGATACGATGCGATATGAGACCCAGAGATCTATACTGCATGGGATCACTCGTTTGCCAATTGTTTGCAGTTCATACCTTGACCAAAATTTGCAGCGCCGTCGACGAGATTTGGCAAAAGGTAGATTAGAGACGCTTAGCGTAGACATGCATGACTTCCCCCAACGTCTCAGCGTGTATATATATGTGCATATACAAAGCGTCTCCCTTTCAACTGACTTGAGCATAGAGACGGGAAGCCGGCCCTGAACTACATATCCTAGTGATCATAGAAATGCCAATAAACATTGCCACCACAGCGTTGCTCGCTGTGTTGGCAGCCTTGTTGTGCATGCCACCGGCCGCGGTGGTGGCAGAGATCCGGTGGCCGGAGGAAGATGGGGTGGCAAGACAGGTGTCGCTGGATGCTAGGGCCTTGGTAGTTGATGGCACCAGGAGGCTGCTGTTCGCCGGTGAGATGCACTACACCAGAAGCACCCCTGAGGTTAGTGCACGCCATTGCCTGGTGGGAAAAATGCCAAAGAAAATCTGTAATCTCTATCATCGGCAATTTATCTTTGCATAAGTGATCATAGATATCAAGTTGATTATAATTCGATGCGGTTCAAAGCACAACTAGTATGATCGATCATATCAGGGAGCTGATGGACATGAGCTGCTCCCAATCACCCAGAGCCACTGCATAGTGTACCCACCCCAACTAGTGGTCTGGCCACCGTTATTATATCAAGCTCAGAGCAGATCTGGAAGAGCTACGGAAATACTTCTTGTTCATTGCAAAAGAGTGGTTTTACATTAGTTTCTGTATGCCACCAAGCTATTTAAGCCCATTTCACAGGAGCGCTCAAGCAGAGAAAAAAATTACTTGTCTCCTCTAATTGCCCTCACTGACCTTACATATAATATTGCCATTTCTACAAGCACACATATTTTATAAAAAATTATAAATTAGAAACCGTGTGTCATACAAAATTACAAATGGCATGTTTTTTTCTGTGGTGTACACACTCATTTGGGAACACCTCAGTATTTTTTTGGTGTGTCATTCAGAGTGACCAGCAATCCTGAGTTCAGGATTATGATAATCACAGCTGAATTGGCTTAGAGGCCAGGGTGCCAGGCATTTCAGAAAATAAGGGCATGCACACACAAAATCCTTTGGTTGAGAGTTATAGGCAAGAATATGTAATGCAAACAAAAGTATATAGGACAAACTTCAAATATAATAAATGAACTTAGTAACATTTTCTGGCTTATGCGCTGCATGTTTCAGTTATACCTTTTCTTCTTAAAAAGTTCTCGAATAATTGCAGATGTGGCCAAAACTCATTGCTAAAGCAAAGGAAGGTGGCCTTGATGTGATACAGACCTATATATTCTGGAATGTTCATGAGCCTGTCCAGGGCCAGGTAGACGCTCTTCTCAGTTTCATATGAACACCGGTCAAAGCACCTGAAAAATATCCTGTGAGAGGCCAAGTACTAAGAGATGTGTAATTTGTAAATGGTATCATTTCACCAGTACAACTTCGAGGGAAGATATGATCTTGTCAGATTCATCAAGGAAATTCAAGCTCAAGGCCTCTACGTAAGCCTCAGGATTGGTCCCTTCATAGAGTCTGAATGGAAATATGGGTATGAATGAAATAAATACAACAAAGCATATATTCTCGCTGAACTAAAATATTTTAGAGAAGCATCTCAAAAAAGATTTAAGGAACTATATAACATCTAAGTAAAATAAAACTAGATATTACCTCAACAAATGCTGAATATCTTTTGTTTGGTCCATGCAGAGGATTTCCATTTTGGCTACATGATATCCCAAACATTATCTTCCGAAGTGACAATGAACCCTTTAAGGTAAGCAAACTTGTGATGTGGGATTTTTAAACTCAGTTTTTTTTTTAATGAAAGACCAGACAAATAGTAGGGTTCCATTTACCAAGATCCAAATGAAGCACTACTTTAGTACTTTCATCAATAATTTATCATGATAAAACCTGTTTAAAGGCATCATACTAAATTACTTACATCTGATCTATGCAGCAACATATACAAAGATTTGTTACAGATATAGTAAACATGATGAAACATGAAGGGCTTTACTACCCACAAGGAGGCCCCATTATAACTTCTCAGGTCTGTAAAATAACAAAGTTATCGATTTTTGGCGTGTACATCATCTAACTACATAAATTATATGCAGATTGAGAACGAATACCAAATGGTTGAACCTGCATTTGGCTCAAGTGGGCATCGTTATGTCAGTTGGGCAGCTGCAATGGCTGTAGACCTTCAAACAGGTGTTCCCTGGACGATGTGCAAGCAAAATGATGCTCCAGATCCAGTTGTCAGTATTCATTCTCATACTATTCCACTTGACTTCCACAATGCTAGCAGAAAGTTCCAACGAGTCTCATAACAACTTCATGATTAGATCAATACATGCAACGGGCTCATTTGTGGAGAAACATTTGTTGGACCAAACTCAGCTAACAAGCCTGCATTATGGACAGAAAATTGGACCTCACGGTATATGTGCTACAATATTTTCACTTGTTAATTTAACATTTTCTAATCGTTATGGAATACAACATGCTTAATGGTAGAATGTTCATGCATCCAGCTATCTTATTTACGGTAATGATACAAAATTGAGGTCTCCAGAAGATATCGCCTTTGCAGTTGCATACTTTATAGCAAGGAAGAATGGAAGCTATGTGAGCTACTACATGGTATTAACTTCCTGAAACAGAATTGAATATTTCCTAGAAATACCTCAGTTTTTTTTTTTTGTTGATTATCACAAAATAACTTTGTTGTTGTTGTTGTCTACTGATTATGATAAAGTATCATGGAGGAACAAACTTTGGGAGGTTTGCTTCTTCATATGTAACAACGAGCTACTATGATGGAGCTCCTCTCGATGAATATGGTAAATATTTGCACAAAATAGAAGCGTGCTAAACATATTTACACAATTTTGATAATAAATTATCACATCAAAAAATTTAATTGAATCATATCCAGGTTTGATATGGCAACCAACATGGGGTCATCTCAGAGAACTGCATGCTTCAGTAAAACAGTCATCAGAACCACTACTATTTGGGACATACTCCAATCTTTCTTTAGGTCAAGAACAAGAGGTAAAATTACAGAAAGGAAAAGTTGATACTTTATTTCAATAGACTCCGCCAAGATAAGGACATAATGTATGATGTACTCCAGGCACATATTTTTGAAACAGAATCACAATGTGTGGCTTTCCTAGTCAACTTTGACCGGCATCATATATCAGAAGTAGTATTTCGTAATATATCACTGGAACTGGCCCCCAAATCAATCAGCATTCTCTCAGATTGTAAGAGAGTAATTTTTGAAACAGCTAAGGTGAGTAAACCTACATACCGTTTATGGCATATCCTTTATTTTTTCCCTCTATAACCACAGGATAGAGGAAGATGTCTTCATTGTCCGATTTTTGCGTGTGTCACAGGTAACTGCTCAGCATGGATCAAGAACAGCTGAAGAAGTGCAGTCTTTCAGTGACATTAATACTTGGATGGCATTCAAGGAACCAATTCCACAAGATGTGAGTAAAGCTACGTACAGTGGAAACCGGCTCTTTGAACATCTATCAACCACAAAAGATGATACTGATTATCTATGGTACATTGTTGGGTAAGATAAACTTTCCCAAAGATCTTTTGCTCCATCATTTGATCTTCTTTACGACAGTTACTTGTTTCATCACTATCTTAAACACGTGATAAGGGAAAACTCTCTCAAATGCAGCTATGAATATACACCGAGTGATGATGACCAGCTTGTACTGATTAATGTTGAGTCAAGGGCACATATATTGCATGCCTTTGTCAACAATGCATATGTGGGCAAGTATCTTACTATCTTATTAAATTACTGTGGTTTTCCCAAAGTTCTTCAAGTATATTTATCTCTTTATGAAACCATACAATGTTCCAGATTACATTATTATTTTTGTTACAATTAATGCGTTAAATTATATGTATGCTCTAGAAGTGTTCCCTCTTATCTAATTTGTGTTTGATATAAGTCTTTTCCATGACATTTTAGGTAGAATACATGGGAGCCATGGTGGACCTGCCAATATCATTCTCAACACGAATATTTCTCTAAAGGAAGGGCCAAACACCATATCATTGCTAAGTGCTATGGTTGGATCACCGGTATAAATCATATAACCCTACTATGTAGTGAACTATAAACAATTAGCAATTAGGGAAAACTAAAAGTGGGGATCAAGATGTTCTACAATGGCCAATAGGTCCTCCACATACAAAGTAAATAGTGTATCAAACTTGTGATAAAACTTTGTTATCCAATCAGCTTTACATAACATATGTTGTCAAAGTAAATGGTGTATCAAACTTGTGATAAAACGTTGTTATGAGATCAGTTTTACATAGCATATATTGCCAAGCACAAGTACCGAAACTTTCAAAAGTAGATGCCGTTGAATAACATGCATTCAATATACTGAGCTTTCATCTACTAACTTAAAGGATTCCGGTGCTCATATGGAAAGGAGAGTATTTGGAATTCGGAAAGTGAGCATACAACAGGGACAACAGTCAGGACATCTACTCAACAATGAGCTATGGGGGTACCAAGTAAGTCAAAATCAAGTTATTATTATAAATGAAAATAGAGGCCAATATTAGATGCATGATTTGAGTTTTCTTACAAAATGCAGGTTGGCTTATTTGGGGAAAGGAATATCATCTACACACAAGAAGGATCAAAAAGTGTTGAATGGACAACTATCGACAATATGGCATATAGCCCACTTACTTGGTACAAGGTATAGAGTACAGAACAATGGTTCAAAAATTCCCGTCTGTCCATTATTTACAGAAGTGAACCATAACTGGCATCATTTGTTCTGTGACCCAGACTACATTTTCCACACCTGCGGGAAATGATGCAGTGACACTGAACCTTACTGGTATGGTTAAGGGCGAAGTATGGGTCAACGGAGAGAGCATCGGACGATACTGGGTCTCTTTCAAGGCTCCTAGCGGCAATCCTTCGCAATCTCTGTAAGTAGAGTTAGTTCCAACTCCCGCTCTCTCGCCACTATATCCTTCTCTTCCCTACAATTTCACAAGCAAATGTTTCACTGACCCAACATTCCTAAGGTATCACATACCCCGGCAATTTCTAAACCCTCAAGACAATATCCTGGTCCTTTTTGAGGAAATGGGAGGCAACCCACAACAGATAACAGTGAACACAGTGTCGGTCACAAGAGTGTGTGGCAATGTGAATGAGCTCTCTGCTCCATCGCTTCAATACAAGGATAAGGAACCAGCAGTCGATCTCTGGTGTCAGGAAGGCAAACAGATCTCGGCAATTGAGTTTGCAAGCTACGGAAATCCTGTAGGTGACTGCAAAAGATTTGGTTTCGGAAGCTGCCACGCAGGATCATCGGAATCTGTTGTAAAACAGGTCAGAACACAGCCAAATCATCTCTAAGCTATCCAGAGCTATGCAATAATGTTCTGTCATATTAGCTAGTTTGTATAACTTCTTTTAGCTTTTTCAGGCTTGCTTGGGTAAAAGTGGGTGCTCTATTCCCATAACACCTATCAAATTCGGAGGCGATCCATGCCCTGGAATCCAAAAATCCCTTCTAGTTGTGGCGAATTGCAGATGACACAAGACAGTCATACAAGTATACATCACAGCAAAGAAATTAGATGAGTATAAAAAATAAAAGATAAGTTGCAAAATCAGTGAGCAGCAGAGAGGAAGGGAAGCATAAATAAATCAAAACAAGCAGCAATTGTTATTAGGCAGGCAGATGATGAATTGAGGCGTATTAGTTGGTAGACCCCATGTGCCAGTTGTTTTGACCTGGCATAGATACGTGTTATCTGTACATCGATTTCGCCTGAATGACGGCTCATTGTTTTATGGTTTATATGATGATTTAGAAATACGCGATATCATTCATTTCTAGCGCCTCCCATAATACGCTATGTAATTCATTTCTAGCGCCTCACAACTGATCGCATCCCCTCGCGCACCGTGCAACTGCCACCGGAAACCGAAACCCTTCGGGTCACCGGAGGTGCGGAACAAACGTGCATCAACACATAAAGGATTAACTAAGGGGAAGAACATTCACTAGTGCAACTAAGGGGAAGAACATCCACTAGTACGTACTCGTACTACTGTACTAGATTGCCAAGGAGAAGAGAAGGAATCACTTACAACAGCGGTCGTCCCTGCCCAAGCAACCAATCCATCCCCGCTGCAGATCCCTGGGACGGAGGCGCTCGGCGATTGCCTGGGAGGGACCGAGAGAGGTGGGGGCTTGCGCCGGCCACAGCTTCCAGGGGTGTAGGTGAGGCGGGCCGGGATCAGGGGGGATCGAAGCCGCGGCGGCCCGTCTACTTGCTTGAGTCCTGTACTCCTGGTACATGTGTTTGGTTTTGAGGACGAAAGGAGATGAATGAGTCGATCCGTGTCCAGTTTTTTTTTTTTTTTGGCGAATGTGTTCAGAGATGTTTGATTTACGGTAAAGCTAAAGGACGCTCGAGCGTTTTGGCGTTTGCGATCACTCGATTTTAGAGCCGTCGATGACGCGCAACCAACGGACAGCATGCACCTGCGGTCGCGGGGCCAGGATGGTTGGGCGCCTGCCGCCTGGGACCATGCGCGGTGGATAGTGGAGACACGGACAACAGGTGTGCATGGTGTGCTCCACGCCGCATGCATGCGGATGATTCGCTGGAAAATTGACCGGGACCCACGCTACAAATTTGTCCCCAGCATTGATCCATGCAGATTTATTCGTACCATATTTTACATTTGTTTAGATGTAAATTTTATATTCAATTGGTGTAAATTGATTATTTATAAACGAGAATGGTTAAAACTACACTAACAGTTATTTAATCTTTTTGGCTTTTTTGTATGTATGTTTGATTTGTTTTATTTGAATTTCTTCCAATTTGTCTTTCATAGAAATTATCTGCAATCTTCTTTTTTATGTTTGATTTGATTTATTTTGAATTTCTTTCAATTTGTCTTTCATAAAAATTATTTGCAATCTTCTTTTTGTATGTTTGATTTGATTTATTTGAATTTCTTCCAATTTGCCTTTCATAGAAATTATCTGTAATTTTTTTATATGCAATTTGTATTTTTCTATGGTTTTGCATTTGTATTTATTTAATTTGTATTTCAAAAATATTATCTGTTAATTTGTTTATAATCTGGTCCCTTAGATGTAGATCCTGTGGTTTTGAAATTCGGGTGATGGCTGGCTTCAAAACACTCGCTTTTTTTTTTGTTTTGTCCATTGGAGTATTTTCGAGAGTTTTGACTAGACAGGCACTTGATTTAGCAACATCGGGGACAGGGATGACAATGGACCTCAATTATCGATTTTACATGTGTTGGGGTGGATTGGGATGGAATATAGTTAAGTTTCACTCCAATCCCCTCTAACACATGTGAATTAATGTGAATCTAACTACATTCAAACAAGGCCTTAGTAGATAAAAACATCATTAATGTCCCACAGGGACTGAAATGTGGATAAAATAGTCTCCACTAGGTCTTATGGAGTTGTGGAGATGAGGACATGTAACCTTTTTCATGTACTCGCCCCATGAAACGCTCTTACTCTTGTGGCTATACAATTTGGTATGAATGGCATTTTTGTATCAATCTATTATATATATATATATATGGTATGAATGACATTTTCATAGAATAACTTATTCTATGGCCACCTTGATTATAATATTTGTATATATATAATATGCATTTACGATATATATTATACAACTATATATTTACCATAATGTATAAATCATTTAGTAAGGCTATAATCTCAGTGATTAGAATAGTAATTATCGAATAAAGTGGCCAATAAGTTATTCTATGGCCAAATTAACAATATATATATATATATATATATATATATATATATATATATATATATATATATATATATATATATATATATATATATATATATATATATATATATATATATATATATATATATATATATATATATATAATATACTAGATATATGGAGATCAGTTGATTTGATATCTTTTGATCATAAGCTGATAGCTTTGTTGATCTATTGGTTGTTTGTCTATTGTTGATTTTCTCGAGAAGTTTACATGGGAATGGAGAATCCCTATCGGGAATGGGGATGGGGAAGAAATGATCCCCTATGACAGCTGCGGGGACGAGGACGGGAACTTAACCTACGGCGTGGAATTCTCTATTAACATCCCTACTAGGAATATGTTCATCCCCTACCTGAAATATCCGGCACATGTATAGTATGAACATGTTTCCTCCAAAACAAGTGGATGGGCTTGTCCTCCTTCTCCATGCGTAGTGGGCACGGAAAAAACGAGGCAAGCTAGGGATCGGAGTGTGTGTCGGTGGAGAGAGAAAAAGGAATGGCAACAATGTGTGAGGCTGTGCTCGGCACAACATAGCTAGGGTGAGGTCGGAATGGGTGTGGCCCAACGTGAGCGAGGCCGGCGATGGCATGTTGTGGGGGTCATGCTCGAAGGTGTGTAACACCTCTGGTGTTTTAAACACTAAAATATGCCATGTCATCATGCATTGCACATTTCTTGTGTTAGTGAAAACTTTGATATGCATTCACTAAAACAAGTTTACTTTTATGATTATATGTATTGACTTGTATGGGATGAATCAAGTTCATAACCTTAGTATGAAATTGGAATTCTAAAACCCTAATTTCCAGCATTTAATAATACCATGGAAAACCTAATTCAAAATCTAAGCATATTTTGGGATTGAGCCTAAAAGGAAAAGTGTAGAGCTTGTCAATGTGTACAAAGTTGGGTTTTAGAGTTTTCAAAGTTGTTATATAAAATTTGAAGTAATTTGAAAGGGGATAAATTCTTTAAGTGTCCCCTTTTGATTTTAAACTTGCATTTTTAAATGTAGACCGAATTAGAGTATGGTTATTAAAGCAAAGTTGTAGAACTTTGAATTTGGAGCAACTTTTATTTTTGGAGATTTTTGAGTTACCATACAAATTTGAAAGTAATTTGAAAAATAAAGCGAGTGGCAATTCGGTAAATATGTTGAACAGTGCAAGCAGGCAGACTCTCGCCGCCGGCAAGCTTCCACCGGCTTCCACGCGCGTCTGTGAGCGACACCTCCTGCTTCGACGTGTCCGCGTTGCCGTTGCGTGTCAAGCGCGCCTGTTCCGCCGCTCTTCGCTCGCCTGTTAAGTCTGGAACACCATCCAGTCGCCCTCTCCTTCCCTCTGTTTTTCGTCAGCACCCCCAGCTCTGACGAGCTCGTGCCAGAGTCACAGAGCTCTCCCAGCCTCAATTGAGCATGTCACCGTGATCGCCACCACCTAGCGCTCCCATATCACCCACTCGCGCAACTTCAATCCCTCTGGTTTGCCCGACGTAACCTCGTCTCCTCCAACTCCGGCGAGGATCCGCCGAGATCCATTTCACCTTGGACAGGGAGTTCGGGTGGGCTTCTTGCTTCATCTTTTGCTGTTTCTTGATCTTCATGCTCTCGTGATGCTCATGAGCTTCATCGTTGATCATTTGGTCAATTGCTTTCCTTAGAACGGAGCTTCACCGTGTGTTCACGCGTCCGCTGTCGTCTCCAACACCGACGACTTAGCTCCGCCTCACCTTAGCTGCCGTTCTCATGCGCATCATCTTCGGGGTGAGCCACTGATCATGCCTGTGTAATCTATTTTACCTCTATCACGCCGTAGCCATGGGACCATGGGACGCCGGTGAGTTTAGCTCCGTCGTGCCGCTGCGCGCGTCGCTGCTTGTGTTGTGGCGTGCTGTTGATTCATTTAAGTGCTCGGTTAAGTCCGTTAGGAGGTGCTGAGTACGTCGTAGACCCTAGCTTGGCTGGCGAAGTCGTAGATCGCCGTCGCCGTCTCGGTAGGACACCGCCGTGCCACCATCATCGCCAGCGAGGCCACTACAGTAGCTTAGATGCTCAACCAGTATCCTCAGTCGAAGCGCAGCGTTGGGGAGGTCATGTTAGTTCACTCCATACCGCCGGACACCTCACCGCCGGCGAGTAATCGCCGGTCAGCGGGCCTCGCCTCTGTGGTCAGCGCGAGCTGACCGGTGGGGTCACCCTGTCAGTGGCCGTTTAAATGAAAATGAATTTCTCTATTTTGCAGAAATGGTTAAATAGTGCTGTGATTTGTTTATTTTGTGTAGAAATAAATAGAGCTCCAAAAATTATGAAAATTTTTGTCTGACCTCTCTGAGATGTGAACTATTTAGGAAAAATATTAAAAGTTACTTTTTAGTACATTTTGAATGTGATAAGAATTGATCAAATTAATTAATAAATGGGATTCCATGATTTTTCTAGGCTTAAATAATTATCCAAAAATTATGAAATTTGTTTTTACACTTAGTTATCATGTGATGAGCCTTCACAAAAATTTGGAGCTCATTTGAAAAAACTTGATTTATTTCATAATTTTGAATTAATTAATTAATTAATAATTAATAAAACAAATAGTAAACCTTAATGACTTAGGTTTTGTTTGAATTTGGGATTGAGTGATGACCTTGGGTCATTAGCATAAAATGATCCTTGGCACTTTAGGTAAGTGTTTGAGTGTATAATCAAGTTTTGATTAAGAAATGTTAATTTTTATAACCCCTTTAAGGTCATTAGTGTTAATCTAAGCAAGCCCTAGAGAAGATTTAGTTAGTTATTAATTTGTAACTATACCATGAAGAAAAGTTGTATTCAAGTTATTAACTTTTGCATCAATCGTCAAGCATCATGTTTTATATCTCGCATCATATTAAACATGGCATTGTTACTACGTGTAGTGAACGAAAGTGAGAACTTGGTAGTCAACCAAGTTGTTAAGGAAGTCAACCCAACTGTTGAGGTCGGGTTTGATATATGTGGAACATCTCCGAAACTTGACTATTCCGACAATCAAGGCAAGCCTCGGATGCATTTAAACCTACCTTGTGTTTTACAAATTTATATCGCTTTTGTTTTTAAATGCTGCATTAAGTGATTAGGAGTTGAGTGGAAACCTAATTGGTGCATTACCAACCTTGTTACCAGCTTTAATTCAAGAATGCCTAATTATGCTTAGCCATGCTTAGACCGATAAAAGTCGGGTGATTACCTATCACCTGCGAGTTTTAAATGATTTTTTTATATGATTGGTTATTTATGTTATCATGAGATATAATCATGTGGAGTAATAAATCTAGACCGGGCGGACTCGGTGTATGAGAGCCACAAGACATGGATGTCTTATGAGCGGGTTCTTTCCGCCTGTGTTGGTTAAGAACCGTCCGTTGTTGAATTGCATGAGGTGAGACTTTGTAGTACTGGCCACATACTCCGGTAAGCCTAGACTCGGCTATTCTATTACGAGAATGGCTACTCACGCACTAGGAGTGGAGAGATGGAGAGAGTAGCGTGTACCCACGTGGCAATGGGCTGGATTGGTGGAGTACCGTGTGCTCTCGGGTGGCGTGGACCCGTTTTTATGTTAGAGGATCTGAGGGTAGGTTGATATATGTAGGTCAGGGACCTGTATATATATCGTGTGGTTGGGAATCCCCAGCTGGATTATAATCGGTTTGAATCGTCGTTGCTCCTCGGTTATGGAGACTCAACTCACTGTTCATCATCGTAGATAACAAATGGAACTTGAGTAAGATTTGAGAAAGAGTTTGATATAAAGTTCATGATCTCAATGTGGATCATGTTAGCTTTATATATGATCTTTATGAAGATTTAAATGTTGAAAGAAAGAATATTGTTAGAGAGCTCTTACGTAAAAGAACTTTGCTTCTTGCTAAAGCTTTACCTTGAATCTCCGAGCCTGCATTCCTGAGTCTTCTCCGTTTTTACGTCGGTTAAGTCTTGTTGAGTACTTTTGTACTCAGGATTCTTTAACCCTTGTTGCAGGTGAGCCTCATGAGCAGGTCTGCTTTGGACCGTGCTGCATGACTGTTTTTCAAATCGAAGATGACAAGTAAATGTGTGGCCCTTCGGCAGGGCACTTTAATTGTGTGTTTTGTTTTATGTTACTAATGCTACTCCACTACTATGGTTTGTAATAATAATCGTACTTGGTTTATAAGGTTTGAAACAACTATTTTGTAACTAAGTTATTGTAAGACTTCCGCTACTTTACTCTGATGTAAAATATTGAATAAATTGTTGTAATACTGCAATGACTCTGTAATGGACCCTTCTCGAAAAAATCATGGATGATTCGGGTTTCTCGAGGACACCCGACAGACTTCTTAAGTTACCGGAAACATATGCATAGTCGTCAGAAGTCATTGGACAATGACAGGTGCATGTGGGCCCTATAATTTAGGAGGTTCTGCCACAAAGTGGCACAACATGGCACAAGCGAACTCGACAGTGACACACGGGGGTGAGCTTGGCGGCGATGTGGATGCCCTATGCTTGGTGACACCATGGCACGAAGTAAGTGAACCTGGCGATGCATGGGCGAGCTTGAACTCCCAATGCAGCTAGAGCGAGTTCAAGCTACAGTGTAGAGGAGGGGCACAACCGGGCCATCGGAAGGAGAAGGCGTGACCCTCAATGTGGTGTGTCTGGCTATAGGATGAGGGATGAAATAGAAGAGGGAAGACAGACGGATAGGTCCTACCTATTAGTGGCCTGTCCTTAGTTTACTATCCTGGACCCAAATGGAAACGAGGGATTGCTCTGTCTCCTCACAATAAAAATGGGAAATTGGATCATCGTAACCTAAAAAAATAGAATGGATTCATCCCATCCTACTTTGGTCCCAAAACCAAACATTAAATGACGAACCATCAACATAGTGTAGTCGACTAGTCGTGTAGAGTGGCAAATGGCGGCCCTGTTCGCTTGAACTACTTCAGCAGTATTTTTCAGCGAACGAACAATGTTTTCTTCTCACAACAAATCAACATAAGCATCAGCATAAGCCAAATTTCAGCGAAACGAACCGGGCCTAGTCTGACAATCTATTTGCCCATTAATGCTGAGAACTACTACCGGCTTTTAGCCTGCTACCATGTCAGCTTATCGCCAATTGAGCTCCTAATAGAACCCTATCTGCGTTGAGCCGCCTACTGGATGCTATATTTGCAATTTCTAGAACTTACCAACCTTATCTACAATTAATCATTAAAAATTATTAAAAAAATCTAACATAGGAGGATGAGGACAAAAAAAACTGCCCTGAGAAAAGGGCTACCTGCGTACCTTACCTATGGCTCATCACTATAAGCTACCTAAAACTTTCTGCCCGTTGTTCGTGATGATATCTCAAAATTTTTATTGATTTTTGCTGCATATTTTCCTTTAGAATTTGCGCCTTCTGCCGACACTCCAGCGAATGACAACAAATGGCCTTAATCTGGTGATTCGGAGTCAAATATGATGTCTCCGAGCCATTCATTCTCAGAGGTAGTATCTTTCATGTTACATCAAGTCGCTCGCTGATGGCAAAATATCGGCATCGAGGGCGAAGAGGCCAAATCAGTAAGCATAAAGGAAATGTTTTTTAGGTACTACTACCTCCATCCCAAATTATACGGTATTCAGGCTTCAAATACATAGGCACTTAGCAAAAGTCGGAATGATTTATAATTTAGAACGGATAGAGTAGAAAGAAAATATAGTTGTCCCTTTTAGAAATTAGATTAACTTATTACAAACTCGCACTAGACAACCACCTTAAGTTTACATGCAAACACGACTCATAACTCAATTCTAGAAATAAAATCTCATATAGTCACAATCTCTATCTTGCAGCATGTCTCTGACACAAACTCCTAGGCTCACATCATTGCATATGTCCCATAATAGTACCCGCACAAAATTTTGGGTCGACATGTGCCAAAAACAATTTCATTTCATGCTAGTCAAATAGACTAACAAATCGTCATTGCATGCACGTGTCAGTAAAAAAACTAAAAATGATCTAAATGTTTCATCTTTCATAGGATATCAATCATCAAATAAGTTATGGACATTTAAGGGAGGTTTAATTTCTAGTACCATATTAACAACCTTTCGCAGAAACTTAGCATAAGTGCACTCAAAGAAGATACTGGATGGTTTATGGATGAATGCAGAATTAGCAAGTCGTGTATCCATTCCTCTTTTTTGGCAAATTATCTTTTTGTGGGAACGATCCCTTTTTAAATAACCAAATAAAGTTTTTTTAACTTTAGTGGTTATCTGTAGTCGCCAAACTGTCTATGAAACTTTTATTCCGTTACTGACAACGAATTTATACATAGAGTATACGAAGAAAATACCACTCTTGTGCAAGTGCAAAACAAATACATGATGACCTTGTTGCAAGCTTTGCAAGTGCGAAACAAATACATCATGCCAATCAGTTTGTCAACCACGCTAATGCTCTACTAAAAGCAACATTAAGAGATATTGTGCTTAGAACATCTGCGCAACCTTTGTTTGTTTGCTACGTACAATATTATATAGTGTTGGGTATTAAGTTTTAAATTTATGATTATCCAATCATGTATCTTCTAAAAACCTAATTTAATTACCATCCTTCAATATGGAAAAAGAAACAAATTCAAGAAAGATTCTTTAATTCCACGAGACTCAACCAAAAATGTGAGTTGCCTGCCTTATGTAAAGGAAATCATTAACCTGATACCTACTTCAATTTATTTAACTGATTGTGAGCTGATGATGGTGCTTTATATGATTGTGACTGCAGGAGCGCCTAGCAAAAATAGTCATCACACTCCTGATTCCTCGCATCTAAGCTGGGTCTCGCTGACCTGGAAATCATTATCAGGTGACAATATTTTAACTAGCCGTTGCTATAGCAATGCTATCCATTGGGATATGGATACGTTTATATGAAGGACAAGTTGATAAATATCAGCATTTCTTTAAAGAACCATATCCTCACCTTTGCACACCGAAAACACAGAAACTAGGTGCAATGATTGGGAAATTCAGAGACTGAAGATGTAGCACATGTAAAAGATTTACAACTTGGACACTGCCTGATGTACAAACGTGTCATCTGCTTCCTGTGGCCTGTGGGGTAGTAGCATCCTTTTTGTGACTGCAACTATTTTTTTTCCCACATGTTGTGTGGCCGCATTGGCTCCAGGGAGATAAGTTCGTGACGTGTAAGCTGAAAATACCTCACGGATCTGGATCAAGAATCCTATACATAAATCTTCATTTCTCAAGTATTTTTTTGTCTTTCTTTAAGCCCGTTTAGATTTTTCACATTCTTGTGTGGGGGCTGAAGTGACCCCCTACCTACAAGCAAGCAGTTCTACTCTCTTGGCCCTTGCACAGTTGTCTCTATCTTCTTTGCTCTCCGTGACTCCGACATCCCATTTCTCTAGAGTAATGTTCAATAAAATGCTGCAAGGATTTTCAGAGAGCAGTAACTTATGGATGGAGCTGTAAAAGATGCGAGTAATTGTCCTACTCGGTACACGGATCGCCAGAGATTTAGATGGTAATGAGTAATAATCATTTCAGGAGACTCATTTCCGCTCCTCCTGTACCCTCGCTTTCGACATGCACACATGCGTGCTTGGATCTTGCCAGAAGTTACAGAGCGTACAGCAGCAGCACACGGTATATTCTACGCGAACCGTGTGTCTGGACTGGACTGGGTGACTTGGATCCGAGGAAAAGCTGCCGCTGATTAATCGACGCAACGAGCGAGCAGCACTGCCGCCGTACGCAAGTGTACGAGTGTTTTTGTTCGGCTGCATTTCGGTTCAGAATTTTCACCTTCTGCCGACAATCCAATGGATGAGTGAGAACAAAAAAAAACACGGGGGCCATAATCTGGTGATTCAGAAATGCTTGGCCTGACGATTGACGCAGAAAGTGTACAGTACGAGATTAGCATTTCTGCACGCAGCAGACAGAATACTAGATGGCTGAAAATAATCATAGCCGTATGACCACGACCGACGGCCCAGCTGGCGGGGGCCGTGGCTCCATCGTTAACTGCTAGGCACGCCATTGTGCTAGCTGGTTCAGTTGCCGCCATGCACGGAGCCAGCGGTGGGGCTAGGGGGGCTCTAGCCCCCCTATCCATTCTGGGCACGTGGAGTCCTCTTAAGCCGTCTCTTAAAATTTTATACATATATGTATTAGGTAGGAGAGGTTAAGGTTAAGAGAAGATAAAAAAGTCTCCATTCTTTTATTCAGCTTTCCCTAAATTTTTTTCTGGCTTCGTCCCTGGTTGCTGCAGTCCTGCTCCGGCTGCCAGGTGCCGGCTCGCACGCACCTGACAAGTACAGCGTCCGGAACTGTACGTTTTCGCACGTACAGTACGGTGCTAGCTACGGCAGGTAAACGTGCATGCATCTCATGGCCGGGGTTAATTAACTTGACAAACCACACGAGCGGAGTAGTAATCGGCTGCATCAATCTGACGGTGACGCTCAAAATCGATCATCTTCCCTTTCGATCTGAATCTGAATGACCTCTCAACTTGTAGTAGTAGTAGATCTTGTATGGTGACGATCGATGTGAATACAGGCAAGTCAGAGCTACTCATCAGAAGCCACAGCGCGCAGTGAGCCAGTGACTGGTCCGGTCATTTCCACCATGCATGCATGGCAGGTTGGACACATGCATGATGCAGGGCCCTCACTGCTCTGCCTCGCCACGCCCAGAGTAATGTCTCCCAACCAATCCTTGCCATTTGCCAAAGAACATTTGCAGGGCTGCTCTCTTCCCCGACCTCTCGCTCGCTCGCTCACCCACCTGATGCATGGCGAATGGCAATGGCGCATTGGCGGGAGCCCTCCGCACGTTCCGACAAGGCATGCATGTCATCATCCATGTCCCTCGTGGCCCCTTGTTGCCCTACACGTCGCACAGCCACTTGTGCCTCGCTCGCACCAACCGCCGATCGATCAGCCCCGCGCGTTCCTTTCCACCTTCGTCCTTCCCATATCTCTCGATCCACTACCCCCTCAGCTCGCTGCCCCGTTATAGCAGTGACAGGCTACCGCACCTCCTGAATCCTCACACACACTCGCTCGCTCACTCTCTGTCCTCTGCTGCTCGTCCATCCGTCTCGTACGCCCGTCTTTCTTGGCCTCGGCCTCTGGCGAGCGGCGAGGCTACAGAGCCCGGCGGCCGGCCAATGGGGAACAAGACACCGGAGCTGTACTACGAGATCCTGCACGTCGCCAGGGACGCCTCCCCGCAGGGGGTCAGGGCGGCGTACAGGAGCCTGGTCCGCCAATGGCACCCCGACAAGCACCCGCCGGAGTCCAGGCCAGAGGCGGAGGCCCGGTTCAAGGCCATCACCGAGGCCTACGAGGTCCGTCCGTTCATGGCGCCAGTAGTTCTTGCTGCGTGCACGGTGGCGCTGTGCTGATTGTATCGTGTACCGTCTATGGCTTTCGCGTGCATGCAGGCGCTGCTGGACCAGCAGGAGAACAGGGCGGCGTTCGCCGCGCGCGACGGCGGGAGGAGCGGGCCCGCTGACAAGGACGACCGTGGCGGCGGCGGTGAGGACGACGCCGCCACCGCGGTGTCAGGCAGCAGGGCGGCACGGAGCGAGAAGGCCGGCGGCGCGCCCGCCTGCACGCCGGCGCGGGAGGAGCCGGTCGTCAAGAAGGTGTACAGCGCCTGCAGCAACGTCGGCGGCGGCGGCCGGGGCCGGCGCGCGTTCGCTGAGTTCTCCAGCTACGTGGTGCGCAAGGCGCCGCCGCTGGAGCGCAGGGTGGAGTGCACCCTCGAGGAGCTCTGCACCGGGTGCAACAAGGAGGTCAGGTACACCCGCGACGTCGTCACCAAGAACGGGTAAGCTGTCGCTCACCTATGATCGCGTAGAGACGAGCCGTAGGACGAATAGTGACATCCATTCACCATTCATGTCGGTGCAGTTTTGCCTTTTTATAACTCCGCGTATATACGTATATATGCTAGTAGTTGTATAGTAAAACGAAAAGAATGAATCCGGGTTGTCCGAGAAGAGGACAGCACAAATGATCATTTCTCAAGTCTGAACAATCTTCGAGCTATACTCTTTATATATCATATCACAAGCTCCCTCCATTCACAGAGAATGCAATTCTCGTATTTTAAGGAGCCAAACAGGTTAAACTTTGACTAAAATAATATAAAATTGTACTAACACTTGTGAAATAAAATGAGTATTATTAGATTAGTTATAGAATGTATTTTCATAATAAATTTATTTAGAGACATAAATGCTAATACTATAAACCTGGTCTAATTTGAGCTAGTTTGACCGACACGTTTTCTATAATTGCATTCTTTTTGGTACGGAGTAGTATTGTCGGTGTGAAAAGTGACCAACAAGTAAATATTTATAGTTTTGCCGTGCGTTGTGATCCGATGTGGCCTAGCACTCAATGACATAGGGTTTATACTGGTTCAGGCAACGTGCCCTACGTCTTCCAGTCGGTCGGTGACTTTATTCCTAAGCCCAGTTGCTCAAAGTTTGTTGTGGGGTTACAAACGAGTGAGAATAGTAAGGGGTGTTAAAGGTCCGATCGGGCTCTGAACCGAAGGGCCAAGAGTGACGGGAGCTCCAACGTGCGCTAAGTATTAGAACGTATATGCTCTGTTTAGCTTTAGAGCTATGAAGCTGTGGAGTTGTTCGAGTGCTCTGAATGTCTAAGCTAAGCGAGAGAGAGAGTCGGAATGACCGTCCTCCGTTGAGAGGGAGCGCATCCTCTTTTATAGGTGAAGGGGATGGCCTTACAAGTGAGAGAGAGTTTGCACGTGTGCAACTAAGTCTTGTTGCCCATGTTGTCGGGTACAAGACGGTCATCGGCGCCCATAATACTGTTTATGGCAGACGCATGTGACAGGCTTTACTGTGTTCGCCTGGTATGGCAAATGATGGCGCCTACAACACTGTAAAGCAAATGTCGGCGCCCACAACACTGTTTAGGTTCTGACATGCCTGGAAGGTTGCAAAGCACCCTTCTGGTATGGCCTGGCGGCACTGCCCTGTAGGTGGGCAGGGTACGGTCCTCGGTATTACGGTTGACTTGAGTGTCTTGCCTTATCTACTCTGCCTGATTCTTGGGTCCTCACCGAGCAGGCGTCCCCAGTCGGTCGTTCCCAGTCGGCTCCGACCGCGTCGGTCGGAGAAGAGCTATAAGTAGAGGTTCGACGTATTCCCGGTTGGAAAAGCGGGTTAGAATCGGAAGCGAGCGTCGTCCCCTCTTTGGCTAGGCCTTTCGGTCGGAGATTGGATCGCTCTGCCAGCCTGTCATAATGTCGTCTGCTGGACCGAGCTTTTACTGGGAAGCAAGCCCATCGGGGACCCTGGGTTTATGAACCCGACACGTGCCCCCGAGCCCTTTTGGTACTTCTGCGAAGTCGTGAAGGGGTTGTTTATACTCGTTGTACGAGAGCAACGGATGGGTGTAAGATCGTGAGTCGCCGTCGGGCGCGACGGAGCACGGACCCAGGCGTCGGACCGACGAACCAGCATGCTGATCAGCGGTCGTATAGGGTGTAGGCAGCATAGTGACCATGCGTCCGTCACTGTGGGTCGAAGTGAGTCCCCTGGAACATCATGTCGCGGAGACGGGTCGTGCTGAGACGCGATCGCTCCCTGCACGATGCCAGAAGTTTGACTTGGGATTGTACTTTCTGGCCCGTAGTGGTTGGCGGTGGCATGAGCTTCCATTAGGAACCATGTCTGAGGGATCGGGCGAAGCGGGGCCAGCCTTCAGACATCGGTTGAGGCGGAGCTATCATTCAGGAGTCGGACGAGGCGGAGCCCAGCATGGGGTGTGGCCTTGGTGGTCCTAGAAATCACCTGGGGGATTTTTTGACTTGCCAACGTTCTGAGCCATCGTTTCTGAGAGCGCGGACCCTGGCGTCCGGCGCCAACCCAAACATCGGGCGTGGCCAGGGGGTCGGGCACGATGGAGCGCTGACCCAAGTGTTGGGCGTGGCCGAGGGGTTGGTCTAGTTTCGTGCATTACCCCATCCGTGGTTTTCACAACCGGAGGGGCTGAGCTAACATCGCTTGCCTCGATGGCTCGAGTGACGCGCTCGGTGAGCTCTCTAACGGGTACGTCCGAGTGGAATCCGGGTCCGTTGTTCATAACAGGGTCGGTATAGCCCTCATATGGCATTCCACTGCTCCTTAACCCACCTCTCGGCAGATGCCTGAGTCATTCCAGAGACCGACTTAGGTGGCCCACTGGCCTCCCCTCGATGGAGATTCTGTGGGCATGGCTCGAGGTTAGGATCGAACAAGAAGGTCGAGATGACCCTGTCTGCTTCTGAGTAGATCAGGTGAGGGCCACTGGGGCTCATCTATGTTTTCTCCTCTGGCTCTGTTTGATGTGAGGCCACCTCGAGCCCTTCGCGGGCTGGCCTTCGAACCCCGGTCGGTCGTCGCTCATGTTGAATGAGGCGACTATCGCTTCGTGACGCAACACGAAGCGTTGTGATGCATTAATTGCATATGCAATGGTTTGGATGTATGGGATGAATGTGTGAATGCATGTATGAGGAAGGATGAAAGAATGATTATACATTAGAAAATAAAATAAAGTAAGAAGGTTTGGTAAAGATACCTTGATGACTCAAGTGACGGGTTTGAGGAGCTCTTATCGGATATGTCCGAATGGGATCCATGTCCATCATTCGTGATGGAGTCAGCATAGCCCGCATGGGGCATCCCACTGCTCCTTGCCTGTCTCTCGGTAGTCGCCTAAGCCGTCCGATCGACTCAAGTAGCCCGTTGGTCTTTCCTCGACGGAAATCCTATTGGTGGGCCCTTCCAAACCCTGCCTGGGAAGGCGGAGGGTCGTTTGCATGCGGTTGCGCCTTGTTTCCTATGCTTGGGTTGTGGTAGTGGTGGGCCCTACCTAGGCCATGTCCCGTTTTAACCAGGCGATGTTTTGTTGGGCAGGGCGCGTCCCACCGCGTGCCTATCCGCATTAAATAGGGGAAGGAAGAGGGTTTTCGTCCCATTCCTTCGCCTTTCTCCAACTGCTGCCTCTCCTCCTTCTTCCTTTTCGCCAAGCCCGTTCGTGCGCCATGGTGCTTTCTAGGGGAGAGAGAGGGTAAAGCGAGGGAGAGGAGAACTCACAGATTCGTTCGTGAATCCCGGGCATGATGTCGAACTGGAGGCCATCCAACGTAGACGAGGAGGTGCTGGCCGCCTTCGTCGAGAAGGGGCTACTCCCACCGAAGGAGGTGGTGCATTGGAGGGCTCCTATGCTAGGGGAAGCTATTCCGTGGCCATGGGCCGACAAGATTGTCTCCTTCCTTGCCTTCCACAAGCGCGGGCTTGGATATCCCGCGCACTGGTTCTTGCGCGGGCTCCTCAACGAGTGGGGCCTGGAGCTACAGCACCTCAATCCGACTAGGGTGCTGCACATTGCCGGTTTCATCACCATTTGCGAGGCCTTCCTCGGGATGGAGCCGCACATGGATCTCTTTCGGTGGATCTTCACCATGCGAGCTTTGTCTAAGGGGAAGCCACCCAGAACCATGGCGGTTGGGGGCTTCGCTTTGCAGAAGAAGCCGAGACCATCGGGCTCCTACCCGCGTACTCCCCCTGCGACTCCAATCGGGGTGGCATGGTGAGTGGTTCTACATCAGGAACCCAGTGAAGGTGCCATTCCCGCCGTTCACCGGAAGAAGGCTAGAAGGCGAGAGAGCTGGTCGTGGGGTCCCTCTAGTCGGTAGAACAAGCTGGAGGTCATCGAGGTGGAGCTTTAGAAGCTGGTGCAGCACGACCTCAATGGGCTATGGGTCTTCCACATCTTCTTTCGCCATCAAGTCGCCCCACTAGCGGAGAGGAGGCGGCCGATGTGGGCATACTTCAGCCCAACGGATCCCGACTGCAGCATCGCGAGGAGTTGCCAAAGGACGAAGTCTGGACTTGACTCGACCGGGTGCTGCAACTGTGGGATAAAGATTCCCTTGAAGGAATGTTGGACCTCTTCACGCTATAAAGCTATCCAATCTGGTATGCTCCCCTCTTCTTATTCCATGTCCTTTTCCCTCTTGCTCTCCTTTATTTTGATTTCGAGTCGTCCATTTCGTAGGGACTCGTGGGTTACAAATCCCGACCGCATCTTTTGAGGGGGCTAGTGGGCGTAGCTCGACAAGCTTCCTTAAAGGAGGCAGCGCTTGCTAAGAAGAAGAAGAGAGCTGAGAAGGCCCAGAGGCGGTTTCGAGAAGGAGAAGGAGATCGGTTGGCGGGCCCGAGGAGGTGAAAGCCGGAGCGACATGGAGGCAGAGCTCGAGTCAGAGGAGCCTACGGAGATGGGTGGTGACACGAGTACCTCCAATGATGAAGGAGACAGGGGCATCGCCACGACCTCGGTGGAGCGTCGTGAGCCTACGGCCACGTCCATCGGCGGTGGGCGGGATGCGGAGAAGCACGACGACGTTCCTAAATCGAGGAAGCGTGCCACGAGCGAAGACACCGCCGTCTAGCGAGAGGGGAAGTGGGCGCGGTCGCCGCGCCTTTGAGGCATCGTTGGTTCACACCCCTGCTCCAAGCATGGCGGGGCATGCCGGCCGGTCGGAGGATCATGCTCGTACCCCACATCTTTGGGGTTGGCATGTGCGCATGACCCACAATGGAGAGATGCCCCGTCAGTTGCTCCAGGGGGTTCGCCATGAGCTAGCGGTCACGGCCATTCATGGGCCGATCGGGAATCGCCGGTCGGCTCCTCCCTCGATCGATACGAGGGGGCACGGGTCATGACCCTGAGCGGTCCTCATCCGGTGGGCTCATCACCAGTGAGTCGGGGCTTCAGGGCTCTGCTGCTTTCATCTAGGTATGCATTTATTTTCCTTCTCGATCTCACAGCTGAGTTTTTTGAGCGCGATTGACCTACACTTTTTTGACAGCGGCCAGGGACTGGTGGGACTAGGCATCACCCCACCTCCCATGCGGGGCGAATGGAGACCCAGCCTATAGGCTACAGCTGAGTCACGACGAGCGGCGGGGAAAGTAGATTGGCGGTGGTGTGACCTTCCCTTCTAGGGGTTGCGTACTCCCGTCCGGTCATGAGTATGGCAGTAGCAGTGGTGGCGGTGATGGCAGCGACCCCATGGTGATAGCGGAGGTTGGGTTAGAGGTGACCCTTGCGATCCCTCCCCCAATAGCTGTGGCGGAAGAGAGGAGGGAAACCAGGATCCCTGCCTCGCCCGGTGAAGGAACATGGTTCGCCCTCCTAGTCAGAGCTGGAGGGGTCGAGAGGAGACATGGCCAGCCCGGAGGTAGAACATCCCCAGTGAGCCACGGAGTTTAGATAGTGGAGATCCCCTGCTCCAGCGAGGTAGGCACTGGGGTGGAGCCACCAGCCATCCCGCCATCGCAGTTGTTGGTGATGGTCCGGTCGTCACGCGACGATATTGCGATGGTAGGATCTTCCAGCGGGTTAGGGGTGACCCACGAGCTGGTGTGGCCTTGCCCTAGCGACCTAGGGAAGGCTCGGTTCATCCTCCGTGATGAGGAGGAGGTGAAGCTTTGGCACCTGCTTGGGGAGAGCGGACTCTCGATGGAGTCCGATCTCGCCCAAACCAAGGCAAAGCTCAAGGAGGCCTTGGAGCGGGTGGAGCTCGTCTATCAAGCGGTTACGGTCGAGGTGCCCTATGTCATAGAGGTAAGTTCTCTATGTTTTTAGCGTTTGTCCTTGACTCCTTGGTCTTTCGCTGTCCGTTTCAGCATATTTGCTTCTCGCTTTACAAGATTTAGAGGAGTTGTTGATCCGCAAGTCCCGTTTCCTTTGGAAGGAACACGGTCGGATGGAGTAGGAGGCAATGATGTCACATTGGGTTGATGAGCTTTAGCGCCAGCTAGAATCCGCTCGCCGTGAGTCTCAAGATCGGGCACCCGAGGCGACGGGAGCGCGGCTGTGGAACTGCTCGCGGTAGAATGGGCAACTGCTGCCGAGCGGGAACTCGATGCAGCGAAGGTCCACTTGGTGGGGACCGAGGCGGCACTTCAGAAGTCCTTGTAGGCTCTAGAGACAGAGCGGAAGGCCCAGTCGGAGGCTGAACCGGAAGTGGTCACGCTTTAGGGGAAGGTGCTTGGTGTAGAGGAGTCAAACGCTCGACTGCTCGAGAAGGTGACCCAGCAAGAGGAAGGACTCTCCATCCTCAAAAGCACCCACCTCGGTATGTGTCTGTTCCTCCTTCAGTTGATGCCTTGGTTTTTCCTTTCCTTTCCTTCTAAACTTGTTGCCCTTTTTCCAGAACTGGGTGGAAAAATTGGTTCTCTGGAGCGAGAGCTGGACACAGCCAAGGCGACGATTGGTTGGAGCATAGAGGCTCTAGCTAAGTCCCTTGAAGACCGACATGCTCTCGAGGGGGAGCTCGACCAGATTCGCAACATCGCCCAGGTGGTTGTTTTCAAGGTGTTCGGGTCAGGACCGAGCACCAGTACGCCCGCCGTCTAGCTGGCAGAGGTCCTAAACAAAGTTTGGGCTCTCATCTCCGATGGCATGTTCTACGGGACATTGGGGGTGCTGACCTCAGTGGCGACGCACCACCTGGATCTAGACTTCGCCGCCATCTATAGAGGGTACGCCGATGGGTGGAGCGCAGATGCAATCCATGCGCTTGGGGAGAGTTTGGTGCCATATGCATAGATGGTTGCCGAGCAAGTCTCCGCATAGTGGGTGATGGAGGCTCGCCGTTCGAGCGTGGCTAAAGGCGTGCGCTAGGAAGATCTCATCCAGCCTGTGGATGGAGTGGAGACCGGGTCGGAAGCGAGAGTCATCTCGTCTTCGGCCGAGCCGAGCGTCGTCCCACCGGAAAGCGAGCAGCCCTTATCCTCATCGATCATGCCGTCAGCCGATGCCGCCGGGCGGCCACAATAGAATTTAGAGTAGAAGCAGTCAGTATATGTAAAAGATAAGTTCGTGGGGGAGCCCCCGTGTGAACAGTTTTTTGTATTCATGAATACTTCAATTTTGTTTTGTGATGGAATAACTCGTAAGGGGAAGCTTGTCCCATCCGTCATTATTTTTACCCTACCATAGCTTTATTTTTTATCCTTTCTTTTTCGCACCTGCCTGTTTGACCCGTAGGCTGCAACCATAAGAACACGGGCGTGTCCCATGAGGCTCAGCTGCTTGTAACCGTAGATCGTGGCAGAGTGTGATCGGTTGGGAGTTTAAAACAAAGTTACGTAGGGTAATTAAAGGAATGGACTACCCTTTCATTTGGGTGAAAAGTATTACTATATGATAGTAAAAAAGAGGGGTGATATCGTACCCTCGTGGAGCCCCCGAGCGACCCAGGCCGAGAGTGCTCGGGCTAGGGTGCTTTATAGGAGCAAACATTGAATGCAAGAAAAATGGTAAGACCAAGTTTTAGGGGAAGAAACGACGTAACTGTTCGATGTTCCATGTGTTGGTGAGAACATTGCAGTTGTCGTCCTTCAATCGATAGGTGCCCAGTTGGATCACCTCGATCACCATATAGGGTCCTTCCCATGGTGGAGAGAGTTTATGTTTCTCCTTGGTTGATTGGGTTCTTCAGAGCATGAGGTCTCCGACCTCGAGGATCCTCTCTCTGATTTTTCTTTTATGGTACCTGTGGAGAGTTTGCTGGTAGAGAGCAGAGCGGATGACGATCGTCTCGTGAGCCTCCTCGAGCAAGTCAACCATGTCCTACTAAGCCTCCACGGCTCGGTCTCGGTCGAAGGCCTTCACTCTTGAGGGTGTTGTGGTCGAGGTCGGAGGGCAACACTGCTTCAGCTCCATAGGCCAGGAAGAAATGTGTGAACCCTATGGATCGGTTCAGGTCATTCTCAAGCTTTAGAGGATTGTTGGGACCTCTACAACCCATCGCCCTAACATACTTATTGAGTCGGTCGAAGATGCGTGGCTTAAGTCCTTGGAGGACCATGTCATTGGCCCATTTGACCTGACCATTAGTACATGGATGTCCAATCGAGGCCCAGTCGATCCTGATATCGTATCCATCACAGAAGTCTAGGAACTTCTTCCCGGTGAAGTTAGTTCTGTGGTCAGTGATGATACAGTTAGGAACACCAAAACGATAGATAATGTCAAGGAAGAACTTGACCGCCTCTTCCGAGCGAATATTGGTGATGGACTTCGCCTCTATCCACTTGGTGAACTTGTCCACCGCTACGAGTAGGTGAGTGAAGCCACCCGGGCCCTTTTTGAGGGGTCCGACCATGTCGAGGCCCCAGACTACAAATGGCTAGGTGAACTGGCATCCCTCAACCTAGGGACGACCTCCTCTGCATCTCGCAGCGTAGTGGGCCAGAAAAAACCTTGGCGAAAGGCTTTTTCGACCAGCGACCTCGGGGCCGCGTGATGTCTGTAGATTCTGACATGGATCTCGAGGAGGAGCTATTTCCCTTGGTCGGTAGGGACGCACTTCGTGAGTACTCTCGACGGACTTCGCTTGTAAAGTTCGTTACTAAATGCGACGAACGTCTTGGCGCGTCGAGCGATTCATCGCGCTTTAGTTCTTTCTGGTGGGAGGATTTCCTCAAGGAGGTAGGCGAGTAGCGGTGCTCTCCAGTCAGCTTGATCGAGTGCTACCACGATGACGTCATCATGGAGGCACTAAGGCCGGAGTGTGTCTAGATTGGACCTTCTAGGATGTGGGTAGACGGCTCATGAAGGTCGTTGATGAAGACCCCATCTGGAGATAGAACCCGCCTAGCAGCCAATTTTGCGAGAAAATAGATGGCATCATTGTCCTTTCGGGGGACATGATGTAGTTTGATCCCCTAGAATTTGTCCTCGAGCTTGCGCACCTCCTGGCATTATGCTGCCATGAGGGGGCTTTTGCAAGAGGACTCCTTCATGACTTGGTCGATGACCAACTCCGAGTCGCCACGGACGTACAGCCGCGTAGCGTCAAGCTCGATGGCGATGCGCAGTCCGTTGATGAGGGCCTCGTATTCCGCGGTGTTGTTTGAGGCCAAAAAATGGAGACGGATCACGTAGCGGAGCATGCTCCCATTTGAGCCTGGCGCCATCACCGATCCGTCGAAGTACATCGTCTAGTACTCATGGGTGACGTCTGGGGTCAGGAGCTGGACCTCCATACATTCAGCGATAAAGTCCGCGAGAGCCTAAGACTTAATAGCGGTGTGGGGGATATACCTGATGTCATGGCCCATTAGCTCGAGTGCCCACTTGGAGATCCGTCCTGCGGCGTCACGGTTGCGGACGATGTCTCCCAGTGGGAATGAAGTGACGACCATGACTTCGTGGTCGGTGAAGTAGTATAAGAGCTTCCGGGTCACCATTAGCATGGCGTATAGAAGTTTTTGCGCCTAGGGGTATCGAACCTTGGCATTGGTGAGTACCTCTCCGATGAAGTATATGGGTCGTTGGACCTTCAGGTGGTGTCCCGGCTCCTCCCTTTCGATGACTAGGGTGGCGCTCACGATGTGGTTGCTTGCCGCGATATAGAGGAGGAGGGGTTCTCCCCGTTCGGGAGCGACGAGGATTGGGGGTGACGTCAGTGATGCTTTGAGGCTTTCCAAAGCCTACTGTGCTTCCTCAGTCTAGACGAACATGTCTGTCTTTTTGAGAAGTTTGTAGAGAGGCATTCCCCGCTCGCCCAGCCGGGAGATGAACCGGCTTAGGGCGGCCAAACAGCAGGTGAGCCTCTGTACGCCTTTGACATTGCGTATAGGGACCATGTTGGAGATGGCTATGATTTTTTTAGGGTTGGCCTCGATGCCGTGTTCGGACACGATGTACCCAAGCAGTTTCCCCTTTGGAACCCCAAAAACATATTTTTTGGGATTCTATTTGATGCTGAACCACCTGAGGTTCGTGAACGTTGCGGCCAAGTTCGTGATCAGATCACAAGCTTGAGCTGTTTTGACCACTATGTAATCTACATAGATGGCGATTGTTGGTTTTGGCCGCTCGACTTGGTCAGGCTGGTCGAGCGGGTCGATTTGGTCGGCGAAGCATTGCTGCATGCACCGTTGATAGGTGGCACCAGCGTTCTTCAGACCGAAAGGCATGGTTATATAGCAGTACGAACCATACGGGGTGATGAATGAAGTTGTGAGCTGGTCAAACTCTTTCATCGTGATCTGGTGATAGCCTGAGTAGGCATCTAGAAAGGAGAGGATTTCGCATCCTGAGGTGGAGTCGACTATCTAGTCTATGTGTGGCAAAGGAAAATGGTCCTTCGAACACGCCTTGTAGAGGCCAGTATAATCAACGCACATTCTCTATTTCTCGGTCTTCTTTTTAACAAGAACAGGATTGGCTAGTCAGTCGGAGTGGTACACCTCCTTGATGAATCCATCTGCCAGGAGTTTGGCGATCTCGCCTATGGCCCTACGCCTCTCATCGTCAAAGCGACGCAAGCGTTGCTTGGTGGGCTTTGAGCTCGGGACAAGGCATAATGCGTGTTCAGCGACCTCCTGCAGTATGCCTGGCATGTCAGAAGGTTTCCATGTGAAGACATCGCGATTGGTGCATAGAAAGTTAGCGAGCTCGCATTCCTATTTGGCCGATAGCTTGGCCCTGATCCGCACCGTCTTGGTTGGGTTAGTGGGGTCGATCCCCACTGTCTTAGTTTCCTCGATTGGGCGGAAGGCAGTCGAGGAGGTTGGCTTGTTGCAGTCTGGGACTGCTAGAGTCGATGATTTTCTGAGCTGAAGGAGCTCGGTTGAGTTGATGACGGCAGTGGTGAGCTCGTAATGCTCGTGGTTACACGTGTAGGCGTGCAAAAAGGTGCTACGCACAGTGATGATGCCGTTCGGTCCCGGCGTCTTCAACTTGAGGTAGGTGTAGTTGGGGATCGCCATGAACTTGGCATAGCAAGGCCGCCCAAAGATGGCGTGGTAGGATCCTAGGAAGTCCACCACCTCAAAGGTGAGGACCTCCGAGCGGAAGTTGGCTCGGTCACCAAACATGACAGGCAGGTCGATCTGCCCGAGCGGGTGTGCCTGTGTCCCTAGGATCATGCCGTGGAAGGGAGAGCTCACTGGGCGGAGCTCCGACAGAGGGATGTGCATGGCGTCGAGGGTGTCGATGTGGAGAATGTTGAGGCCGCTGCCTCCGTCCATCAGCAAATTGGTGAGGCGCTTCTTGCAGACAATGGGGTTGACGACGAGCGGGTAGCGACCTGGTCTGGCGATGTGGGAAGGATGGTCCCTCTGATCAAAAGTGATCGGAGATTCTGACCAGCTAAGAAAAGTGGGGACGGCCGTTTTAGTGACTCATGCCTCTCTGTAGCGCACCTTGAGCTGGCACTTGGAGTAGATGGTATCAGATCCCCCAAAGATCATGAGGCATTCCTCAGGATCAGGAAAGCCATCATCATCCTTTCCTACCGCGCCTCCCTTTTTGGCGCGCTACCTCCTTGCCCTTTCCTTCCTTTGGCCCGCTGGCCTGTCGCATAAAGCGCTTGAGGAGTTCACAGTCCTTATAGAGGTTCTTGACGGGGTAGGCATGGTTGGTACATGGGCTCTCCATGAGCTTGTTGAAGTGGTCAGGCTGACCCTGCTGGGGCTACTTGCCCGCACGATCTGCCGCGGCGATCAACCCAGAGTTGGCCGGTTGGCGCCGATCCTTCTTGTTCTTTTTGCCCCTTTGTGTGGAGGGGCCCTTATCTTAGTCCTCACGCTTGGCCTTGCCCTTGTCCCGGCCTCTGCTAAAAACCACTCCAACCGCCTCCTCACTAGAGGCATGGTTCGTGGCGATGTCTAGCAGGTCATGGGTGGTATGGGGCTTCAGACAGCCGAGCTTGTGGATCAAGGACTCACAGGTTGTCCCGGAGAGGAACTCGCTGATGAGTACGCGTCAACCACATCAGGAAGGGAGTTGCATCGTTTTGAGAACCTACGGATATAATCCCGTAGGGACTCGTTGGGCTCCTGTTGGTAGCTCCTGAGGTCTAGGAATTCCTAGGATAGACATACGTCCCCTGGAAATTCCCGATGAAGATCCTTTTGAGATCCGCCCAGTCGCGGATGCTGTCAGGCGGGAGGAATTCGAGCCATGCTCGAACATGCTCTCCCACGTAGATGGGGAGGTATTGAATAATGAAGTGGTCATCATCCACTCCTCTGGCTCGGTAGGTGAGCCAAAAGTCTTTGAGCCATATACCGGGATTCGTTTTCTCGATGTATTTGGCGATGTTGGAGGGTGGTCGGAAGCGTTGTGGGAACGACGCTTTCTAGATGCGACGGCCAAAGGCCCGTGGTCCTGGGCTGTCCGGGCTGGGACTCCGGTCATCTGGTCGGCAACCATGCCTGGGGTGCGTGTCCCCGCTCCCCTCGATGGTCTGTCCGGGGCCCGTGCCGCCTTCTCTCACCGCCCCTTGATGGACGTCATCATCACGCCGGGCTTGACATCGATTGTTGATGACGCTGCGAGCGTCACGGTTCGGCCTGAGCCGTTTGCGCACAGGTGGTCGGTGTGGAGTGGGCGCTAGGTCAGGCCGTGGTGCAGCTACGGCCACCTGTTCTATGCCTGGCGACTGTAGCGGTGATCGGATGGAGCGATTTGACTGGTGCGCCCCCATTCCCCTGGTGGGGAGAGAGGCCACGAGCCGGTGTCACGACGCAGAGCTCTCCGCCTGTTGAACGGCGGCGGTTTCCACCAGCGCCCGGAGGTTCCGGTGGATCGCCTGCTCCTGGGGGTCGATAGGCTCTAGAAGGCCGCGCAGAAGCATCGCCGCAGCGGCGATGTTCTGGCCAACCCGAGCGAATTGTGGGGGATCGTTTCCTCCATTTAGGATGTTGCGCTGGACCTGACAGGCGTGACCCCGAGAGCCGCTTGCTGGCTCACGCGCGTGTGGCGCAGCGTGCTGCGCCGAGCGTGCCAGTGCAGGTGGCAAGTGGCTCTGCCACCTTTGTCGCATCTCCTCGCCATGATCCTACGCACGAGCAAGGGCCTTCGCACGAGGGTCCGAAGGGGTATGAGTCTGTAGAGACTACGCTACCACCGGTGGCTGTCCCAGAGCGTCCGTCATAGCGCACTGCCAGAACAGAGGGTGGCCAAGTGCCACGTCACCGATGCTGGAGCTATCATTTTCAACCTCGTCATCCACGAGATCATGAAAAGAGGCAGGAGCGTAGCCCGCCATCCCCACAAATTTGGATGTGAGAGGGAGTGGTATCAGCGACCTTCGGAGCCCCCGTGCGTATGTGTCCGTGGGGGATGTGAGGCCATAGGGGAACCGGTCGCACAGCGGTTGCGGCGGGGCAACAAAGACCCTTCGAGAATCGGTGAAAGGTATCCGACAGTGAGTAAAGAACAAAATGTATGTTACTAACAGTGGGGTTTGAGCCTAGCGTGGGCTCGAAGCGAAGCGCAGGTGTCTCATCGTTGAGGCCGTCGGGTGGCCCGGAGCCGACGGAGAGCGCTCCTCCTCCGATGGGCGCCGGGACATGTGCCTCCTCTTAGAGGCGAAGTACGCTGAGCTGGTCGGCGATGAAGTCTAGGCTTCCAAAGAGGAAGGTCTAGGACGGCTCGGAGACGGAAGGAACCCACATCCCAACAGGTGGGAGCATGGGAAACTCCAGCGAGCCGAAGCGAATCGTATCGCTTGAGCCTGTCATGCCGAAGATGGTGGAAAGGTGGGATATCCGATGACCAAAAGCGTGAACGTACGACGTTCTCCCCACGGACGGCGCCAACTGTCGGTGCGAAAAGTGACCAACAAGTAAATATTTATAGTTTTGCCGTGCGTTGTGATCAGATGTGGCCTAGCACTCAATGACACAGGGTTTATACTGGTTTAGGCAACATGCCCTATGTCCAGTTCCAGTCGGTCGGTGACTTTATTCCTGAGCCCAGGTGCTCGAAGTTTGCTGTGGGGTTACAAACGAGTGGTAATAGAAAGGGGGTGTTAAAGGTCCGATTGGGCTCTGAACCGAAGGGCCAAGAG
Source organism: Miscanthus lutarioriparius (assembly GCA_904845875.1). NCBI lineage: Eukaryota > Viridiplantae > Streptophyta > Magnoliopsida > Poales > Poaceae > Miscanthus > Miscanthus lutarioriparius. Next base: position 24,813,127 of record CAJGYO010000017.1, read on the forward strand.
TGATAAGAGCTCCAACGTGCGCTAAGTATTGAAATGTACGCTCTGTGTAGCTTTAGAGCTCTATAGTTGTGGAGCTGTTCGAGTGCTCTGAATGTCTAAGCTAAGCAGAGAGAGAGTCGAAATGTCCGTCCTCCGTTGAGAGGGAGCGCATCCCCTTTTATAGGTGAAGGGGGATGGCCTTACAAGAGAGAGAGAGAGTTTGCACGTGTGCTACTAAGCCTTGGTGCCCACGCTGTCAGGTACAAGACGGTCGTCGGTGCCCACAATATTGTTTATGTCAGACGTATGTGACAGGCTTTACTGTGTTCGCCTGGTATGACAAATGACGACGCCTACAACACTGTAAGGTAAATATCGGCGCCCACAACACTGTTTGGGTTCTGATATGCCTAGAAGGTTGCAAAGCACCATTCTGGTATGGTAGGGTACGGTCCTCGGTATTACGGTTGACTTGAGCGTCTTGCCTTATCTGCTCTGCTTGATTTTTGGGTCCTCACTGAGTAGGCGTCCCCGGTCGGTCGTTCCTAGTCGGCTCCGACCGCGTCGGTCGGAGAAGAGCTGTGAGCAGAGGTTCGGCGTGTTCCCGGTCGGAAAAGCGGGTAGGAGTCGGAAGCGAGCGTCGTCCCCTCCTTAGCCAGGCCTTCCGGTCGGAGACTGGATTGCTCTTCCGGCCTGTCGTTAGGTATCTGGACCGGCCCAGGAGTCGCATGTTGTCGTAATGCCGTCTGCTGGGCCGAGCTTTTGCTGGAAAGCGGGCCCATCATAACCCTGGGTTTATGAACCCGACAAATATATTATAAACCATTAAAATATCCATGATGCTAGACACCTCAATATCTCCTGAAACTTCTTTCTCCCAGAGCACTCCGCAAAATACATACAGTAGCATTTAGAAAAGCAACATTTCGAATCACTATGTGTTTTAGCAAAAAAAAAACCATTCTGCCAATGTTATTGTAACTTCATAATACAAAAAAAAAACTAGTACTCCGTAGCACTTATTTTCCTTTTCTGTTTGACTAGAATAATATTCACCGTACAGTGTAACATGTGCCAGAGAAATGCTTGTATTTCTCTTTGCAAAAGGAAAAAAAAAGTTTGTATTTTGAAAGATTCAGGCAAACTGGCTATGCAAGCAGAGCTGTTACTGTGACACCAAATCCACTTTATGTCAAGGCCATATTCGATTCTCTTATAATCCGTTTTTTCAGTTTGTTTTTTTAGTTGGAATAATATTTTTTCTCTCACAATAAATCAGTTGAAACAGTATTTCGATTTGTTTTTTTAACGAAGCGAACGGGCCCAGTCATGGGGCGTGTTTAATGCAACAAAATCTTAACAAGCTCTCCACATTAAGGGAGATTGACACTGAAGCTGTGCATCGGTACGGAGTACTGTTTTTCAGGTTATGGGGTAGCTTGTCAGAAGCCGCATTTGCCGCCAAAATATTAGCTTGCTCTGCAGCATCAGTCGCTTAAATCTATACTCGAGCGTCCTTTGCTGTCCGGCTCCTGCCATGTGTAGTATGCATCTACCCTGTAGTTGCAAGGCTATGTCCAACCTAACACATGAGCAAGAGTCTGAAGCTGGGAACGGGGAATCAGTGTCCCAAAGCTTTACCTTGAAATCTCGAATGGTCTATTTCTGAAAGCTAATATTTGTTAGAATGCCTTGCTTTCGGAGACTACCACCTATCAGAAGTGGTCCTTTTGGGCATTAGGTGGTGCGTAATGTAATGCTTGCATGTGAGGACGCTGGCCGATCGAGCTGGGACAAGCTACAGACACTGACCCTGCACTTCCCTGCCTGTGCAGTTCTGCCTGCCTTGTGTTGCTGATTGGACTGACCACAAACCTTGGTCATCACACTTCATTCGCGCTAGTAGCTACTGACGGATCAACCTCAACCTCGTACATTTCCTGTCCTGATGAACAGACTGATCACCAAGAAGGAGGTCACACAAACCGTCCGGGTGAAGCCCGGGATGAGGAAAGGCGCGACGGTGACGTTGGAGGGCGCGGGCGACGAGCGGCCGGGCTGCCTGACCGGCGACGCCGCGTTCGTCATCTCCGAGAAGAGGCACAGGCGGTTCAAGCGGCTCGGCGACGACCTGGTGCTCAGGGCCCGGGTGCCGCTGGTCAGCGCGCTCACCGGGTGGCAGCTCTCGTTCAGGCTCCTCGGCGGCGACAGGTTCAGGTACGCGTTCCGGGACGAGGTCATCTGCCCCGGGTACGTGAAGGTCGTCAAGGGCCGCGGCATGCCCGTCGCCGGCGGGGACAGAGGCGCGCACGGGGACCTCATGGTGAAGTTTGACGTCGTGTTCCCTGAGAACCTCACGGACGAGCAGCGGAAGGGGCTCGCCGAGATCCTGAGAGGCTGCGAATGAAGCTTGCTGATGATGATGTACTGAAACTGCGTCCTGTGACGGCTTCGTGTCGTGTAAAATTATGTTAGGTGATTCTGTTGATAGATAGACAACTCGGGACAGGACTCTACAGCGTGTATATAGATTAGAGGTTTCTGTTTTTGAACTAATAATATACATGGTTGTAAAAGTTTACAAGAACAGGATACGGCAATCTTTGTCGTTTGTTTCTTTTATTTAGACGTTGCTCGGATGTAGTCGTATTCGTATCAATCCAGATGTGTTAAAGTTGATTGGAGCGAAACTTAAGAAGTATCCAAATGACATGTCTTATTTTACAATAACTCATGTTTATAGCAATGAAATACCACAACCTACCCGATATGATATATGAGAACTATATTACACCCCCAATCCACCCAAGTGGATTGAGGTGAATCCAACAACATCCAAATAAGGCTTTACGTGGCTCAATCTACAAAGTGACCTGCACAAATTACGTAGCTAGTAAAAAATATCTATATTCTCCGCGCTCATTTCAAATGATATTGGGGATTGGTTTTAGGTAATCTGTTGCAAGAGAGGAAGAAAAACATAGAAAACCAATAACAGGGGATCTCTTATCCATGCTCTTAAGGGAGAGGGGACAAAGAATCTGTTGGAGATGCTCCCTACTCAGAGATCCTGTATGTGTATGCACAGATCATCAAACATGCCAACAATCTTTGCTGCACAAAGAACAGCAACCTTGCATTCATTACGCCGTTAGGCAGTTTGAATTAATATACTACATTAAAAACAAAATCTGTTACAAAAAAAAGAACTAACACTGTCAACTATAGTACAGCCTTCCAAGGCGTCTGACAGTTCGAGAGCCAAGAGGGCATACAGATGCAGCTGCTAGTGTTACTGAACAAATATTACTGTCACACGGAATATCTCTAGCTAAGAAAAGCAAAATGCCGTAAGTTGGTAGCGAGCAATTCCAGAATCTGCAGAGATTTCACGAACCTCATGTAGGGTACAAGAAAGCTGCATCACCTTGGATTGCACACCATGGCCAGCTGCAGGGTTCATGTCTGCCAAGGAGTACGCTTTTAACCAGGGATTGCATGCCGATGATGGAAGCGCGGATCACATAAACAACAAGGATAGCTTGGGCAACTACTTTAGATATGTCCTGCCACCGGTGTTTGCTTGTCCATAACTGCATTGCAACCCGCAGACTTATCGGAAATGCTAAATTTGACACTAACCAAATGAGAATATACTCGTCCCAGCTGTTTGCAGGGTCCAATGTCAGCCCAACTACCGTTGCAAATGCGACGACCATGGACAGAACTGCTCCAAAAACCAGTGCAGCAGACAAAATGAGGTAAAAACGGCGATGCCTTGTCAGTCTGGCAAACACAGACAGAATTATCGCTGTTGTAGATAGATAGAATGACATGCTGTTTGCAATTATGAATATCCAGAAACCAGTTCTTCCTCCGAATACTGGCTTACCGGCATCCTTGCCTTCTGCAATATAGCCACCAGGTGGAGTCAAAGCAGCAGTGAGTGAACCAACTACAATAAATATAGAGATGTATAAAATGCTCCGGGACACATTAGCATAATTGCTTGATTCCTTCTTTTCTTCCAAGCACCACTTATCTGTCAAGTTTCTAGCCTGGTGGCATGGGCTGCTGGAAGCTTCACAGAGGGTTAAGCATGTGATGATGGAAGTGTTCGTGAACTGCATGAAAAGAGAAACAACAGAGTAAGAAAAGGCCGTACCCAGTGCAGAGAGCTCCCGCTCTGTGCGGGGTCTGGGGAAGGGTGTCAGTGGCAAGCCTTAACCTTGCCTGTGCAATGCGAGGAGACCGTGACTCGAACCCAGGACCTTCCGGTCACAGGCGGTAAGACTCTACCGCTTGCACCAGGCACGCCCTTCAGAGTAAGAAAACAAATGAAATTTTGGAAGAGAGGAATGCACACAATGGTAACTTACCGATGAAAAAGTATAATCACTGTGTAACGTACTGAAGGCAACATCTAGAGGTGTTAATCCCTCATTGTTCATAATGTCAAGATTCACCATAGTATCCATCATAAGTAAGGAGAAGATCAGTGTGTGCCCCTTCTTTACAGCCAGATGTAGTGGCGTGTTTCCTTCACCATCCCTTGCATTCATCATCCTAGCAGACTTTGGATTTCTGCAGATGTGCCACACCACCTGAATCCTGCCATGTTCAACGGCGCAATGTAGAATATTTCTGCGTTTGTTGTCAAGCAACTCATCATAGTTCAGGCATATCTCCATGAACTTGCAGACAATATTAACGTTACCCACTATAGAGGCAATGTGCACAGGATATAGACCCTCATTATCTGGAATGTATGCAAGAGAGCTGTTTGCCAATAAATGTTTCACTGGTTCAAGGTTTTTAGCTAATGTTGCATAGTGAAGGGCAGTTCTTCCATAATCATCGACCACTCGGGCAAGTGTTGGATCCCAACATTGCAGAGACTCGCCTATTTCTAAAACAGAAAAAAGACAGGATTACCATTTGACAAAATACAAATTACTCATCAAAATAAGAAACAAGTTGATCAACTAATCTGTGCAACACATACTTATATTCTATATAAGGCATTTTTCAATGTAAAGAGTTTAAAGTGGCCCTAACTTACAACACAAAGATTTTGCTAGTTGCTATAAACACAATGTCAAGGACCTTTCATGGCCTCTAATATTGGGACCTAATACCAAGGAAATTTGTACATCTTGGACTGCTGGTAAAGTAGGGATCAATGTAATGTCAGACATCATTTAATTTTATTACATAGGACCTGGTTTTAAAGCATGCAGCATGTCCCTTCCTAGAATCAAAACTCACTGTACAGGATCAGGATCTTTATCAAGTTAAACCATATTTGACCCTAACCACCTAAAACTTCATTTGCGTTGGTAACAGAAAATGGGGCCGTTTATCAAAGCTCTGGAGATTGAGCGATATAAGGCACCAACTTCTACTATTATTTAAATATTTCATCTGAATATAACAATCTGCAGAGATTGAGCGATATAAGGCACCATCTTCTACTATTATTTAAATATTTCATCTGAATATAACAATCTGCATAATATAAGGGAGATGAATATTTGAAGTGTAAATAAACATGAGCATTTCCAGAGCATTGAACAAATTAATAAAGCTACTCAAATTCACTTCTACGATAAGCAAATATAAAACAGAGAAAAATTTAGCTTCAACATGATTAATTTTATCAGGTTTTGCTCTCAGATACAGGATACTACTCTAGGTAGCCAATCATGGTCATATTGGCTATCTTGGATCTCATATTAGTTTGAAAGTTCCAATTAGACAATTTTAAGGTTTTAGACTAACAATTAAATGCTAACAGCAAAGCTATATTACCAGACAATCAATTTAAACATACAATAGCTGCAACTATATGATGATTATAATTGGAGTCCTGCACAAGTAATTTTCTACTGGAGGTAATAAAATTCTTCATCGGTAGAATGAACACCCTGGAACCTTCGGATTGATACTATCACACTGATCATCAGTAAGCTGCTATCACCATTGAAGTGCCACTCACAAAGTCAGTCTGCAATCATCCACACCTCTAACAGAAGTAAAAAATTGCATAATTAGGCAAAACTTTAAACTGACTAAGGCAACAAGGGGACTCAACGTGTATGCCTAAGCAGGAAGGTCCAGTGAAAATGGTGGTTCAGTCCCGGAAGAGCCACCTCGCTGATCACGTTGAGGAACACCAATGAGGGATCAATGGAGACAGTGAGGTTACCAGACTGCGCTGCTTGGTCCAAAATGCCAGTTTCCTTTCTATTTTCCTTTCCTTTTCTTTTTTTGTATTTCATTTTATTTCTATGTTATGTTTTATCACAAAATAAAAAATAAATGGGAAACCCCCATACATTGGACTACACCTAAGGTCACTTAGTAGTTAGAGACCACTTTTTCTTCACAATGGAGACACTTGCATTCACTTTTTCTTCGGTTTCATTTCTGCACTAGATAAGTATTTTTGTTCTATTTGAGATTCTCCTGTAAGCAACCTTATCTATTTTGTCTATGTTGTGTGTGGGGGCGCGTTAAGTGGGCTTTTCTTTTTTGTCAACAATAAATCATACTTTTATTCAATAGCTCAACATCGAGTTAAATAACCAGTTAGTTCTAATAGAGACCCAACGGCCACAAGAAGAGACTTTGGTTTATTAAAAAAAAAGATGACTTATAGATAGAAATTTGGTTTAAATTCTTGCAGGAATTTATTTATGAGAAAATGCTACACTGCCTTTAAACTTTTAAGTGTACAAGGTTCATAGCTCCAATAGAACTGTAAGAATTCAAGTTACCTCTGCTGATGTAGACCGCAGCATGCAATGCAGTTTGTCCATTTGGCCCAGAGTAGCTCACCGGTGTCACACTGTTTGAAGGTTCTCCAATCAAGACTTTGACCATGTCTGCCCGATTGGACGCAACCGCCAAGTAAAGCGGAGACACACAGCTCTCATCTTCCACTGCAGCCAGTCCACTATCCTTCGACATGAGTCTCTGCAAGATAAGCACATGGCCATTCCTGACCGCTTCATGCATTGCAGTCGCCCCATCCAAATTCCTCGCCCTCAAATCTTCTTGCTCATCCATAGCACACTCCATGAGGTAATTGGCTACATCTACATGCCCAGCCCTCGCGGCACAAATCAGAGGTGTATCACACAGATTATTCCTTGCCTTGATAAGCGACATGTCCTGAGCACAGACCATCTTGACGAGCTCCAGGTACCCACAGCTGGCTGCAATGTGGAGCGCCGAGCTTCCCTCTGCCGTGACGCCTTTGAGGCAGCTCTCTTCTCCCTGCTCAACTGTTGCCGAAGACTGTAAGCCTAGAACTTGTTCTAATAGGACTGCATCGCCTGTGGAAACAGCTTTGAGCAATTCGTGCTTCATTGTGTGTGGAGTGTGCCTTGCTGCCATGTATTCCAGTGCCAGATGATAAAGTTGCAATGGAATACATTTGCATAGCCAGAATTGCTATGTTCCGTCCTCAACTTCTCGTATATACAGAGCCGTGTGGATACTAATGGCTAACGGAACTTCCTAGCAAGCTCCTTTGTTACTAACGAAGTCAAACAATTGACACAACAGTTTGCTCTAGTTAATTATTCGGTTGCTTAGAATACATGCCCACTATACACACAATCTGGCGGATCAGACTTGTGAGGCCACTAACTCGCAAAGAAAAAGACAAACCTAGCAAGCCATGACCAACTTCATCCTTAAGTTAATCAGGTGGATCTGGGTTTACACTGCCCCAAACAAAAATAAAGCATCCAGCGCAACCTAATCCAGTATCATATTCCCTTGGAAGTCCTACGCCCTTGACATATGATACAACTAGTGAAGAATTAGTTAAATGTCACCTCGGGGTACAAACAGACACAGCTCAGCTGCAGGCACAAAGTTCATTGTATTGAACAATAGATTCACAATATCGGTGACCGATGCAACAAGTCCAGAATCACGCATAACTGCAACACAAGTACACGACTTAGCTGAAATCAACATCACACAGAACGATCACAAGGCTTCCATTTTCATTATGTCCTATTGCAAAACCCCAAACCCCCCAACCCCAAACCAAAGACAATAAATAGATGAAATGGCGAAGAGGGTAGAAAGTTGATTACTAAAGCTGCCTGCTCAGCCACCGGCAGCGGCGCAATCACAGTAATCCCTCATCGCCCTCGCGCGGGGCGCGGCGCTGGCCACACCGCCTGCCCCCTCACCTCCTAGGGTTACACGGTGCCAGCAAGTAGTAACCTGCTTCATCATGCGGCTGCTCTTCTCGTCTGCCCGAAAGCCGGCAAGTAGCAAGGCCGCAGGGCGGCGCAGGAGCAGAGAGCGGCTCGACCGCTCGAGCCTGGACGGAAGGGCTGTATGGGCTTGGATGGGCTGGGCTGGGTTAACGAAATAGAGCCAGTTAACAATGGCGGCGGGCTACAGGCTGGACTGACAAGGCGTATACACGAGAAATGTCCTAAAATTCGGCCCAGTTTTGGGAAAAATTGCAGAAACCCCCTATATGCCGATTTGATTTTGTCTTTCCCCTCTATATAAATCATTTTGTGGCAAAAGTACTTCTGGTATTTTCAATATGGTTTTATTTTCCTCCAAATTTATAATGTGCTTAACAAGCTTCGTTTTTTTCATTGGTGTAGTATAACTGGACGATTGCTTATTACTTCATGATATGTATGGGCATGGTGAATGGCTACCATCATAAGCATAAAGATGTAGACTGATAATGTGAGGACCCTTCAATTAATAATATTAAATCAAGTTGTTAATTATTAACCACACTTGATTTAACATAATTGACAGAAATGTAGTCGACCATTGCATATAAAAAGGGAGCACATAGTTCACACAGGTTCAACACATAAAGGTAGTATAGAGATTTACAGCGCAAGTTCCATTAACAGTGGTTCATGCTACCACCACGAACTATGCAAGTTTTGATGGATATACATGGACATGTCCATTTCGTATTCCTTTCATCCTCTGTCTTTCTCATCTCTTCCTCTCAAATTCATGGCTGCCAAGGTCTCCTTCAACAATTCAAGTAGATCTGATGACCTTAAGCGAGAGATCTTGTGATCCAAGTGGCCAAGCAAGATAAGCGATTAGGGTTTCAAGGTTCAAAATTTCGGGCGACTATAAAGAGATCTTTTGGAGGTCGGTGGACCGGCGATGTAGCATAGTAAATGTGTTGCCTAAAGAGATGGTGGAAAAAGGCTAGTTGGGTGATGTAGGTGGCGGGAGACGTCACCATAAGAGGGAGTGAATTTTTTTTCGATGAGGGCTGGTGGTAGCGGAGGCAACATTTGGTTGCGGATGGCGGTGATGGCAAGGGCGAGCAACCTCCTCTCGATTAGTGAAGGAATGGGATGGAGTGGTGAAGGGCGGTGGGTGGTATGGACAACAATTATGACAACATCGTTGGCCGAGGAAAGCGATGGGGAATGACAGTGGCGTTTGGTCAACACACTAGCAGGGAGAAGCTATGTTATAGCCAGGGGTGCAAATCCCTCTTAAAATGAAAAAACAGTAATTTTAGCTAAAATTCTACCATATATTCCTAGACATATGTTTATGTACCCTCTTGATTCAATTTGCTCTAACTTCGCCACTGCACATTGGTAATGTCGAACTCATCTTTCTGTGCATGACATGTTTCTACGTTAGAAAAAAATGTTGAAAGATAGAAATCATAATTATGAGTTATATGTTGGGAGAAAATACCAAAAATAGAAATCATTATGAGTTTTCATTCTAGTATGGAATGTGCATGCAAAATGGTTAGTCTTGTGCAACTGAAATTTAAGACCTATTTAGATATTGGCCAATTGTTAGTTACTAAATTTTTTAACGCATCCAAATAGGAGGGCTAATAGGCGGATTAATTTTTAACTAAATTTTTAATTAGTTGTTAGCTAACTAGCTAATTAACTCTAACTAATTTAGACTATTTTTAGGTCTGATCGGAGACTACGTAGCTTTAGGGATTAGAACATGCCTTAGCATGGTCAACAAAACGTCCACTGTGCACAAGCCCAACCGACCATGTTGAACTTCAGGTACACAAACGTAGCTACGCTACCAGGAAAAATAAGAAGTTAAGAATCCTTGAGAGAACACCGCCACTCGTCTACCCCTCTCTATCTTTGCCTCAGAGCAGCCCCAATGCAGACCACATCTAGGACTTTGAGCAAAAAGTTATTGTCATATAGGCTTTCATGTGGAACAACTATTGTCCCAACGCAGCAAAAGTAGGAGTGCTGCTTCACCCGACCCCTTTACTCGACGCGTGCGCGTTAGTTGAGATAGTAGAGCACACATCGTCTTCCTCCTCTGGCCATCTTCCCAACTTCCCCTTTCTTCGCACACTTCCCTCCTTACCTAGGTCGTCCGGGACCTCACCGCCACCTTCCTCGCTATCATGACCCGCTTCTTCACTAACGTTGTGCTTGGTCGCCCCACCACATGACCACCTTACCATCGGTTGTCATTCACATTACTCATCAATTTGGCGCCATCGTCACCACACCTCGCCGCCCTCAAACTGCCACCACCGCAGGACCGCCCACCACTCCGGCCATCCCTCTAGGATCGAAGGAGATTGTATATTTCTTCAAAGTTCCAACCCTAACCCTAAGCCCGTCTTCCCCGCGGCTGCCCGCAGCCAGCAGATAGGATGCTGCCACACCGCTCCGACCGCCTCCCCCCACGCACCCACCGTCCTCCCCTAACCAAGAGGAAGACACCGTGAGCTCATCGTCCCCGCTGCCGCCCGCTTTATCCATCGCCGTGGCCGGCGACAAGGATCTTGCCACCTCCCACCCTTGCCATAATAACAATCTGCAGAATAATACCGGGCGTCGTCTAATAATTTTTTGGTGCTTCATCTGCACACCCTAGGGGTGGTTTAGCTGGCGAAATTTTTTAGGGAATGGTACTGTAGCACTTTCGTTGTTATTTGGCAATTAGTGTCCAATCATAGTCTAATTAGGCTTAAAAGATTCGTCTCGTGAATTTCGTCTAAACTGTGTAATTAGTTTTATTTTTTATTTATATTTAATGCTTCATACATACGTCAAAAATTCGATGTAATAAAAAATCTTAAAAAAATTTACAAAATTTTGGAAACTGTCCCAGTCCAGCAGCAGGACCACGAGCACTCTTTTCTTTCATCCATATTCTTCTCTCTCCTCAAACCTCTACTTTTTCCGACCAAGCTACAAGTTCTTCTGCAGGCTGCAGCACCTCTGCTAGACTACGAAACCACTGTCTCACGCTCTCTTTCCTTCACGCCACATTCAAGCCTACGTGGCTCCACGAGGCCAATAGGGCCTTGTTTAGATGGTCTCAAATTCCAAATTTTTTCACTCTTTCTCCATTACATCAATTTTTAGATGCATATATGGAGCATTAAATATAGGTAAAAAAAGTAACTAATTGCATAGTTTGGTTGTAAATCACGAGATGAATCTTTTGAGACTGGTTAATCCATGATCGGATAAAGTTTGTCAAATACAAATGAAACATGCTATAATGTCCAGATTGTAAAAATTTATAATCTAATCAAGGCCCAGGTAATAGCCATGCTCGTGCGTTGAGGCTGGCCTCACATGTCACCCAATCAAGTCCTATGTCCTATTTTTATCATTTTTCCAAAACTACATATCTTATCGAGATCCTCTGCCGTAAAAGGTACGGAACAAGTCCAAAGCATTGAAAAAGTCAGGCCTCGCTTAGGCCTTATTTACGCCGTGTTTAGTTGAGGAAACTTTGGATTTTGGGTATAGTAGAGAGGTTTCGTTTTTTTTTGGTATAATCCGTTTAAATCTTGGACTAATTTATTAAATCAAAAATCTATCGTTAACACATATGTAATTTTCACTACATTGTTAAATCATAAATTAATTAGTTTTTTTTTCTAAAATAATCGTAATATATATAATTAGTTTTTTTTTATCTATATTTAATATTTTATGCGATACGATGAATAGTGGAGCAGGCTGTAAACTTTTGAGAATTTGTGTTGCAACTAAACATGGGCTTAGATTGCCACTTTTCAACCCGATAAATAGTCTTAATTTTCGCCTGATTTGGTAAATATCAACAAATATCAGGGGATCAACCACACCAAACAGATTCATCTATAGTGATTTCCAACTAAATCAGTTCGAAAAGAGTGAGTTATTTTTTTTTACCTACGTTTAATACTGTCTTATTAAAAAATTAAAAAATTATGTGATGGAGTTATTAATAAAGTATCTTAAATGATAAAAATAAGTTATAATAAAATATATAATATTTATATAAAATATTTGAATAAGACGGAAAACGACGCTCGGAGGGAGTACCAACCTCCGTGCGCTCTCGCCTCGACTCGGCTTGCCACTCTGCTTCCGTGCGCCTTCCCCGTCTCGACTCCTCGCATTCGCCGCGGCGTCAACGCGTCTTCCTTCCCGCGGTCTCTCTTCCTCCGCCTCTCAGATCCGGCGGCCATGGCGAGGAACCCGGGCTGCACCGTCTTCATAGGTGAGATCTCGCCTCCTCCCCGCGCGCTCCCTTCCTTCTCGACTGCTCAAGGTCCGAGTCGCCGCGTCGCCGGGACGGTCCGGTGACTCCCGCGGAGGCTCAGTATCTCGCAAGGTTTCCCTTTCCTCAAATTCTTCCGTGGTTGCTTGGATTTGGCGTGCGGCGGGTAGAACCTAGGAATCTAATCTTCGTGAGGTCGCTGTCCACACGCTTATCCTCTCTCATCGGCGGTTGGAACTGTTGCTTCCGCCCCCAAATCGGGACGTATCGTACTTCCTTCTCTCGTCCGCCGTCGGCTCTCTGTTTACTAGGGAATTTGGTGGCTTCCGCCTTGTAATTTGCCGCTCAGTTCCGCCGTCGGCTCTCTGTTTACTAGGGAATTTGGTTGGTTCCGCCTTGTAATTTGCCGCTAAATTCCGCCGCCGGCTCTCTGTTTACTAGGGAATTTGGTGGGTTCCTCCTTGTAATTTGCCGCTCAATTAAATGCAACGGTGATTTGCTAAGGTTCCGGTCTGCCCTCCCGGACTCTTATGTTAGGTTGGTGATTGCCCTCGCGGATCCAAATATAGCAGGAGCTATTCCCCAAAACAGAATTTAGATTTTATCAGGGTTAATTGCATAAGCTTCCCGTCTTCTCTTGTAATTTTTTCCCTGTGAAGACGACGGATGAACTTAGGTAGAAATAGCTCACTTATAAGTAAACATCTCTCGTGCCATCAATGGAAATTGGACATCATGGTATTGAAGCGATTATCATGCCATCACGTTGCAGTTCAGCTTGGGTAATTTTAATCAGTTACCGCGAAGATCTTGATCCTATAGTCCTTTCCAAGTAACGAATAAGAAAAAAATTGTCTCGCGTCAGCCTCGTCTGTTATGTTCTTTGTTTGACTAGTAAGTGTTCTCAGGCTGCCTTTTTGCTTATTCCTTGCTTGGCTCAGGCTTCCTTCTGTATGAACTCCTTTTTTGCAGTTTTATACTTTTATGCATAGCTTCATGTGTATGTTATGCTATTCTGCTACCTATCATGGTTGTTGCTTGTTGCGCAGCCCTGGTACTACTTAACCTATGTAGTTGTTTTGTTATTCTACCTCTTGTTTTTGTTGTCAGACATAATATATTAGTGTTGTGTGTATGTTTTTTTTCTTAAATAGGTAACTTGGATGACAAGGTTCCTGAGAGGGTTCTGTATGAAATTCTTATTCAGGTAGGTCGTGTTGTAGACCTACACATACCTCGTGACAAGGAAACTAGCCGACCAAAAGGTTATGCTTTTGCTGAGTATGAAACAGAGGAGATTGCCCAGTATGCTGTTAAGCTATTTTCTGGCCTTGTTCGACTTCAAAATAAAGCACTTAGATTTGCGGTGCGTTTCTTTTTGCTCCCTCATTTTACACAAGTTACATTAGTATAGCTGGATAGTTGAATGTTACTGTCCCTTTTTCATATTATATAATACTCCCTCCATCCCTAAATGTTGGATGTTGATTAGTTCAAAATTAAACTAATCAACGTCAAACATTTAGGGATGGTGTGAGTATCTATTATGTATTTATGTGTTGGGTCATGGGACTCGGTCTTAGCCCAGCCCCATATATTTTTGTACTTTACTAATTGAGGGACTTGCACTTATTATATGTTTTTTTAGTATCGCCATAAGATTCAACTCTGAAATTACTGCAATTTTCGACAGATCTCTGGGCAAGACAAACCCTCATCAAATGGCAATATCCCTGTAACTCCTAGGTTAAACTCTGTACCACAGCCAAAGCAACCTCAACCTATGAGGTCTAGTGATACTCCTTTGCCACAGCATACAGCTGTGAATGGCAGGAGTGCTGGTTATGGTATCTCACCAAATCATTCATACGACACACACTCTCAAGGTGAGGAAAACTCTGGTCATTTTGAAATGCAAGACATTTAATGTTGAATTATGCGTTAAGTCTCACAACTCCCCTTTTGACCAGCACCGGCATCAAGTGGGTTACCGAGTAGAGGACTAAGCAACGGTACGTATGAATATAGTCGACGTGTATTTGGTTCTGTTCTGAATGATGTTAGCCGTCGAGCTACCAGGGAACCAGTTCCATACCCGTCCTACTAGCATGTTGAGCTCCACTCCAGTGACTGTGACTCTATGCTGACAGAAAAAGGTCTCTGAAGATGTTGTCTGTTGTCTCAGCCACATGTAAGGTTATCTCTGTACTCACCATTTCATGCCTGTAAATATGGGTTATGGTGGTAGGACATATGCTTGTCTTTTGGGTTGTTCTGTTCTTTGCATTGTAGTGAGACTTTTCCCTGCTGGTTAGGTCCTTCTCATTCCCTAGTGTAAGGCCATGCCTCCACTAATATGGCTGCACTAGGAATTACCATGCCTAATTACATGAATGGGTGGCAATATGCTCGCAGTCGTGTTTTAACATTCAGTGCCATTAACTGTTTCAATGTTATAGCAGGGCGTGTTCGTGTTTGAGATATTAGTATTTGGTGGATTTTGTGCTGTTCATCCTGGATCTGGGACATCTGAAGGAACATTGTTTTAAAAGAAAATTGTGAAATCAGTCCCACAGTTTATGATGTTTTATTATATGAATATTTGGTTGCATATGACTTGTTTGCTTGAGCTGTGTGTCTGTCCAGCACAAGCATTCATTATCGCCCAATTGGCTCTCAGGGTGATCAAGTTGTACTGTTACCTGGCTGCTCTCTGGTATTTGCAAGTTGATCTGTTGTCATTTCCAAGTTCATTAGCGTGGAAGCTGGTGCTGCTGGATTTTCACTTAACTGGTGAATTATCTAGATATTGCATTGTTATAATGCTACTCCATCTTCTTAGTTAGAAATCAGCTGGCTTTCTGAGGCGCAAACCAGCCGGTGACCACAAATCCACAATATTGTTGGTCAAGATGGGTCAGATACTGCCCATTTCTCTTAGGGCTGTATCTGGAAGCCCCATGACTGCGATTGTGAGCTCATGTACCTGTTGACCGTTGTATCTGCCTGTGATTGTGAAGCTCGTGTACCTGCAGTAGGCGGAGAACAGAATGGTAAAATATCAATACTTCTGAAGTTGGAACTTGACCAAGTCCCGTTGGGGATCCAAACTACAGGTTGTCAGAGTTCGTAATAGAGGCTCAGACTATGAAATCAATTTGGGACCAAAAGATATGACTGCACCATTTACCTTTTTACGATACAATTTTTATTGTGCAAATAATGAACCTTCATGGTAATCTGAACCTTGTGGCAGTTTTTTCTCTCACAGCAGTGCCACAAGTTCCGTCACTGCAGAATTGAACAATCTTCCCGAGACACCAAATTTTGCCCGCAGTTTAGGGATAGTACGTAGGCACGACTCGCTGGTAGCACATAGGACTTCGGCCCCTGCGTTGGCGTGATTTCTTTTCTGTGACGAACCGAATTTAATTACTTATAGCAGCAGCGAAATTACAGAAGTTTAACCACACAAGTTCCGTTTGCCATGGCTGCCATCAACATGTGCTTATTCATTTTCTAACACAATAACCATTTAGATGTTCCATAATCTCTATACAGTCCTTAGAAATTTATCAATTACTCCCTCCGTTCTAAATTATAAGTCACTTTGACTTTTTTGTTCGTCTATTTTGCCATGTATCTTCCACAACTAAAAAGACTAAAGAGTGGATATTTTTTTTGTGCGACATTCCAACGTAGGCCTATGGTTCTGCCTGTTGCGATCCTGCGCCCCCTCGCTACAATCGTCTGCGTCGTCGCTCTGGCTTGACCGTGCGATGCCGCGACTCCCAGCATCGCCTCGCCTCCCAACGCGAGCGCACAGCCTGGCAGTAAAAATGGAAGGTAATCCCAATCTCTGCCCGGCGCTCCATGCCCCTCCCCGTGCACCCTCCCCCAATCACGAGACACCTTCATCAAATTGCCCGTCGCTTCCTCCCTCGAACGCTCGCCTCCTCGCCAAGATCGCCCCCCACGCTCGTAAGCTCGCCCGTGGCTCCGCGTCCCTCCACCAGTTTTTTCCCCATCCGGCCATGGCAGTGGGCGGAGGAGCAATCCTCCGGCCGGGGTAGACGCCGTGGTTGTGGCCCATGGTCGGACCACCGCACCGGCAAGTGGCAATCACCTCCACGTGCTCGCTTCCTGCGATGGCCTCGCTCGTCATCCTCCTTGCCGGCGGCGGCCTCCAGATCTTCAACCCGGTGACCCGCCGGCGCGCTCCCCTCACACTGCTCCACGGCGCCGCCTGCATTTCCGCGATTTACCCTCATCGGCCATCGGGATCGTACCGAGTGTGGTGCTGCTTCAAGAGAGTCGAGGACGGCCACGCCGTGTGCAGGTTTTTCTCTCTACTGCCGGTACTAGATCGAGAAGGTGAAGTGCTCATCCTTTCTGACAGAGGGGAATCAGGCATCCTGTGGCAACATCTGTATCACATGTTAATTTGATTCCCATACTAATTCTCTATACAACTTCACAATTTTATTAGTATAATCACTGGTCTTCCTATACCATTTTTCTTATTACTAGACTCTGTTAACAGATAGTTCTGACCGATGCCATGGCAGTGATGAGATGAAGGTTTAGGTTGGCGAGATGTGATGAAGGATCTCTGTGGGCTATAAATGATTGAGATTGTGTGTCAACATTCGGTCTTTGGTGGGTTTTTCTTTGAGGTTGGATGCTAAGGCAAGATGGAAAAATAGCACACAAGTAACAGATCTTTCAGGTTCTTTATGTATTGATGACAGTTTGGTACGTACAGGTATACAACTTGAGTGTCCTCTCACCTTCAGTAATATCTTGTTATTGTACTTTTTTATCACATAGTTAGTGCTGAATTCCCATCGGTACATATCACTACAAGTGGTGCTTATTGGATTTAAGGGGCTTTGAAGTTTGAAAATATATGCTAATGAAACTGGTTTCATGGATGTCCGGGTCAAATAATGTTGTGTTTACCATTCCTCTAAAACTGGTTTCATGGATATAGACTGCAGAGCGATGTAAAAATTGGTAGATTTTTTTGGAGAAGTTTCTTATTCGTGGTACAAAGATCTTACTCTCTACGCAAATCAAGAATAGTGTTTAGATTTCTGCTAGATAAGAGTAAATTGCTTCCATATCTGCAGACATGTTTTGTCTGGGACTGGGACTTGGCTTTGTTTCAGTTTTGTATGACATGCTAGGTAATTCTCGGTTGTTTCAGTTTTGTGTGACATGCTAGGTAATTCTCGGTTTATTGTATAAATCTGGCATGTTTTTTTATCTTTGACTTTTTACTGATTAGTAAGAGGGAGCAGTGCATTTTTCTCATATGTATTCCTGGAAGAGGCAGGCGAGTTCTATAGTGGAACTATGGAGTGGTTACATAAGCCAAAATAGCCTATTTTGTAAATAGGTAATTCATGGTGTTTTTGGATTTTCTGACCAATGATGGTAACCGCTCTTTATTCCAGATAGTTGCCAATAGGACCACATGTTCTAATAATGAATATTTTTTGTACTTATCTAATTGACTCTTTTTCTCATGAAACTGTCCTCATAATTTGATTGGTAAAAAGATGGCTGAGTAGACTGACATGGAATGACAGAGTCCACCTCTGAATCCCGACTAAAAACATGGCCACTGCATAACCAGTGCAACTACCAGAACTCAAGATCTGCAGTGACAACAATTGTTCTTGGTCAGCAACAGTGGACTCCTCCAGCTAGGTTAGGCATCGGCACTTATGACTTAATTTCATTGATGTTGAGAATGCAGCTTTCAAGCTCTAGGTTGTCGATGCATCTATGAGTAGGACTGACTAGGACATGTTCTTTAAGGTGACCTGAGTTCCTTAGTGTCGAATAGATTAGCAGTTCACTACGAAACATAGATTGTTACTCAAGAAGTTTTTTTTTTTTTGCGTCATGCTTTTCTAGATAATACTGTGAATCTGCCTCCTGGATAATATCTGGCCCCTGTGAACAGGCGCCGGCCATGATTCAACCAAGATGGCTGTCATATCTTCTTTGGTTCCCAGTAAATTATCTACATCCTCTTAGATCAATATACTTTACATTATGTTTGAGATCCTAAAGGTTTTATTACTATTTCTCTGATGAAATGGATGGAATTATCCTTACTATTGTAATACTCATTGACCATTCAGCTCGATTAGGCGATTTTGGTTACCATTGTTTGTAGACAACTATGTGAGTTGTATATTGATGTCTTCGGGATCATTATTTGATCATTCTGAATGCAAAGTTTTTGCATCACCGTTGTATGAATAGACTATTGGTACATTCACCAGTAAGAATCAATTTCATTGTACATGTCAAGGATAACTAATATTTGATCCAGTGATGTCAAATTTTTAATTTGCACGAGGCTTCTGCTAATTTCTCTTGAATATGACAAATGGATTTTGTATGGAACATGTGTG
This sequence comes from Miscanthus lutarioriparius, assembly GCA_904845875.1. Lineage (NCBI taxonomy): Eukaryota > Viridiplantae > Streptophyta > Magnoliopsida > Poales > Poaceae > Miscanthus > Miscanthus lutarioriparius. Next base: position 24,832,068 of record CAJGYO010000017.1, read on the forward strand.
AAGCTAAAGCTATGAGATGTGACCCATATATTTGTAGAGTTTTTGGCAGTAGGATTTGCATAGCTGCTGGCTTTAAAGTTGCTTGTAACTGATTTAGCACGAGGTGCTTATCATTATCCAATCTCACTATCCTCGATTCCTCTCTTAAATTTTGCAGTGATTCATCAGAACCTAATTCATGTGATTTGGTTTGCAATTGTGGGCTGATGATGAAAACCTTTAGTTATCTCAAGAAGGAAGGTTGAGCATTCAGAGTGACAAGGAGTACCGTTACACTGGGACCAATGGTAAATGCTCATTTGGTTTCTGGCTCCATCGATTGAGAAGGGCAGCAGGCCAGCAGCTCAGATTTGCGATAGGGATTCACACCACAGCAACTAAAACCGAGCTGGTGCTCTAGAACCTTACATCCTTCGGAGGGTAGGGACAATATAGGTGACATAAGACTGCATTTTGGCTCCGGCATTCGAGAGAAGCTATTGGTGAAGAAGACGAAGAAAGAATCTAGATAGAATATTATGTATTTTTATTTTAGATCTTTTCATGTGTAATTTAGGAATGTACTGTGCCAAAATTTAATATAAGTCCCCCTCTTCTTTGCAAAAGAAAAACATAGATGACATAAGCACCGCCTCCATGCAAGGAAGGTGGTACAGGAGTGAAGGAGTGAGCATTGCAGTCAAAGCCGAGTCGTGTGGCTCCAAATAGGACTAGGAGGGATGGCGAGGGATCTAGAGCTTGTGCCCAAGTGGCACCACAATTTGATCATAATGTCATGATTGAATTTGTAACGCATTGTTTTATTGTATCTTTAGGCCTTGTTTGGATGTTGTCTGATTTAACTCAATTCATATGTGTTGGGGTGAATTGGAGTGGAACTTAAACTAAATTTCATCTTAATCCACTCCAACACATGTGGATTGGGGTGAATTCGACAATATCAAACGAGGCCTTATCGAAATAAGCTTTATGTGATCCGGAGTGGTGTCACAGACCATTTGGACCACCTATTGTTTTTCCATGATAAATTATTTTAGGGGGAAACATCTTGGTATTTAGAAATAAAAGAACAATAAGATACAAGAAGCGGTAGAAAAGATAGTTGTAATAAACTATGTTCTTATAGTATGAACTAGATTGTTTCAATTTCACATTAAAGCTTGAATAGATCGTTGTAATATTAATTTGTTCAATATCGTTTTTTGGTATCAATATAACACACGTTTTTATTTACATTGTAGTGGTATTATTTTTGGATTAAATGTTAATTTAATGTCGGTATTTAATTTTACAGATGTTGTATGATCATGTATTTTTAGTACAAAAGTTTAGATGTTTCAGTAGCACGCACGGGCATGAACCTATACAACTATAAAAAGAAAGAAACTAAGATCGTCGGTTCGTGCGACATTCGTTTGGTGTCGCCGCTCTGCCTTCGTCGTGCGATCCCGCGACTCCGCGATGCCGATTGTTTCATCGCCGCCAGGTGGGCCTCCCTTCCCGCGCGCCGTGAGCCCGTGCGATACCGCGACACCAGGTGGGCCTCCTTCCCCGCGATCACGTTGATCGCGCACCTTCCCTTCCTCATTGATCGCGGATCACGTTGATCGCGCACCACGTTCCCTTCCTCATGCGATCCCGGTCATAGAAAGCACGACGACGTCGACCAAAGATTAGCAGATCGAGTTCGCGGTGTTTTGATCGCCACCATCAGCGGCGGCAGCGTGGACATCTGCGCCATGGTCGCCGAGCACGAGAAGATCGAGTGGGAGGTGCGGCCCGGCGGGATGCTGGTGCAGAAGCGGCGGTCGCCCGAGGACGACGCGGCGGCCGTGGAGTACATCCTGGTGAGAGTCTCCACCGGCTGGCAGTGGCACGACGTCTCCATCGACGCCACCGCAACCTTCGGTACGTCCGTCGCCGTCTACTCCTCCATGCTCCGCGGCACCGCATTAGTGCCGGGACGCCAAGAGCTTCTTCATCGACGACCGGCAGAGCCACGACTGGTCCCGCACTCGACCGCCGGCTTCCAATTTCAATCCGTCATCCTCGCCATCGCGCGGCGTGGCCGCCCTTGCCTGTCACCCATCGCAGTTGCAGTGGATGGGGCTTGACAGGCCGAGCGACTCCAGCAACGAGCCCCCGGACCGGAGTTCAGGCACCTGAGTCGGTGGCCGATCACAGGGTAGGCATCATTACTTGTCACGACTGAGATCCCCAGCGTCTACCACGGCAGGTGCCGCTGCACCGTTCGCTCTCCGGCTTGGCCGTTATGTAGCGGCTTTCTTGCGGTGTTTTGATAGCCAGTTCGTTTCTTCCTTGAATTGCAGGTGTGTCAAGATGATGTTGGACAATTCAGAAGGTACCTCCTCAAAAGACTTGGTTTAGATGTTTGACTTATTTTGCGGTCGTTGTGTGAGATGAGGGATGTAAAATTGTAAAAGTGGGAGCCTATTTATTGCTGATCCACGCTGCTGCCACAACCATGGCCACTGCTTACAACATGTTTGTACAAATGAGTCCCTGCTCAAGTGCTCACAGCCCAGATGGACCATCCAGTGTTGTGGATTAGAGTGGTGTACTTAACTTAGCCATACAAATTTGCATTAAATAAGTTTACATGAAGTTGGGTTCTATGATATGATTTTTTATTATAAATTTGTTTCAATATTATATCCATTATTATTGTCCAAAAGCAACAGATGGAGCGATGATCCTGGAGATTGTATGGTCAAATTGAGTCGTGCTTCAACTAATCCTTTTTTTATCTCGTGCTTCAACTAATTGTGATATCAGACAAGGCTTGGTGCGGTGGTGAGAGCTGTCTCACTGAGTCACCAGGTCACGGGTTCGAAGCAACCTCTCCGCAGATTTTGCGGGGAAAGGCTTGCCTCAGTTTTTCCCTTCCTCAGACCCCACTCATGTGGGAGCCTTCGGCACTGGGTCTACCCCTTTAGACAAATGGTATGCCTTATCTATGCCACATTGGTTGTATAGTATTATTGGATTTTCCATATTTGTGATGTGTCACTTTAATGTCGGTATTTATTTTCACAGTATTGTTATCTTATCGTGCGATCCGTATATTTTTAGTACAAAAGTTTATCTGTTCCGTAGCAACGCACGGGCACGCTACCTAGTCTAGATATAATATTATATCTAGATACATAGTAAAATAGATGTTCCAAAAAAAGTCGAAACGACTTATAATTTGAAACGGAAGGAGTACTTCATGTGTTCTAATGTGTATTTGCATCTGTTGAAATGCACCTTTATAGATTTTTAATATGTATTTAGTTAAAGTCTTAGCTTAATTTCCATAAGCTTTTGTTGCATCATTTTGCGACGAGTGTTAAGTTTGAACTCTTACGGTTATTATATTTTTTATTCGAAATTTCCTTTTATTTTTCTATTAGAAAACAGATTCTATGTCCTAGACTTTAGCTTTAGTTACTATAATAACATAAATAGTCGTTTCAGTTTTCTCGATGGTACTCAATGATCAAGATATTATTATAAAGAATTATATATGTAGTAGCATCTTCAGCGCCTGCTTCCGGATTCAGGGCCGGCTCTACAATTTTAAGGCCCCTTGGGCAAGCAAGACAATAAGAACCCATTGAACTAATCTTCTTGTTTTCTTTTCTGAGCATCCGACAAATGCTTCTTAGATAATACCTAACATATTCAAGTAATAAATACATTGAGTTAGAAATTTGGAACCCTACCAGGCCAGTTTACAAGCAAAGGCACATACACAAAACAAATAAAAAAAACAGGCTTCATTGCTTCAGTACTGTGATGCCCCTAGTTATAGCACCCAAGGATCGAATCTAGAAATTGAAAATTGGAAAATACTGTGATGTTGTGATGATCGGTCATGGATGTTGCTTACTGTGACGATTGGTGTCGCGCTTGCCACCGTCGTCCTCACAGCTCGCGTGTCCCATCGCGTTCGCTCCATCGCGGCGGTGTGCGATGTGCCGGCGAGTCGCGTCCTGGTGAGAATAGCAGGCACTAGGATAGGGCAACTGGGTGAGAAACTGAGAATACGAGGCGCCGCCCCAGGGTCCCGGCGACCGCACCGGCCTGCCCTGGATTACCCCGCTGAAAGGTCGAGATGGCGGACTAGAGGGGGTGAATAGTCTTTTGTAAAATTAATCGCGTCGGCTAACCAAAACAAATACAGAAATACAACTATCGGTCTAGCCAAGACTACACCCCTCAATGTATGTTCTATAGCACCTTGCAAAGATACTAATAAAGCAACTAAGGTGCCAGGCTAGTTAGAACTCTCCTAAACAATTCTAGGAGCAAAGTCACACAAACCTATGCCACTAGTACTTTAAGTAACAAGGGAGTTCATACACATGCTAGTAAGCAAAAGCACAAAGCTAACTAAGCTCACTAGCAATGCTCAATAACAAGGCAACCAATGCCTAATTAGAGAGCGCAAATACTTAGCTACACAAACTAAGCAATGTGACTAACAAGGTTACTAAAACCAAATTAGCCACGCAAGGGAGCTACTTCTATGCTACACAAGCAAGAAGGTAATTAGCTAGCTACTCAAGCTATCTAATTACAAGAGCAACTACACAAGCTTAAGATATATAAAAGTAATTGCAAACTTGTGTAATGAGGATGCAAACCAACGGGAAGAACAAGGTTGACACAATGATTTTTCTCCCGAGGTTCACGTGTTTGCCAACACGCTAGTCCCCGTTATGTCGACCGCTCACTTAGTGGTTCGGCGGCTAATTAGCATCACCCGCTAAGCCCGCACGTCGGGCACCGCAAGAACCTACCCCTTGAGTGAGGGTAGCTCAATGACACGCTTTACTAAAGTTGCTCTTCGCGACTCCCACGGGGCGAGCACAAGTACCCCTCACAAGCTCTTCTCCGGAGCGCCGCACAAGCTTCTTGCGGGCTTCGACGGAGACCACCACCAAGCCGTCTAGGAGGTGGCAACCTCCAAGAGTAACAAGCACCACCAGCTTGCAACACGACCACCTAGTGCCACTCGATACAACCTCACGATACAATCGCACTAGAATCGCTCACTCACACAATCGAATGATCACTATCAAGTATATGTGTGATGGAGGGCTCCCAAGCACTCACAAGCATGGACACTAAGTCCCTTGAGGTGCTCAGCACCAGCCATGGCCGAAGGCCACTTCTATTTATAGCCCCAAGGGCTAAACTAGCCGTTATCCCTTCACTGGGCAAAAATCGGGTCGACCGGACGCTCCGGTCGTGTTGACCGGACGCTGGACCTCAGCGTCCGGTCGCCCGCAGACGGCCACGTGTCCTGATTCCAACGGTCACTTGACCTGACCGGACGCAGCATCAGCGTCCGGTCGTTTCCAGTAAGGTACCCGAGGCGTAATTCTTTGACCGGACGCGTCCGGTCGCACGTGATCGGACGCAGCCCAGCGTCCGATCACACTCCAGCTTCTGCGTCACCGTACGTCAGCCTGACCGGACGCACCCTGCCAGCGTCCGGTGCTTTCAGACCCAGCGTTCGGTCAGTTGACCGACGCCAGCGTCTTCGCGATCAACTCGTTTTCACTTCTAACTTCTTCACCCTTGCTCCAATGTGCCAACCACAAGAATTTATATCTGGCGCAATAGAAAATAGGCATTCCATTTTCCCGAAAGCGCCTCAACCCTGCAAACACCACCTCCTTTGTAAATGTGCCAACACCACCATGTGTATGTGTGTTAGCTTTTCACAATCATTTTCCAAAGGATGTTAGCCACTCAACTTGCCACGCCACTCGATTCTAGCGACGATGCAAAGTTAGATCACTCGAGTGGCACTAGATGATCGATATGTAAACAAGTTTGCTCCTCTTGATAGTATGGCCATCTATCCTAAACCCGGTCATCAACTTCTCTACACACCTATGACCGGTGAAATAAAATACCCTAGGTTATACCTTTGCCTTGCGCATTCCATTCCATCTCCTCCAATGTCGATGCAACACATGCACCAACACGATCAACAATGATATGATCCACTTCATATCATCACGTGATCATATTGGTTCATCGATCTTGACTTCACTTGCCCTTCACCGTTGCCATCGTCCATCGGCGCCAAGTCTTGCTCAAGCTTCACCGCCACGCGGTCCATCATTCCAAAGCCTTCGACTTGCCCTTCACGCTTGCAACCGGTCCATCAAGCCAAGTCTTGTCTTGATCTTCTCCACCTTGATCACATGACTCAATGTCATGTCTCATGTGCGTTAAGCTCCTTCATCATCACATGTGTGAGCTTTGCAACATCTCTAAGCCATTTTCACCTTCATGGCATATGTTGCTCACACACATGTACCTATAGACTAATTACCTGTGTATCTCACATAAACACAATTAGTCCACCTAGGTTGTCACTTAATTAACAAAACCAAACAAGGACCTTTCACCCGCTCCCCCTCTCCCGGTCACAGCGAAAGGAAAACAGGGTTCCTAATGCAAAACTGTTCATTAGCTTTTTTTTTCGTGGGCAAAAAATTATGGCCCTGGTGGAACGCATGGGTATGTATATAGTTATTTAGAAAATAAAATAGATCTAATGATTATTATTACCAATGATAATTGGGCCCAATCATTTTTTTTCGGTGACATTTTTTTATGATTCTAGTACGTCTTGTGAGTATTAACATGGATATCCAATTAGGAATATTAACATCCTCTGTGCAGATTTTTTATATGTATTTAGTTGATACCTAAGTTTAAGTCCTATAAGCTCTTGCTATATCTTTTTGTGTCATCATAAGTCTATATTTTGGCTTTCAACTTTCGATGTTATTAGTTATGTCTATTTTTAATCCATGTGTTGAGTTAAAGATCAAGTGTTTTGTTTTATTCAAAAATATTCTTTTATTTTTTATTTATAATATATTATAATTCTAGCCTACACCCCGTTACTATAATGGCTTAAATAGTCCTTTCAGCTTGCATGTGGCACTTAAGATGTTGAATTTGCTATATTTATTAAGAATTATGTGTAATTGTTTTATGAAAAAATACCATGCTTAAAATTGAATCACCACATTTGATATGTCATAATGTTTCAATCAAAATTATAAACTTATTTAATGTATAAACTTACAAAATTTATTGTCATGGAGTGTTAATATACTTTAAGTGAAATTATCAATTTCATTGATATATGGTTTGATACACGAGAACATTCTTCTACGCTCGATAAAATATTAAAAAAGAAACACTTATCCTAATGCATGCATGTTTGCTTGTCTGTAGATAGTGCATAGTATTATGTTTACTTTTAATTTAACATTGGTACACGTGTTTAACGTAGAAAACATACACATCCTAAGTATTTATATGTAGATTTTGAGAGATATTTTATTTTATTTTTTACAGCCACACTTGTGCGTAATTTAGATATAAATTAAATTTGTTATTTTATATTATTTGTTGTAATTTACATGTGTAATTTAGATGTAAACTTAGGAATTACTTTGCAATATTTTTTGTAATAGCAAAGGCGGAGAATTTGGATCGAAATTTAAGGGGTTATTTTTAAATTATATTTCATAATGATATATGCCTTTAATTTATATACAAATGTAGATGGTTATTTGAAATTATTTTATAATGACAGGTTATAGGGAAATTAGGGGGGTTATTTTTATTTATAATGGCAAAGGTGGGTAAGTTTTTATAAAAAAAAAGAATACATCTAATGACATTAGTGACGATGATAATCAAATTCTACAAAATTAAAAGCCAACGATTGATTATTGTGAGAACTTTTCTAAGATTTATGGTTTTTCCTAGCACAACCTATGAGGATTAACATAGTGGCCACCAAAGATGTTTGTGATTCTTGTGAAAATTGACATGGAGGATTTATGTTTCTTCGTATAGGCCTCCAAAGTTGTTTCTGATTATCACAAAAATTAACATGGAGGATATTTGTTTCCCAGTGCGTCTCTAAAACCTCCCATTAGTAACAGTAAGATACTTGTTGTCGTTTGTTATTATATTATATTTGAACTGAAAAGCTTTGCAATATTCATAGAGTAATTATGGGTGTGACATTTAGTATGCATTGTATGTTTTTTTTTGGATAAATGCATTGTATATTTTTGTCCCTTCTGCGGAAGGGGGAGAAACCAAGGCTGTAGAGAAATGACGAAAATACCCCTAGTGGTCTGCCACTGCCACAGCTCAGAGTAGCGTGAGAGTCCTTCGTACACATGGTGCAAGAAAAAATGAGTGGACCAGAGGACATCCACGTGTCGTGCCAATGCTTATTTTATTTCAGTGACAGGAGACACAACCACACGGTGACGTGCGGCGGTTTTTTTTTAATAGTGGATCCCACCAACTGATACCCTGCGTCTGCTACTCCCTCCGAAAAAAATATAATTTAGCTTTGAAATCTGAACACACCTATTAGCGTAAATTTTGTGGGAAAACGTTTAAACTCTAGGATTGTAATATTTTTGGGACGGAAGTAGCTGATAAAAAAAGTCCCTTTATTAATTTCACTCTGAAATTCTATGTGTAATAAAATGCTCACAAAGTTTACGTGTCCCAGTTTACTGTTAGCTGTGCAGGCTTCTTCTATTCTGATTCTTCGACCAAGGCCATGTTTAGTTGCGCAGAGTTTATCTACACTGTAGCTATAGTCTCATTTTGTTTTTATTTGGTAATAATTGTCTAATCGTTGACTAATTAGGTTCAAAACGTTCGTATCGCAAAGTACAACTAAACTGTACAATTAGTTTTTGATTTCATCAACATTTAATACTCTGTACATGTACCTCAAGTTTGATGTGACGAGAAATCTTCTTTTTACATGGTGCCAAAATTTAGATTTTGGATGAACTAAACATGGCCCAACTTCATTTCACTCACGTTGATTGGAATCCCATGAAGATGCGCGGGTCCTGTTTTACTCGCACAGCTTTACAGCATAGGGGAGCGGTTAGCGCCGCGCCACCGCTAGTCTAGGGAAGCATACGGATACGGCACTCAACTCAATCACCGATTCACCGGACGAATAATCATCATAATCATGACATGTTTGCTCCAGTGATCCTTTCTTCGGGCTGCAGCCTGCAGCTGCAGGACATCAATAGCATTGAGCAGAGCTAACTCCGAGTCAAGCCCCAGCGGTCTGGCACTGGCAGCTTAATCGTGCCATCCTAACTAAGCTCTGGCTCACGCCGCCAGCATGAACGGCGAACCACCTCACGCCAAAGGGCCTTGCCATCTGAACCGCTTCGCCGTGCAGGGCTCGATCGGATGACAGATAGGCGGCGTGTTCCGCGGGCGAGGCTCGATCGGAGCTCCCGCGCATGCATTTGGGTTAGCTCCCTGGCTTCTCCGGTTCCATGAGGCGCAGGGATTCGCCGCGCGCGTGTTCATGAACTGCAACCGCACAGCCGTAGAGAGCACCAGTACTGTAAACGTCGCCGCGACGACGATGGTATGTAGTGCGCTACTGGAGCTGCGCTGGCCTGAAATTTTGTGCGCACGATCGATTCTGTGTGTGTGTATGTATATATATATTTCTCCAACGGTGACCTTGCACTGTTCGTGCCGACGTTGCAGGCGCTGCTGACGGAGAGACAGCCGCAGCCGGAGAAGAAGCCGCCACGGGCGAGGCCGATGTCGGGGAAGGGCGTCGTCATGCTGTGCGCCGCGAGTTTCTTAGTGGGGCTGCTGCTCAGCGGCCGGGTGACGCTGCTGGCGCCGCCGTCGAACGCGCCTTCAGTCCGCGGCTCCAGGATCGCTCTGTTCTCAGATGGCTGCGACCAGAGTAGGCGTGTAAGTAACTAATGAGTAAGCACATTGAGCGAGCGAGCCTTATAGTTTTCTGGAGCACCAACCATACGCGATATGATCATATGAAATGTTTTTACTTGTTCCTGTCTCAGAAGCTGGACGAGAGCAGCCCCAAGGACATCATGAAGGAGGTGTCAAGAACTCACCTAGCAATCCAGTGGGTAGCATAAGTGTTTCTTATATAACCTGGGTCTGAGCTCTGAACTCTGAAGACTGAGCTAATAACGTGTCGGATGCATTCATGGCATGCACAGGTCCTTGGACAAGTCGGTGTCGTCGCTGGAGATGGAGCTGGCCGTGGAACGAGCCAAGCAGAACGGCGGCCTCGGCGTGAGCGTGCCGTCCAGGGGCCGCCTCCCCAAGGCGTTCGTGGTGATCGGCATCAACACGGCCTTCAGCAGCAAGAAGCGGCGCGACTCGCTGCGCGACACCTGGGTGCCCCGAGGGGACAGGCTGCGGCGGCTGGAGAAGGAGAAGGGGGTGGTGGTCCGCTTCGTGATCGGGCACAGCGCGACGCCCGGCGGGGGCGCTGGACCGCGCCGTCGACGCGGAGGCGGCGGCGACGGCGGACTTCCTGCGGCTGGACCACGTGGAGGGCTACCACGAGCTGTCGGCCAAGACGCGGACCTACTTCGCCACCGCCGTCGCCACCTGGGACGCCGACTTCTACGTCAAGGTCGACGACGACGTGCACGTCAACCTGGGCATGCTGACGAACAGGCTCAACAAGTACAGGGCCAGGTCCAGGGTCTACATCGGCTGCATGAAGTCCGGCCCGGTGCTGTCGCAGAAGTAAAAATATATAAATGCATCTGAACTAGATCTGTGCTTGCTTGACCTGCACTGCATGGCTAACTCCATGAGATGGTGGTTGGCATGGCAATGGCAGGGGCGTCAAGTACTACGAGCAGGAGTACTGGAAGTTCGGCGACGAGGGCAACAAGTACTTCCGTCACGCCACGGGCCAGATCTACGCCGTCTCCAGGGACCTCGCCTCATACATCTCCATAAACCAGTAAGCTAGCTAGCGTTCCTGGTTTGGCATCGACGTCGACGTCGCTCCGACCCGTTCGCGCACACAAGCGTGCTCCGTGCTGACAGTTACTGACCATCCATGTGTGCGTGCTTACGCTGCGCGCCGCGAACGAAAACGACGCATGCTGCAGGCCGATCCTGCACCGGTTCGCCAACGAGGACGTGTCGCTCGGCGCGTGGCTCCTCGGGCTGGAGGTCGAGCACGTCGACGACCGGAGCCTCTGCTGCGCCACGCCACCAGGTACGTACGTAGTGCAGGGATCCTTTGCATATGTGACGGCCCGGATGGGGTAAAAGCTTTTGATTTTGGCTCCTGCCCCCTGGGGTGTACGTGGTGTGCAGACTGCGAGTGGAAGAAGCAGGCCGGGAACGTGTGCGCGGCGTCCTTCGACTGGTCGTGCAGCGGCATCTGCAAGTCCGTCGACAGGATGAGGGCCATCCACAGCGCCTGCGGCGAGGGCGACGGCGCCGTCTGGAGCGCCGCCATCTGATCTCTGACTCTGATGATCCACCAAAACCATCATCAGCACCAGGCTTTACCCTTTTCTAATGTTTTTTTTTCTATTTCCTCTAGATTTTTCTGGAACATGGAAACCATCATTCATGGATGGTAGCATAGCACTCTCAGAAATCAGAGCTGAGATACATCATACACGCAGGACCAGCCACCTGCATTCTCATGTGCTATTATATTGCCGAGTGCTATTTCTCTACTACCAGTACACCAAGTGGTTGTAGCACGATGCGTGCATATGCTTGTGGAATCACAGGGTCCTGCTGTTTAGTTTTGCAAAATTGCAATGTAGTTCGAACAATTCCTTTTTCATTCGTGCTTTTGCAAACTTATGACCCATTCTGGTGAATAACATCAGTTAGTAGAAGTGTACAACTTACAACACCCAACAAAGCGTGCTGCTACTGCAACGCGCCTTGCAGCTTGCATTGAGCCATCAGAAAATTAGTAGCACTGTCCGGCTGTTGAGGAGTTTTTGGCGCAGGCAGCAACATTGACACGTGAGAGAGCCTGGCTGGCATAAGAAGGTCCTAAACATCAAAGGGAACAGCTAAACCTAACGGAAACTGCACACGAATCATCCACTGATGTAGCAACCTGCACTGCACTGCGCCGCAAGTGTGTTATTCCGGGAAAAGATCTGGCTAGGCCAAGGCATGTCTTAGCCACCAAACTATGGCCTAAAAGTTAGGCAAATGAGCAAAACAGGGCATCGAAAATATTATTAGTACTTTGTCATTTGTCCTCCTGCCACAACTTCAAACCTAATTCGAAAACGCTCCTTATAGGGCGTCCGTCCGCACGGACGGACAAACCCCGCACTTGCTCACGCCGCCCCCGCCCGTGTCGCCCGCGTCGCCTGCTCGCTCTACTAGCGGGACGGACCCCACTCGCGCCCGCCCCCACCCACGCCGGGCATGGCGAGCCCGATGTGCTAGGCGCTCGCCAGCTCGCTCCCGGACTCGCGCCTCTGTCATGTTGTGCTCCATCCGCTTTGCCCCTGCCCTCATCGAGGTCCGTGCCACCGCCGAGCTCCATACCTACGACCTCCGCGCCACTCCGCTGCTTCGAGCTCCGTGTCGACGAGCCTCCATTCGTCCAAGCAGCAAGCAAATGTTACGCTGAAAGTGCATGTTGCAATAGTATGTTTCAAGTGTTTCAGATGTTTCCGAGGTATGTTGCAATTGTTGTATATAGATGTTTTGCAAAAGTAAATCGGAATGTTGCACATGTTGTAATGGTTATACACGTATGTTTCAAGTGTATGTTCCAAATATTTCTGTGTCCAGACGAATGTTGCAAGTGTTTTGTCTGGATGTTGCAAAAGTAGATCTAGATGTTGCATATACATGTATGTTGCAAGCATATGTTTCAAGTGTTTGCAGGTGTTTCATACGTATGTTTGTAAAAGTAGATCTGGATGTTGCTTATGTTTTCAATGGTTTTTAAATGTTTTCCAGGCATTTTTGCAAGTAGTTTAGACGCTTGTTTTAAGTGTTTCATATATCTTCTTTTCTACGTTGCAACTGTTGCATTTGGATGTTTCGAAACTAGATCGGGTGTTGCACATGAGATGCGCGTGGAAAGCGGCCGGCGGCGCGAACGACGTCCGGGGCGGCGTCGCGAACTCGTCGCGCTACGTGCTCGTTCGCTCCCTGTGCGGGCAGAACCTAATTGGTAGGGCACTCTGCTAATCCGCTCCCAATGTCTGATAAGCGGCCACTTTTCTTTTCTTGCTTTTATTTTTTCTTCTAGGCAACTTATATTTAAACAATTTTCAAAAATATAGTTATAGGAATTGATTAAAGGGTAGAAGAAAGGAAACCGACTTAAGAGCAAGAGCCGCCCTGAAGCTCTATCAAATGGGGCTCGAGATTTGTCACTTGTTTACCAAACGGGGCTCTGTGACACAAGTGTTAAACAGTCTATGCTTTACTGCTTCGGCCAGCGAACATGTGACGAGTAAAAACGGACAAACATATTCAGAGTGGACACATTCGCAACAGCTAAAACAAGGCCGCGTGCATCCATCCATCCGACCGTCTATTTACACATTACGCATCTCAAACTCAAGCACTCATAACACTCAACTCACTGCCCCTCGGATACTGATAGCAAAATTCATTACAACAGGCTCCCTCCGGCGTACGGCCGGCCGGCCGACCGGGTCAGTCCCATACAATCGCGGAGTTCTTCGGCGTCACCATCTCGCTGTGCGGCGCCGGCCCTCCCCTCGAGAGCGGCCTGGCAGCGGGCACCATCGGCGCCAGGTAGTTGCCTACCCGGACGTACCCGCGCGCGTCGTACCGCCCGGCGTGGTGCTGCACGGGAACCGGCACGGGCGCCGGCGGGTACTGGTGCTGGTAGTGGTGGAAGTTGTTCTGCAACAGCAGGGGCCCCGGCCCCGCGCCTGCGTGCCTTGGCGAGCCGCTCACGTAGCCCGGTATGCTGCCGTCCACGCCGTGCTGGTGCAAGCGCTGCGCCGCCGCATCCAGAGTTCTGAGGTTCGGCGAGCTCCGGACGCGCTGCATCCCGAACCCGAACACGGTGGGCGGCTCGGCGCCCACAGCGTTGGCGCGCGGGGAATTGCCCGCCGAGACGGCGCCGTGCGTCTGGGCGGAGAACGGCGGGCTCCCGTCGGGCGAGGCTGGCACGGTGGCCACGTAGCGCTCCTCTGGCTGGAAGTGGTGGTGTTGCTGATGGTGGTGGTGGTGGTGATGCGGGTGGAGGCGCGACAGGCCAGCGTAGCGGGCAGAGGAGGGCACGACGGTGGGCGCGGCGGCCTGCGGCGTGAAGACGTAGACGCGGAAGCGCGGGGACGTGGTCGGCGAACGCTTCGCCTCGAGGCGGTCGTACTCGTCCAGCATGTGGACCAGGTCCTCGTCGCAGGTGACGGAGACGAGCACGTCGAGTTCCTCGGCGACGGAGAGGAGCTGGTACTTGATGGCCGCGACCTCCGTCTTGAACATGTCCTCCACCTTCTTCTTCAACTCTGCACCAGGCAATGACAAACAGGCCTGCTGATGAGATCCGAGATCCGAAAGAGGCAGGTTACGGAGCGCGGCTCCCCACAGCGGATCGAGAAGGCAAGGAACACCCACCGCGGAAGCAGATGGAGCGAGGCACGGCGAGGACGCGGGTCTCCCCGCCGACGTACTTGAGCACGCCGTCGTGCGGGCGGGGCACGATGCGGCCGCCGAAGCTGCAGAGGATCTTGATGCGCCCTCCACCTCCGCCACCACCAGCTCCGCCCGCGCCGCCGCAGGTGCAGGTCGGTGAAAGATGCACGTCCTCATCTGTGGTCGTGCCCTCGGACTCCGTTGTCGTCACCGTTGGCGGCGCACCCATCGCGTCTTCTATCTCGGCCATGGTGTCGCTTCACCCAAATTCTCACTCGACGAAGGCCAGCAGCAGAAGCAGAGGACGCGAAGAAATGGCCCGTAACAGAGACCTGTACAGTAACCGCAGCACGATTTATCAACTTGCACAAACGGCCCTCGAGACGAATCCCATAGACGAGGAATCACATGCTTGGTATTTGGAGCACACAAGAACACAAAGATTCATTTTTTTACTCTGATGACCAGAGTATGAACCCATATCTTGGGGGAAAAAATGACCTAACCAAGCAAATACTGAAACGCGAGATGAACTCACACCAGAACGGTCAAAGAGGTAATGTTTCCCTAAAGACTAGTACGAAAAGAGGATCCCGAAAGCAACAACCACTTCAGCATCAAACCAAGCGTGCGGACATGAAAACGCCCCACGAATTCAACACGGATGTGTCATGTCTGGCGGAGCAATTAATCGGCGCTCATTGGTTGAGCGACAGCACATGAGACGCCAGCCTTGCAAGTTATGGGTTTCCTGGCCAGCATTATCCTTCCGACGAGCGCCAGAATAAACCAGACAAAAAAAAAAGGATGCATTTTTCTTTGGAGCAAGGAATCAGAGCGCGGCGGCCGGCCAACCTGTTATCAGACGGGACTCCAGAAGCCACCGCGCTGACGACGACGACCTAAAAGATTCCAAAATTGTAGATCGAAACTGCCAGAAGAGAACATCCATCCAGATGAGCAAATCAAAGAAACGCGTCGGCAGATCGGGGAGGAACCGGCCCAATCGGCAGGGAGAAGAGGAAACCGAGAAGGGACTCACCAGAGATAACGGAACGGAGTATAATCCAACCAACCGGAGGTGGCGGTTCCGGCGACGGACGAAGTGCCGCCGAGCGAGCGTCTGGAACCGACCCAGATCGAGCCGGACTAAGCAACAAAGAGGGGGGAAGCAAGGGGAAGGCAACCCCCGAGAATCTTAGTGGAACTGATCAATCTTCCATCCGGGAGTGACTGATCAATCGTCGCCTCTCCTCACCGGCGGGCGTGGGCGCGTGGCCGGATTTAGGGAGGAAGGACGGACGCGCACGTCGGGGGCTCCTAGATTCGAGGACCAGCCGCTCGCTCGCCTATTCTTGGGGAGAGGATGGGTGGGGGCCGTGTGTGGGCCGCTAGCTGATTTCCTCCCTCCGTGCCTGCGGAGGACTCTGGAACTGGAACTCGCGACTCGCCCGCCGGCCGCGCCCCCTCGCGCTCGCGAGCCGGTCGTGAAATAGGTGCCGGGCCGTCCGGAACGGTGCCGCGAATATCCGCGTCTCGCTTGGGCTTGCGTTGCGTGCCGTGGTCGGTTAGCGGGCCGCGCGACGGCTCTGACGCGCCGGGCGGGGGGCCGTTCAGCGTCGCCGTCTCGCCGAAGCGCGGTGCGAACGCGTGCCCCCTGCTTGGCGGAGCGGCGTCGCCACGACGTATATCCCTCGACGGTTGGTGCCCGTGTCTGTGTGTCACGTATACAGGCGTTTTGTTGGGCACGCACAATGCAACGCAGCCATGGCGTAGATAGATTGGTATGTGGATTTATATGAACCTACTGTACTGATATTTCTGCCCCCAACGCGGCGATTTGATCGTGTCTACGTCCTGTGGAAGAGGGCGCCGCCGTTTCATCGGCATCCCGAGCTGGCAGGGCACGGCGCGGCGGGCGGCGGCTTTAGACTTTGGAGTGCGTTCAGCCGCGGTGCGAGGGCGTGTGCCTGGCGGCGATAGTCGACTAGTAGTCGGCACTAGAAGTTGTCAACGGCCCTTTGTTTCATGGCACTTGACGGCGACTCCTCCGCGAACGCTGGCCGCCAGTCCTCCTCCTGGTTCGCCATCGTCAACGATTCCCTGGCAATGGCAGTCTTTAAGAAGAAGAAACGAGTAGGAAAATCGATGCCGTGGCCATTTGCTAGCCGGATGGCCGCCAATTTTGCTCATGGCTCGTGGTGTGGGTCTGTCTTTTTACACATTAATTGCCTATCGCAGACCGCTCAGTACTGAATCTGCTCAAAGCAGTGTGCAATTTGCTCCTTCAGCTCCATCCGAACGAAATTGGAGACGGGCGCGCGCGCGCGCGTATATACGGCCTGTTCGGGAGACCGTATCGTATCGTGGATTATTTACTGCTGGCTGGTTTGGTGTTCCCGGCTGGAAATTTACGATCGTTTACGAGCAAGCGAACAGGCTGATATATATTCATAGATGTTGAAGACAGCGTAGATATACGGTGTGCCACTATTGTTTGTCTGCAGAAGCACGAGTCACTGGCGTGGCGTAGCTATACGGTGTGTCACTATGCTCAAATCAAATTGCACACAAGGCTTGTTTCACCGATAATTAGTAAAATAATAAAAACAAATGATTTCAGACCTTGTTTAGATTACCTAGGCTAATTGTCCGTAGCTGGCTAATAGCTTGAGCTAATTGTTAACTGGCTAATAGTTAGCCACCTCAAATTAGCCATGTACGGTTTAGATACAAGAGCTAACAGATAGGTGGAATCATACATAAAGTCAGTTCAATACCTGGAATTTTTTCGCTCTCTACGTGTGCTACCAAGAGGTAGGATAGCATAGGGTATTTTGGTCCTTTTGTTGCGGATTGATACTTTTAGTCTAAATTAGTTAGGTCTCGACGAGACCCAATTTTTTTTTTAATTTAACCCTTTTTTGAAGAAAATTTATGTTTAACCCCTGGGCGACGTAAACTGATCTTTGGACCCTGTGGGTCGTCGCCGTTGCCTACGGCGCCGAGGTAACACGTCTCGGCGCCGTAGGTCTTAGCGTCGAGATGCCTGGCCGGGCAAAACGGGGGGCATTCAAGTGGCGCTGACGTGGCAGGTAGGTCGGCGCCACGGACCCTAGCACCGAGGTCGGAGCCACTGATCTTGGCGCCGACCTCGGAGCCATGGGTCTCGGCGCTGACCTCAGAGCCAAGATCCATGGCGCTGAGCTCGGATTCAAAACCCACGTCAAGGTTTCCCTGGCCGAGGCTCCTTTCATTTCTTCCTCCTTGTTCTTGGGTTTCTCTCTCCCCAAACCACCCAATCTCTTGAATCGAGCAATTTGACCTTGAAAAGTTGTATTTGATCCATAGATCTTCGAGAGTAAGGTATGTTCTCTCCCCTCATTTTTACGCATTGGTTTGATACTTTGCAACCCTAAATACGTTAGTACTTATTGTTTGAAGTGATTATTAATTTTTTGTATTATGTAACGGTGGGATGCCAAGACGTGGTAAAACTAGTAAACCAAGGTAATCTCTGTCAATCGTGTTATATTATTGGTTCATTTATGTGCAACAAATGGAAAACCCTAGGTTTATGGTTTAATGCTCATTGCTTTTGGTTCTTAGAACGAAATTGGTTCATTTGTAGTTATGGCCGGATGACCGAAAATGCCTTCAACCCATTACCTCTGTCTAGTGGTGTTCTAGTGTCCATATGCTTTTGCGGTGATCCTTGCAAGGTAGCGAAGTCCGATGAAGAGGATTTGCAGGCAACTGCTTGTACCCCTCCTCCTAGTCCCCATATATCATCTTTCAGGGCCATTACTTTGCCCTCCATGCTTTCCCATACTTTATATCATACTTAAATATCTTCTTAGTGATCTCCATAATTGTCCTGACCTTCAAGTTGGGCTGACCCTTCAATGTTCTGTACAACCTTCTAGCAATGAGGGTATAGGTCAACTGTCGATGCTTCTGATTTAGATCTTTCTAGGCACAAGTGTGTGGACCTACAATTTTGGTGATCTTCAACTTCCTTGTGGCCTTCTGTTTCCGAGCACAGACCCTCCAATTGCAATCTACATTCTCGCACATCACTGTGTAACGGCGCTCCACATAGGAGTGTCTCACCTTGAATGGTCTTTTACGTCTCACAGAATATTCCTGTAACCACCTTCTCAAAGTGGGCAAGTCCTTGAAGACCATGCCCTTCTGAATTTCTATGCTATCACCGGCCTCAGGACCCTCTAGCAGCTCGTCATCTCTTCCTTCTCCATAAGCATGTTGAAAATGACTGAGGTCGCTGAATTCATGAACTAGTGGATCACGATCAGGACACAAACGCCTGATGAGCTCCATTTCTTGTTCGCTCAAAGGTGTAATTGGGCGGTCATCATTAGAATCAACGGCTCTTGCTGTGCCATAAGGCTCCTCATCATCCACAATATTAACATCCACACCGTTAGAGGCTATAAACCCTGGGTCCACGTTGGTTGATGGAGGCATAGGAGGGCAACCATCATTATCAGGATTGTCTCCTGGATATAAAGCACAAATATGGATAGAATTGAGACAAAAGAATGGAATGAAGGAAGAATAACGAAAGCGAAAGTGTTACTACGTCACTTACTTGGATGATTCTGGGTCAAAGGGATCTCTTAAGGGGCAGCAACTCCATCATCGGACCGACATTTTGTACGAACATCAGGACATACTCCAACCTTATTCGGGGCAGATTGAGCATCGGGCACCAGAACCACATCTTCCACATTCACCTCGCGGTTGGATAACGAAGGGTCAGAAGGTGCTAGATTCTCCGATTCTGGAGAGAACCTATGAGAGGGTGAATGCCCATTAGAGGGTGAATACCCATGAGCGGTGGGATCATTGTACAACTTCCGCACAACCAAATCCAAACATTGAAACTTATTCTTCATGACAGTTTTGACATATTTGTCCCATCGAGCCTCTGATGCAATTGGGACCAACCGCATAAAAATATAGCCTGATTTACCATAGTGAAGTACCCCCTCAACTGAGATGCCATCCTCATTTGAATTGCAATGAAGCTCATCACGAGCACTACCAAACAACTCAGAAAACAACGGCCGATCATCGAACATGAGAGGCACCCTTTGCATTCCAACAAAACTGACATTCCCAAACTTATCTTCCTCCACACTTTCTTCATAATACAGGATGACTACGTTGTCCATCTAGTTGGTATGCACAATATCAAAGTTATTACGGATTTAACTAATAATGATATAACTAAATTACATATATAATTAAGTATCCCATTATCTACCTAAATAAATAAGTATCTAAACTACCTAGTTATCTATCTAACTATATAAGTAATTTTACTAACTACAGTTACTATAAGTACGACCTATATATAACTTAATTAGCTAACTATCTAACTTACAAATAAACTAAATAACTAAATTAACTACCCACAAAAGTACATAAATAACTAACAATCAAACACTCTATCTAAATTACTTAAATATATAACCTCTACATAACTAAATTGTCTCACTAAATACCTAAATTAACTAACTAAATTACATCACTATATAACTAAATTAGCTAACTAAACTATCTAAACTAACTAAATTATAAAACAAAATTATAGAAAATAAAAAATTACCTTACCTGAGTTGGCTCACGGCCGACCGAGGGAGAGGGGTGGCCTCACAGGGCGGCCGGTGGGAATTTTTTTTTTAACATTTTTTGTAAACTAATTTTAAATCTAACACTGTTTTTTTTCTTCCAAAACTAACACTTTTGGCCGCGCCTATTTCCCTAGCACGGCGAAACGTCTGTGCCGCGCCATGCATGATGGTGCGGCGATAGGGATGACGTGGCGACGATCGGGGCGCTTACCGGTGATGTGGCAGGATCTGCCGCGCCACCGATCTTGGTGCGGTAGTGGCGTGCCCTGATCGGTAGTGCGGCAGAGCCGGATA
The DNA here is from genome assembly GCA_904845875.1 of Miscanthus lutarioriparius. Lineage (NCBI taxonomy): Eukaryota > Viridiplantae > Streptophyta > Magnoliopsida > Poales > Poaceae > Miscanthus > Miscanthus lutarioriparius. The sequence continues at coordinate 24,852,524 of CAJGYO010000017.1, forward strand.
AAGGCCCACGGCCCAGTCCCGCCTGCCTGACTCGCCTGGCCGCCTGTCCGCCGCGCCTTCGCTCCCGCCACGCCTGCCCACCGCCGCGCCTGCCCACCTGGCCGCCTGCCTACCCGCCACTCCCAAGTGCTGTCGGCGCCCGGCCCTCTGTTGCCGCCTCCCTCCCTCCCTTCCCTTCCATTCCTCGGCCTCGTTCAAGGTATGACGCACTTTTTTATTTTCGTTTGAATGGTGGATTGAAATATTATGAATGAGAGTTAAGGTTAGGAGAAAAATTATGTTTGGGAACCATGGGCTATGGTTTGGGGAAGATATTAGTTTGATTTTATCGATGTTAAGGTTAATTATTTAGTTAGAAATATGTTTACCATGTATATTTTTGTTGTTATAAGTGTTTGTTATATTATTTGAGTTACAATGCAAATGGTTATATTTTACATTAATTTGTGTTGTTTTGATTGATGTTTAATTTGAACCGTTTTATTAGATGAAGAACATGTTTCGGGAGCAGTTGTGGTGAAAACGGGGTCGTCCTAGAGAATTATACCCCGACGAGTCTAGCAAAGATGCCCCCGTCCCTCCTAACCTCCCTATCCCTAACTATGACTGTGGTCGTCCGGTCGACGTGTTTTAATCGAGACATCCGGACACAACGGCTCGTTGCTTCTACACATGTAGTCGTTTTAATGTAAGTAATTGTTTCCGTATGTTTTTTTCTTCATTTGTATTACTAGGTTACTAATATTTTGTTGGAATTTTGTTGTGTAGGCCCATGAGAGGTGCCTTTTCTTTCAGTGGATCGACGGTGCAGACAAGTTTGACCCTAGGTACCTCCTTTTCGATGATTGGTGGAGAGGGCGACATCCACGAGAGCACTTCGAGCGGTGGGTTCCACCTCCCCCTAACCCCCCTCCAATGATGGCTAAGGAGATGCACTTAGCCGCAGTTAGACGACTCAAGGAACCTCTCTGTGCGATTGCGGAGATCGAGCTGTGATAAACCCTGAGAATACGTTGGAGTTTGTGTGTCCAAACAAACATGAAGTAAGTGCAAAGTGTATGTGTTGAAATATTGAGCTATATGTGTTCATGTACTAATGTCACCTTATTTAGGTGTTTTCAGTGGCGAAGTGTCGTTTCGAAGAGTGGTTGTATGGTCCTAAGAACCAATGGCCGGAAGAACCGCCAAAGGTTAAGAAAAAGAAGAAAGAAAGGGTAATTTACAAAGCACCTCCTGTCATGTGCGAATATGGTGTTAAATCCAACTATGGCCTAGTCCCTTCGGAGCTTGGAATAGGCCATTTATTGCGGCCATATGGTTGACTATGATGAGGTTGGTTATTTTGTGGTAAACATGAAATCGTATTTTGTTTCTTTTGCTAAGACATATATGATATAATTCTTTGTTTGAACAGAGCACTAGGAAATGTAGGTGGGAATGTTATGATGATCAAGCTAAGTTCTTGGATGAAGTGTGCTTGATGTGGGTCGTCGTACTCCACCTCAAGAAGGGGGTACAACTAGTGCTGCGTGGGAGGGGCCATCCTGTTACAAATTGATAAACAAAGAGTTAGAGTATTCAAATTAACAATATTCAAATTAACATTATGTAGCATTACAAAATTTGAACTACTTGTTATGCAATACAAACACAATATGAAAGCACATGTATATATTCAAAGTAACATTAACAGACATATTAAACAACTTCACTAGGAAAAAATAAGCAACTTCTATGTATGGACCTGCTGCCCTCGTCTTCTATGCCTGCTAGCCTTGTGACTAGGGTCTTTGTAAATGGTGCAAAGATTCCTGCCACGGGTCTCGTTGAAGTCTCCCCCTTCGTATATGTCTTCGCCGTACCCTCTCATAGCGTCTATGTCCCCCTTGAGTTGCTTCTTCTTCCTCATACCCTTCCCTACCTTTATTAGATCCAGATGCGGCACGTAGTCATAACCATTATAAGGTGACCACTGTGTCGGGTCAAGGTATGGCTCGAAGCTCATCTCCCAAATACTAACGGTGTTCGAACGAAGATACAAGGGTGACATATATGGCAGATCCTCATAGTTGTACCCGCGAACCTTACATGCCGTGATCATATGAGAGCAAGGGGCATGCATGATCTGAGGGACGTTGCAACTGCACTCTACCTTTTCAAGATCAACTCGGTAGTTTCATCCACCATAACGTTCGCCGCCCAAGCTTGTGCCACCCTTGCCCCGTACACTAAAGATATGGCGGCGGGGTCCATACGGCTCGGCGGTGTGCTGCTTGGCCAATTCCTCGGCCTCATTCAAATGTTCTGCTCCGGCCTTTCTAAAATAGCCCTACTCAGCTATATTCCTCTGCGTAAGTTCTCAACTCTTGATAAAATATTCGTTGCACTTATGAAAGGAGAACTCAACAATTCCAGACACAGGCAACAATCGAACTCCGATGAATACACGGTTGAAGGACTCCGAGGAGTTAGTGGTCATGATGCCATTCCTGAAACCCCCCTCGTCATATGCTAATGCCCACTGAGCCTTTTGTTCTATCTGCGCCTCTAACCAGGCCTTTCCCGCTTCATTTATCATCTTGTCTAGTTCTCTCTCTGTCTCCTTGAACTGGTGCTCTATACGTACACAACATAGAGCCTTTACCTTGTCACATACCTCCTGTTTCCTCTGATGCCGCCAGAAATTAGCGGCAAAGTGTCTCATGCACCATCTATGCACTAGAGGCGGGAACCCATCTATATGCTCAGCTGCAGCATTAAGAAGCCCTGGGTGATGGTCTGAGATCAAACATATAGTGCAAGATGGGCCAAGCACTTGTACACGTAGAAGCCGCATGAACCATGACCACGATTCATTGTTCTCTTCCGCTGCCAAAGCAAATGCCATGGGTACTATCTGGTAATGGCATACCATGAACATACCATGAACAAGTACTGGCATGGCATCAACCGGTGTGGGCATAGCATGTCTATCTCCCTGGTCACCATCTGAATCGTCCGAATTACTGCTAACTACATCACCGATCCTATCCTCCTCCTCCTACTCCTCCTCTTCTAGTTCGAACTCGTTCACATCGAAATCATTGCTTATATAGCCTACTTGACTTGAATGAAACTGCTCCCGCGTCAACTGACCGTCCAAATCCATGTTACCCTGAGCTGCTTCCCCTTCGACCCCTAATTCTTGCTCATTGCCTCCAACACCGTCAATGGACGGCCCATTCAGGACACCCTGCATCATGTACCCATTCTCCACCACCACCTCAGCCATGGGCACATTGGAACCTTGGAGCACCCTAGTGTAACGGGATCAGTGAGCAGGGTCGTGCAAGGGCATGAGGACATAGTGTGCCCTAGTCTTCCCAGTATCAAACCTCCCCTTCAGTGTGAAATCACCGCCAAACTTTGCATTCAAACGGACACAAAAGTCGTTGAAGCTAGGAGGTTCATCAAACCATTCCAATTCTTCTTCCATATCCTCAAACATAACATCTTCTCTCCTAACACTTCCTCCGTAAAAAACTCTAACACAATAATCCATCTACAAAAGCAATTCAAGAAACTTCATCAAGTCATCGTACATAATGTCTATAGTAATATTAATACCTATTCTAACTATAACTATACTAACTAATCTAATATTAACATCTATACAAGACCAACTACAGCAACTAATTATACTAAATATAATGTATAACTAGACTCACTAACTGTACTAACTAAACTAACTAACTTTACTATCTATACTAACTTACTATATTGCCTATACTAACTAAACTAACTAACTTTACTAACTATACTTTACTAATTATACAAACTTTATCTATTTTACTAATTTACTATACTAACAATGTCGATTCAATCAACAAATACACTAGGGGAGTACCTCGCGCAGCGGCGCTCGTCCTCGCGGCGGTGGCGCGCTAGACCGGGTCAGGAGGCGCGGGCGCGACAGTGAGGGCGGTGGCGGGCGTGGCGGGCGTCCGTGGCACGGCGGGCAGCCGCCATGCGTGGCTGTAGGGTGCGGCGGGCGGCGGAGAGGGTGGCGGCGGCGTCGTCCATGGCGAGTGGTAAGCCGTGGCGGCGTGCGCGGCGGCCGGCGGCGGCCACGAGGGCACGTGGGCGGCGCGCGGCGGTGGCGCATAAGTGGGCGCGGCGGCGGCGAACACGTAGGTGGGCAGCGCGGCAACAGCAAAAGAGGCGTGGCGTGGCGGCAGTGCGGCCGCACGGCAGCGAAGCGACCAGCGCAAAAAAGCTGGCGAAGCGCGGTGGTATTTACCTGTCTCTGCCGTGCCACCGATCAGTTCTCCAGTCATCGCCACGTCAACCCTCTCACCGCGCCACTATGCATGGCGCGGAACAGGCGTTTCGTCGTGCCAGGAAAATAGGCGCGGCCAAAAATGTTAGTTTTGAAAAAAAATGTAAACAGTGTTAGATTTAAAATTAGTTTACAAAAAGTGTTAAAAATAAAAAAAATCGTCGGTGGGGGGCAAGCGGCGCGCCACAGCGTAATACCGCGGTCCGCCACTCTGGGTGGGAAGCCGAGGAGAGCGGGGCCGCCTCTCCCACCGGTCTTGTGAGAGAGGAGGATGGGGCAACGAGGGCGGCCAAGGGAGCGGACAGGGGCGCGGAGCTCTTAGGAGCTGGTGCCACAGCCTGCTGCGGTGGCGCGGGTGGCTGGAGGTGGCGGCGCGGGCGGCCGGAGGTGTTGGAGCGGGTGGCGGCCGGAACGACGACAGAAACAGAGAAAGCTTGCGCCGGAGTCGAGAGGAAGAGGGCACGCTGTATAGGTATAAGACCTCGGCCCAAAGATCTGTGGCTCCGAGGTCGGCGTCTGGAATCTTAGCTCCGAGGTCAGCGTCAAGATCTGTGACTCCAACCTCGGCGCCAGGATTCGTGGCGCCGACCTACCTGCCACATCAACGCCACTTGGATGCCTTGTTTTTCTCGGCCAGGCATCTCGGCGCCAAGACCTCTGGCGCCCGAGAGACGTGTTACCTTGGTGCCGTGAGCTGCCAGGCGCCGACCCCGAGTCCAAAGATTAGTTTACGTGGCTCGGGGGTTAAACGTAATTTTTCTTCCAAAAGAGCCAAATTGCAAAAAATTCGCTCTTGATAACTAGTTAGCCCACCAAGTCCCTCTATTCAAGAGTTACACGCTTAGAGACCGTTTGGATCCTTTTATTTGGAGGAATTAAAATCTACTCGATAAATTAGACTATTTGTCTTGGAATTTAACATTTCACCACTTTTCAAGTTCACATATAAGCCTATCTCAAATTCATAGGGTAGCAGATGAAAAGTGATTCTATAGATCATCATTTTATGTTTTTATTTTGCAATTTATAACACACTCTTCAACTCGCTCCTCTACGGTACAAATGCAACACATAAGTATCTCTCTTATATAGCCAACAATAATAAAAAAATATAATCCATATACAACCATATTAGCTTAATTAATATATGTCTAAATTATGATTATTAAAACATATTCAATTCCAAGGATCCAAACGTGGCCTTATATAGTTAAAAATTAGATCGATATATTTAAACAAAATCTGAGATGAATAATCATGTCACACCGGCAAAAACTATTTACACCGTTCGGGATCAAAAGGTGAGTCATGCTAAATAGATTGAAGTGACTCATGGCTTATCTCTTGAGTCACAACAAAACAGTTTAGTATGATCAAGTTGAGGAGTCACGTCAAACTTTTCTATTGTCTTATTATACATCCCCTTTATTCCAAATAAGTTGTTTTCATTTTTCTAGATACTTAATTTTTATTATGTATCTAAACATAGTTTCTATCTAGATATATAATAAAACAATGTAACTAGAAAAACTAAGATGACTTATAATTTGAAACGAATGAAGTAATATATAATAGTGTTAAAAGAAATTGTCAGTATCGCTAAAAGCCAAAAGGTCTAGAAGTTAACGAAATTAATCAAAAAACAAGATTGTGCACTATTTATTTTTAATGATTGTCTAATTGCCTAGATTTAACTGAAGAGTCCGTGTCAGATATAATTAACTTATAAGAAAATTTGGAATTTCAAACTTAAAATTAGTAATTTGATTTCCATACTAATTGAACAGATGTAAATAAAGAGTCCATATCAAGCATAAACGATAAATAACTAAATTTATATTAGTACTGAAAGTGCATTTAGACCTCTATCGGGCTTTGGTGGTTGAATTACAAAATAATGAAGGACTAATGAGTTTGGTGAGCTTTTGGATAAGTTTCCATTACAATAATTATTATCAAACTTATATCATATCTCAAATGAAGAAAAGGCAAGCAAATTGATAAATATGTGTTTTATTTGCTTATACATTCTCGTGTTTTTGTCGAGCAAGTTGACTTTTGGAGATTTGCTGCCCCGATGTACTTGTTCTTATGTTTGTGGTTGTATATTTTGGATGAATCAACTTAGGTTTAGCTGTGAAAAGGTTGCTATGAGCTATGAGTGTGTTTGGATGGTGGCCGCACTATGCCACACCGCTGCCGCGGACACCGCGCTGCACTTTGGGCAACCGTTTGCTTTGCTGCCGCAGTCGTGGCGTCGCCATGCTCCTCCAGTTCATTTTTGCGCCCAAAGTTGCCAAGTGCGGTGGCCGATTTCTTCGCCGCACTTCCGGCGTGGCCGCGCGCCGTCCAAACATGCCCTATCTGCTGTGAAAAATGGTATTGTGATTTCTACTAGGATTGAAATAAAAACATCTAATAAACAACAAATGAAAATTTTACTAATTAATAGATAAGGTTTGGAATTTGAAATAGGAAAAATAGTAGTACTTAACTATGATAGATCTTAGACCCTGATTGGTTGCTTGCCAAAATTTGTTTGCCAAAACTTAGGCAAGCCAAAATTTTAGCAGCCATTTGGTTTGCTACCAAAATTTGCCAATACCTCACAATTGGCATGCCGGATCCATGGCAAATATTTTTGCCCTAGTTTTGGTAACTTTTTCTTTCCAAATCTTGGACATGGCAAATTTTGGTAGTGAACCAATCAGGCCCTTAATTTCTCGTTTGAAGCCCTCTAGGTTGATCTTGACACGTTTCGAGAAGACCAAAATAATATACACTTGTTTGAGTGATTATATAATGATTTAGATATAATCAAAGTGTCTATGACAAACATGATTAATGTAGAGCTTAATTGAGAATTAAAATGTTTAAAATAGTAAATTTCATATCCATACAAATAGAGAAGCAAGGTACATAAATAATGATTTAGATATAATCAAAGTGCCTATGCCAAACATGATTAATGTAGAGCTTAATTGAGAATTAAAATGTTTAAAATAGTAAATTTTATATCCATACAAATTGAGAAACAAGGTACATAAATAATGTAAAAAAAAGGGTTAGTTGGCATGCCACCTTGCTTCCCAATCTAGCGGCCACACTATTTACCTGAGACACCTAGCTAGTTTTTTTTTTGGACAACAAGACACCTTGCTAGTTGGCAAGCCAAAAAAAGGTTAAGTCATGATCAGTGCTATTATTAAAAATTTTATTTTAAGATTCAGAAAGGCTAAAAAAATAAACTGCTAAACAGGCCCTCTATCCAGCCTTTCCGTTATATTTAGCTCGGCTTAGTCTTATCTATGCATAGCCCAACACAGAGAACCGGCCCGGCGTCGAAGGGATTGCACTTGGACTGCTAGTCCGAAGTCCGTCTTGATCCAGAATCGAAGGAGCACTCGGCCTTCTGAGGTGCATTTCAGCGTGCGCTGCGAGGGCAAGGATCGCGATTCACCGTTCACGAACGACACCCCAACAGGCGTGGGACCGTCGTGCCCGCCCGACAGTGAGATTGCGCACGAACTCTCAGGACCTCGTTTGACTCCCGTGTCCTGATGGCATCTTTAGACCACTTGTCAAGGCCTGCGTCATGTTCCTCTGGGTTGGGTTTGGTTGGCTGATAAATCATAACTGAAAGTATGGTTGGCTGGTTTGGTATGAGAAAAAATACTGTTCGTTGGCTGATAAGACATGGATTATAAGGCAAATACGACCCAAATGAATCTTCGAAAATACGGTTGGCTAGTTTGGTGCAGAGTAAAAATATTGTTAGTTGACCGATAAAGCCAATTACGACCCAATGAATAGGCATTGACCTTAGCAAGCTTCTTGCTCAGTCGCACAGGCGTACAGCAATGGCGTATGATCATCTCGATCGTTTGCATCTTTCCAATACATAATCAAAGAAGAAAAAAGATCAAATATGAGCACTGCACTAACCACAAGATCAACTAGACGCATTGACAGTCTAGCACCCCGACATTTCTTAATCTGTTACAGCAGCAGCTGATGCATGATGCCATTACACTATTTTACAACCGGAAAAGCTTCTTGCACGCCTTCCAGATGCCACCCCGCTGCTTCTTCTCCTTCTTGTTCCTGCACTCGGCTTCCTCCTTTCCTGCCGCAGCATCTTCGTCTCGCTGCTCCGTCTTCTTGTTCTCCACCTCCTCGGCAGCTGCGGCTTCGTCCTCGCCGCGCTCCTCGACCGTGTCAGTGTCATCGCCGCGGTCGCTGTCCCCATCCATGTCGTGGATCCTCCAGTACCCGTCCCCGCCGGCGCCGAGGCCCGCGGGGTGGCGCCGCATGGAGAAGGCCCGCCTCAGTGCGCCCGGCAGGCTGCTCCGGCTCCTCCTGATCCTGCTCCTCTCGCTGCCGGACCTGCAGAACCCGTGTGAGCCCGTGGAGAACGTCCGGGCCAGCGTGACCGCGCCGATGGCCAGGCCCTCCCACGCCTTGGTCTCCTTCGTGTTGGTCAGCTCCATCGACGGCCTCGCCGCCCTGGCGGAACCGCCGCTCGCCGTCACCATCGTCGCCGTCGGAGGGGAGAACGCGAGGTTGCTGTAGCCATCCATCTCGCAGCGCTCTCTCTTCACCTCTGTTGTTGGTCGGATGGATCTGGTTATGGAAGGAAGGCCTGGTATGGCTAATCTGGGAGTTGTTCGGGGTTTGTAGGTTCGCAAATGGAGCCGGTGCGAGCGAAACTCAAGTGCTCCGCATGCAGGACACCGCCATGGACAATGGAGTAGGTGAGCGCTGTGGAAGCATCCAAGATTTGGCCAGGAAAAATGTTTATTCTGCTCGTGTCCTCTGATGGTCTGATGCATTTATATACATATATAAATAATATATGCCCACTGGTGATCCGATTTGTTGCGTAATAACTTACGATACCATGGTTAAGTAGCTTGTTTTAGCTTAAATATGGAAGCAATGAGTGGACGGTGGAGGGGGGTTAATTAAGGGTGGCTTCTACGAGAGAAATGACCTCTGCCGGCCCTCAATTTGTTATTTGTGGAACGCAGAGATGTGTGTTGGATGGTGGAACGGGATTAGCTCTATTTTAGTGCGATAGTACAGTGCTCGTCAATCCTCGCGATTTTCTAGTTGCTGAGCACATGGTGCTAGAGGATTTCAATGATTTTCTACTCATAGTGTCTTTGACTCCAGGCAGTGATGCAGCCGGTACTCACATGTGAAGTGGGGGGTGACATGTACTACTCATGTCAGAGAGCAGGTGCAATGAACAAACGCATGTGGAATCACTTGAAGGCGTCCATATGGATGAGAAAATTCCGACTACAAATGGCCTGTTCGGGAGGCCGTATTGTATCGTGGATTATTTACTGCTGGCTGGTTTGGTGTGAGAGAAAAACACTGTTCCCGACTGGAAATTTACGATCGTTTACGAGCAAGCGAACAGGCGGAAAGTTACAGGGCAGAATTAAAACAGTTACTGATACGGTGATACCTGACTGAGCATAAAAGAAGAGGCATAACATGAATCAGGTGAAGCTCGGTGAGACAAGTACGAGCCACGGAAATAGACAAGAGTGAAGCGATGAGGGCATTATATGTGCAAGATGGATGGACTAAACATTGTGAAGGGGTACCGCTTAACAAAAATGCTTGTTGTGGATGCTAAATCAGTCACACACCATGCACGGGCCACACACGACAAGAACACGCAACAGAGGTAGATCGAAGCGGCAAGACGAACCAGAGGGTCAGCGAGGCCGGCTTAATGCTAGTTCTTTCGCTCGAAAAATCCTCGAACATCTCCATTAGGAAAACACACGTTGAAGTGCCATAGGGTCGGTAAGGCCATCCAGGACATCTTATTGATCGATTTAATAGATAGATCTCTCAATAGGCCGTGATCCTTCCCAACAGAAAAATCTTGAAATCCCTTGGACTTCCAAAATTGGTCTAGGACAGTTTCAATAGTGCCTCGTGAGCCTCTCTAGAGAAATTAGCCTGCACCAATTTTAGGTGCTACTTGGTCAGAGAGGTCCCAAACCGGCCTGTGCCAATTTTTTTTCATGAGTTTTTGTAAATTTAGCTAAATTTTGATCCTTTCAATTGCATTTGATTTCTAGTCCATCTTTGACTCCTATCATAGTTTTCTATAAACATGAACCTTCTATTTTTAGCGAAACCCATGTGAGTTTAAAAATACATGACAACAATAGCACTGGTGTCAAGCTCATGGGCTATTTTTAGTCTACAAGAGCGATACATGTATTGCCCATTTTGTTCAAAGAGAAATATGTGTGTAATGACCGTCATTGAAGCAACTCTAGATTTCTTGCTTCATTTTCTTACATCAAGCGTGTTAAAGCTTGCGCCGTCGTTACGTCTTGTTCAAACCTAAAGGGCACCATTTTGGTTGAAAAGATCTGAAATATGTAGCTTCACCAACATTTCTGGCAACACCTATCTTCACTTCTTGCATAGTATATTAGTCTGATTTTTAATGATAAATTTGCTCATCAATTTCATTGACCGACATCTCCATGGAGCCTATTATAATGGATGCTTGCTCGATGATATCAATAGTAGTAGTGGGAACTTCTTCTTTCTTCTTAGGCACATAAACTTGATTCAGAGGCGACCAAACTTCATCGAATCAGCACTTTTCTTTGTGTACTACTTTCTCAGAAGTC